>PYXC01000133.1:4887500-4915000 GCA_015244755.2 Tenualosa ilisha | reverse complement strand
AGTCAGTAGGATGCTTGAGTCAGCGGCCTGATGTGTTGGCAGTGCCTCTGAGCTGCTGTTTATTTGACTCTGACCATTATTTGAGGACACAGCAAACTGAAATCATGTGATTTAGGCGGTAACACTCTGCAGGGTCAACAGAGGTCATATAGATGGACAGCTGTTGTGACCCACTAGGCACAATAGAGGAATAGAGGAAAACAAATTTAAGATATTATTGTACTGTATTTTCCCAATTTTAAATGAATTTTGGTAAATAACAGTGGCTCTGAGGTTTATAATCGGGGGCGGCATATCTGAGGCAATTTTTTTTCATTATCCTCACTGATCAATAACTTTTAATTCTTTCTTTGAGAAACCTGATGATTAATAAGTCTCTGCTGTGGCCACATGCCAGGCTCTGTTAACTGGGTGAAATTCTAATCTTCTCACTTTCAATTAATATGTAGCTTTACAACTACACGCAGAAGCAACGTCACATTCTCAATACTGGGTGGTTTCATGCTGGACTCAGTTCTAAAACATGTTGTTCTATCGGCATTTTAACCTTTTTAATACTTCTCTACAGCCGTCTGGCATTTAATTTCATCTGAAAAGGGGCAACTTACTTCCTGTAAATTATCAGCCTATGTGGCGTATCTTCCTGTACTGAAGACATGATGGTGGAAGTGGAGGTGGAGTGGCGCTCTGAGCAGCACCAAGTGCCGCTGGGTAACTTCGGTAGAGGAGCTCAGCAGAAATGATGCTGATAACCACTTCTACTGAGCGAGGTTTTTTTGACAAACTTAACATTTTTAAAGTGCGGTTAATACACAATTGCAGTTAAGATACAATTTTACTGTTTATATTTACATACAAAAGAAACTGTTGTGAGGCTTATTCACAGTGTGCCTAATATTTGGGAAATTACAGTATATGCATTAAATGAAACAAAAAAAAATACACAAGAAAAAGATTTTACTATAACCACGCAATTTCTTCCTGCAGTTAATTAAGGCAACTGCTTCTGTATACCACAGGTCCTCTCTCAGGAACCACCAGTGGCTTTGAACTTTGAGACACAGATAACCCAGACAGTGTAGATTTGTGAGCTGCTTAGTTTTATATGGGAGACAGTGGAGAACGCAAGTGGCCTATGCAGCCTAATAAGGATGTGAGGATGAGGAACCTTGCTTGTCATGCGGGCTGTAGGGCACCATGCCACCACTGGCTTCCTTATTTAGAGCTTGGCCATGACTTGATGAGGGTTGTATGACCACAAGTTTGTTGCATTGTTCCACTCATTTCTGCTGATGGCGGCAGACTTTGGAGGAGAGAGCCCACTGTGTAACACAAGGTCACAGAGAGATATTTAAGAACGACTGATCTCAGTCAATGCGAGTGGACCATCGGTCATAAGTCAAACACTGCCTCATAAGTCAAACACTGACTTCTGTCTGTGACGTAAGAGTCACATGAATGTCTAGAGAAGGCCTCTGCTATTTGTTGTCTTGGACTGTGCTCTTATCCATCTTATGATGCATCATAAGATGGCCAAGCTGCACTGTGAGGTGTTGTCCATCTGTTTGCAGTCACTGACCAGATGCTTGTGGGTAATTTAGTGAGTGAGTGAGTGAATTTACTCCCTGGAGAACAGGTAGCATGTGTGCTTTATTGCCTCATATATCCCCTTTAATTTGCACCCTAGTCTGACTCGCATGTCACTGTAGCCTAGTGATTAATATTATCAAAGTTCATGCTGACATAGACCACACATAGCCTTCTACTATCTGTTCAGCTGAACACAGCCCAACTAGCCTGTAAGGAATAGGAAGGTCTAGTTGTGTTTTTTAACTGAATGAGGAGGCAGCCTGCGAAGTAAAGTAAGTTTGTGTTGATTACTTGTCGGTTGTGCATGGGCATGGTAATGTAGTTAAGTTCCTTGATAGGAGGTTTTTAATCCATGAGTTACAAAAATAGCTTATACTTGTACCCCGTGTGGCCCACAGGAAGACCCAGCTGTCAGAGTCCAGTGCTCTGCAGGAGGCCTTTAAGCTTATCGAGAGCACTGAAGCAGAGTTCAGCGATGAGGATGATGAGGACAGCGATGGGAAGGATGGGACCATCATCGACTCCGGCACGGTGAGTGGAGCTGCGTAGTCAAGGTTTCTGCCTTACGTCCTCCTTTGTCTCCCTCTCTCTCTCTCTCTATCCCCCTCTCTCTCTCTCTCTCTCTCTCTCTCTCTCTCTCTCTCTCTCTCTCTCTCTCTCTACCTCTTACTCAATTCAGTTCAATTCAACGTTGCTTTAGTGTTGCCAAAGCTTAAGGAACAGTAGAACATCACATCATTTGTAAAATAACATTTGAGTATAAGAACCAGTGGGGGAAGAAGGAAATGGAATGGGGAACAGGAGAATGGGGTTCTCTCACTCACTCAC
Organism: Tenualosa ilisha; assembly: GCA_015244755.2. NCBI lineage: Eukaryota > Metazoa > Chordata > Actinopteri > Clupeiformes > Clupeidae > Tenualosa > Tenualosa ilisha. Next base: position 4,912,582 of record PYXC01000133.1, on the reverse strand, counting down.
TCACTCACTCACTCACTCACTCTCTCACTCTCTCTCACACACTCTAACTCTCCCTCTTTTTCTGCTTTTTCTGTCACTCTTTGACCTCTTCCACTTCCTCCTCCCTCCTCCCTCTGCAGATTGTGAGGAAGAAGCCATCCTCGCCTGCCATGTCCCCCTCCAAGGACGCCGGAGAGGACATGGACACAGACGAGGTGCTCAAGGTCTTTGACTTCCTCCCCACAGACGAGATGGACACGTCGCCTGACCACAGGACCTCGGGCGATGCCACCGACTGGGGTGAGATGAGAGCTCTGGGGCTGGGGGGGGGCAGCGCTGTCTTTGTCATTGTGATTCTGCCAGAGATCCTGTGATCTGTAATGACCGTAAGCAAAGAGCTGCCTTTTGTTAGCTCAAGTGGTGTTTTTTTGACAAGTTGAAGGGTTTGGATATGTAGATAAATATTTTGTATGTAGTATTTGGGAACAGTTATGTGTGCCTTAGTATACCTTCACAGTCCCAAAGCATTTTCAGTCATTTGGATTTTGGTTGTTGTTTACTACTGTCCTAGGACATGCTTTTAGAAAATGTGGTTAAAGAAATTGTCTCCCAGTATGAATTTAACTCACTTTTGACCTTTCTGCTCCAGTGACAGGTGATGGTTCATTTATTCATGAGAAGTCCATCCGCGGTGGCAGCCACCTCCCATAACCTCATGCCGCCTTGTCGTTGTTGTTGTCGTTGTTATTGTCGTGTTCATTTGGTTTATTGCACTGCGTGCCCTTGTCCGAGTCCTCCGTGTTCTAGCCTGTGATTCCACCCACTGTCATTCCTCTGTGTGTGTCCTTGATGCCACGAGTTCCAACAGACATAGTGTGAGGGCCCCCAGTGAGCCAGCGACAGATAGCCCTATAGACAAGACCCCTCTCAGCACAAACCTGTAACACCAGCCCCCACACGACAATACCGTACATTTTGATCCCTGAGGAAGTATAAACTCGAGCGCCACACTTCGAACAAACTAGCACACTCACCATGCTTCACAGAGACCATTCCAGCAGTAATGACTTTGAGTTTTTTTATCGTTTGAATAGAGAAATGGATGCTGTGTTATCATGCGTCATCCATAATGAGCCCAGATATGAATTTAGGAAGAAAGACACTGAAGAAGAAAAACATTTAAATATATATTTACTGGTTAACGAGTATAAAAAAATACCTGAACTGAAAGAGAGAAGTAGAGGACAAAAAAAATCACCCACGATTAATCCAATCAATCCAAGCCCATTGTGTAGAATGTCAGAGGTGGGAGGAGATTGTTTCTGCTTCTAGATTGCTCTTTGAAAAGACAGAATTGCACAGGTGAGGTATATTGCATCCTCAATGCCCTCCTCTCTTTCTGTCTTTCTCTATCTCTCTGTCTCCATCTTTTTCTCTCTCTCTCTCTCTGTCTCTCTCTCTCTCTCGCTCTCTCTGTCTGGGCTCGCTGTCTCCCCCTTGTGTAGAGAAAGAGGATCACCCTATGGGGGAGGCCTGGGACGTGGACCAGGGCTTGATAACCAAACTCAAGGAGCAGTACAGGAAAGAGCGCAAGGGCAGAAAGGGGGTGAAGAGTAAGTTGTGCCCCAGGGGGTCCACTGCGCCTCTCCTCTCCTCTTCTCTCTTTCTCTTATCTGTCCATCCGTAAAACAATACAAAGAAAAGAAAAAGCACAGTATAGCACAGACATTTCTTCTCCTCCTCTTTCCTCTCTTCACTGCTCTCCCAGACCCTTCATGCTGTCTGTCCCCAGAGCTGTGTGTGTGTGTGTGTGTGTGTGTGTGTGTGTGTGTGTGTGTGTGTGTGTGTGTGTGTGTGTGTGTGTGTGTGTGTGTGTGTGTGTGTGTGATTGTGTGTTTTATGCTTCTGTGTGTGTGACCCATTTCATTTTTCTGTCCTGTGTTTTTCTGTTCCATCGACTGTCCTTCATATCCCAGTACAGTCTGTGTCTTTATATATATGTGTGTGTGTGTGTGTGTGTGTGTGTGTGCTTTCTATTTCCAGGCTTCTCTACACACACCTTTCACCCATTCTGCTTCTGACCTTGCGTGGCTATTTTCAGCTTTTGTTCCAAAATTGGGCTTTCTTTTCTCTGACTTTCTCTGCATTCCTGCAAAACTTTGTCCTGAGATGCTTTCCTCTTTCTACGTACTCTTTTTTTTCTGCATTGTGATGGTCTTTGGGGGGGGCTGAGTCTGGACCCATCCGTACCAAGATTGGTCTCCAGTTCTGCCTTTCCCCAGTAAAGAGCAGATTTACCAGTCTTGCTCAAAAGGAAAAATCTGCTCTGCTCAGTTCTTTTTCTCTTTTTCTTTTAGCAGCTCTGCTTTCTCCTCCTTCACACCACCTTTCTCCTTATGTCTGGGTTTGGAAATTCGGTTGGGCTGAGTGAATGCCCCCTCTTTTTCTCTCACTTACTCACTCTCGCTCTCGCTTATTTCTCTGAAATATGATTTTCACCTTTGCTGCACCCATTCACTTCATTCTAATCTTTTTTTCTCCTCATTTGCACATGTGTTCTTACAGCTTTCTTTCTTTCTTTCTTTCCTTTTTCTTCCTCTGTTCTCTCTTTGCTGTACTGCTGATGGGAACTGGCTGTGTCCTGCTCTCTTTAGAGCTCTTTGCATCACCTTCTTGTGTTTCTCGTGTCTCACTGACTGCCTGTCCTGTCCTCTCTCCATCCACCCCCCACCCCAGGACCCAACCGCTCCAAGCTGCAGGACATGCTGGCCAACCTGCGGGACACTGAAGAGCCGCCGCCTCTCCAACCCTCCGTCTCCCCTCCCTCACGGCCCAGCGTGCCGCGGCTCAACGAACATGACAGTGGCCGCCCGGATGAAGGTAGAGGTAATAGTCGGCATGACCTCTGTGTGACCTTTCAGCCAAAGAGGCTGCAAGCCTTCATTTTCGCAACCCACACAAACTTTGTTGTCAGAATGGCATTTGCAGGCTAGCTTAACGCTTGAACAAGGTTGTCAAATGGAACCAGGTGTAGCACACACTTCCCCAGCCTGTTGAGATTACTGACCGTAAACTGGCCCTTGTACACATATAGAAAGCAAGTGTATACACACACTCACATGCACACACACACACAGCTTTGCATATGCTTTCCCTTTTGAGCCCTCTCTCCTGTGTGTGCCCCTTTCAGTGGAGGCTCTGACCTTCCCCCCCACCTCAGGAAAGTCCTTCATCATGGGGACAGATGAGACCATGGAGAGCGAGCTGGGCCTTGGAGAACTTGCTGGACTCACCGTGGCCAACGAGGCCGACAGCCTCACCTACGATGTGAGTACTCACTTGTGCACAGATTTGGGGAGTGGGTGAGGGAGTGTTTGGCCTGACTTCACGAGGGATCAGTGAAGGAGACATTGCTGAAGCGCACTGCAGTGGCAGAAGGCAGATTTAGTATGATTGTGTTGCTATATAGAGGCATCCCTATGAAAGTGTGTGTCTCTGTCTGTGTGGTGTCTTCAAAGAATTGTATTCTGAATCATGCACTTTGTTATTTCAATAATATTACATTTAGTGGTAATATTACATTTCTTAAATGAAATGTCGTCTTTTGTCTGAAAAGATGGATGTGGTGTGTGTGTCTGTGTTGGCCTGAAAGATTTGTATTCTAAATTTTGCACTTTGTAAGTCATTGTAATAATGGTTTGTACTGGAATCTTTTCATTTGTCTTTTTTTTTTTTTTATATTGAAGAGACCCCTCTGGCAAAATGCTAATTTAATTTCTTATCTGCTGCTAATTAAAGCAAATGGTTCCCTAATTAAATCCAGATGAACTGCAGAGACATAAGCCTTCAATTAGCCTAGCTGCTTTTAGCTCTCAGCTGCTTTATCTGTACTGGATTGGCTATTTAACATAATGACACAAATACTTTTTAATTCTCTGAATTATAGAATTATAATTATGAAATTATAGAATTTAATAACTATAATTCTGTGCTAATCTTGTGCTTAAGACACTTTTTTGTCTGTAATCTGCATCAGAGGCCAAGGCAGTAATCCAGAATGCACTGGGGTTGCCAGAAATCGATGGCGTCCTATTGTTGTAAGAAAGCCAGATTTGACTGGGGTAATTACCTTGAATTAAGTGCAGTGGCAACTAAGCAGGTCACAAGATCTGTAGAAAGGCCCCATCAGAGCAGAGAGTTTGGTCATTAGTTTTCCATTAGGCTCCCTTAATAGTTAGGGTGTGTGTGTGTGTGTGTCTGTGTGTGTCTGTGCGTGGGAGAGAGTGACTGTGGGTGTGTGTGTGTGTGCGAGGGAGAGAGTGACTGTGGGTGTGTGTGAGGGAGAGAGTGACTATGGCTGTCTGTGTGGAAGAGGAGGGGGTGCTGAGCAAATATCATTATAAACAGACCATTACAGTAATATTTCACAAGATGAAACTTGTGTGTGTGAGCGGCCCGGGCGTAAAGTGGGTGAAAGTGAGAGTGGGTGTAGCACAGGCAGCTGATGCACAAATCATAGTCACTGGGAATGAATGCACTGCTATGAAAGTGTAGTCATTTCCTAATAGTGCAGAATAAATAAACTAGACTATACTGTGTATTTCTTCCCTGACCACAAACCAGATTTATATTAGCTGGGAGGCCTGAAAGAATGAAACCCAAAGCCTGAGATAAAGTGTCTCTCCACTTCCTCTTTGTAGATGGCCAACAATAAGGATGCCTTGCGCAAGACGTGGAACCCAAAATTCACGCTGCGAAGCCACTTTGACGCCATCAGGGGCCTGGCCTTTCATCCAGTAGAACCGGTTCTGGTCACAGCATCAGAGGACCACACGCTGAAGATGTGGAACCTCCAGAAAACGGCACCTGTCAAGAAGTAAGTGCCGTTCGGAAGACCTGCACAGCCTTACACTGAGAACACTTCATCTACGTGTATTTTTGTCTTAACATGATCATAATAAACATGATTCTGAAAAAGTTTTATAGAGAAGCATCCTCTAAAACCCTCTGTTGTTTGCCTGCAGGAGTGCCTCTTTGGATGTGGAGCCCATCTACACATTCAGGGCCCACCGGTGCGTACCGTCTCTTGGCCTTTTTGGGCTGGGCCAGGGCCATGGCCTATGTGGTCTCAGTTTGGGACTAGAGTGAGAAAGGGCTCAAATAAGACTGAATTGTCAGTTGTCAAAGTTGCCAGACCAGGCCAGTGAGCTTGTGTTAGTGATGGAATTTGTAAAATTTGTTAATTTATTTGTGAAGAAACATCAACATTTGTATTCGATTAGAGCAGGGGTGGCGTTTTCTGTTTGTGGGCCACATACTGAAAAATCTAAGCTGCCAAGGGCCAATGCCACATTAAGGACACTAAGCTGCCAAGGGCCAATGCAACATTAAGAGCACCAGTTATATGCTGCTACACTGCTTAATGAGGCTATTGACAAACATGTACTGAAACTAAGATGTGTGATGCACATATAATATTAGATTAATGTAACAATGGGCCACATTACATTTTATTCTTTGACTTTATGCCGGGCCTCTTGAAATAGAGAGCAAAGGGACACGATTGGCCCCTGGGCTTAGTTTGGCCACCCCTGGATTAGAGCATTAAAACAACCAGACATTAAACATCAACATCAAAACAACTAGAGATAAAGCTTAGCAAAAGAGCCACACACTTGTTCAGATGTTCTAATTTCCTTTATGTGTCCTAACATGACCATTGGTAAACACTGTTAAGAAGTGTCTTGTGGTGATGTGCTCTGTGAACATCCCCAGTATAATTGCTAAGAGAAACCGATGGCCAATGCTGTTCTCCATTACCTGCAGTAACTCTTAAATGGAAGTGATAAATCCTGCATTAGTGCCTTTCTGATGAGTGGTGTGTGTGTGTGCGTGTGCAGGGGTGCAGTGCTGTGTGTGACGATGAGCAGCACGGGGGACCAGTGTTTCAGTGGAGGCCTGGACGGCACCATCCAGAGCTGGAACACACCCAGCCCCACCATCGACCCCTACGACTCGTATGGTAGGCCTCTCACCCAACACTCACTTTTCTCACTAATGCCACACTTCCTGCATAATTACCTTAGTTGGTAACACTTAAGTATTTCTGGGAGGATCTAACCCAGTAGACACTGACATTTTTTGTTTATTTATTTGTTTGTTTGTTGGTTGATAGAATCAGGAGTATATGCTCCAAGTAGCCTAGTGTGATGTTAATAAAACAATCTATGTGCTTACAGAACATGTATAGCATTAAAATAGGTATGCGACAACCACACATGTGATACTGGTGCTGGAGGAGAATGGCCATTAAAGCAAACGTGTTTGTATTTATTGTTGTAGAGCCATCAGTCTTGCGGGGGGCGCTGTGTGGCCACACAGATGCGGTGTGGGGGCTGGTATACAGCAGCACTCATCAGCGCCTGCTTTCCTGCTCGTCCGACGGCACCGTCAGGCTCTGGAACGCCTCCAACACCAGCCCTGCCCTAGCCGTCTTCAACGAGAACAAGGGTGAGAGAGGAGACCGTATCTCCAATACTTGTTTCTGTCTTGAAGAAAGGAAGCATGCTCATTTGAATGAGGACAACTTATATTTAATGCACATTCTCTAGTTAACAACTTCACTTCTCACAAGTTGACAAGATGAGTATCTTCATGTGTGTGTGGTCGTGCTCTCTACTCAGAGATGGGCATCCCATCCTCAGTGGACCTAGTCTGCAGTGACCCAGCCCACATGGTTACCTCCTTCAGCAACGGAAGACTGGGTCTCTTCAACATGGAGACCCGCCAACTGGTCCTCAACCTGGAGTCCACAGTGGAGCCAGGTAGGTTCACTCACTCATAGTCAAAACAACCCCAAAAAAGCCCACAGAACCCAGCACCCAGTCAGGGGGGACTGGCCCACAGAACAACCCAGGAGCCATAGTCAGGAGAGTGGCTCAGAATAGACACAGAACAATCCAGCACCCATAGTCAGGAGAATGATTCACAGAACAACCCAGCACCCAAGAGAGTAGTCCACAGAGTGCCTATATGATTGAAGTGTTGAAGCAGTGGTAGACAGGGTTGCATTGTTTAATGAGTTGATTGGTAGCTGGAATGGGATACCTGTGTCTGCAGATTTGACCATGAAAGAAAGCCTGACAGTGGAAAGAAACATAGCATGAAGTAGGACTGGCTCTGAAATACATTATTACTGGTGCATCTGTATTAATGTCAAATCATTTTGTCACTTGACTGACTATTAGCAGGTTTGGACAGCTGTTGCCATAGGTTACTAAGGAGACATTTTCCTGATTCCTGCTTCTATTTCTATTTGAATGTATACACATATGTGGAATTGTTTTCTTTTGTCCCTTAGCACAGAGCTCTTTTATTTACATTTATGTAAATGACCCAAGAGAGTGTGATCTGCTGATGGATTGTGTCTTCAAATTTTCCCCCACAGGTTCTCTCTGTCAGATCAATAAAGTGCTGAGCCACCCAACCCTGCCCATTACCATCACAGCCCAGGAGGACCGCCACATCAAGTTCTACGACAACAACACAGGTACATACACACTCACATGATGTAAGCACTCTCCTTCTCTCTGACACACACACACACAAACATACACACATACAAGTTCTCTCTCTTACTCTCTCTCTCTTTCTCTCTCTTACTCTCTCTCTCTCTCTCTCTTTCTCTCTCTCTCTCTCTCTCTCTCTCTCTCTCTCTGTGTGTGTGTGTGTGTGTGTGTGTGTGTGTGTGTGTGTATTATATAAATATGTGTGTGTGTGTGTGTGTGTGTGTGTGTATATATGTATGTATGTGTACACATACACATATACAGAGAGAGAGAGAGAGAGACTTGCTGGGAAGAACAGCCTCAGAACTCTGAACAGCCACAAGTACCACAAGTACTGACACTTCACACAGCCGTGTCCCATTAAAAGCCTATCTGCACTGATGATATTTGTTCTGCTCTTTCCTCTCTGTCCCCACAGGGAAACTGATCCACGCCATGGTGGCCCATTTAGACGCAGTCACGAGCCTCGCTGTTGATCCGAATGGACTGTATCTGATGTCGGGAAGTAAGTGCCAAGCCATTAGAAATGATTTGCCTCTGGAGGCCAATGTTATAGCTCTTCAAGGTCAGCTGCAAGTGTCACAGAAGCGTATTATCAAATTGAACCGATATCTCCTGTATCGTGCTGCAGTTCTTTGTGTGAACAGCAGAGGGCACTGCTGGCACCCAAGGAGTTTATTTATTTATTTATTTTTTATTTTTTTAAAGTATCAGGAATTACAGCACCTCGTAGAGGAGACTTACATCACAAAAAACTGCAAACATCTACATACATCTTAATGGATTTTAAGCCATGTTAGAGTGCAAGCCATGTTAGCTTTTGGAGTGAGAGAAAAAATAGCTTAAATTATCTCCCTTAACAATGGGATTTTCTTTTCTGACTGGCTCATGAGATGGGAATTAACTTTGTATGGCTACCTTTGAAGTAGATCTGAAAAATTTGAATCACCATTCCATATCAACGTGCTTATGAATGGTAACCATAACAACCGTAGTAAAGTGTTTCACACTGTGCTTTCCCCCTTTAACGGTAGCTATGATAGGTTATTTTCTGCAGTTCATGCACATGATTCCTAAATATATGGAAAAGTATAGATAAAATTATATCCTAAATACACACGGGAGATAAGTGGGAGACTGGCCTTCGAGCTGACCAATTCGATGGTAATAATGACTCGACGGAAGCAACTCTGCTCTGCGGTTTGCTCGTGCCGGAGTTCTTTGCCTCCTCCTTGCCTGTATTTGCATCAAACTGGTCACCTCATCAGCCATCATCCCTTACGTCATTGACAAATCCCAAAAAGGAGGGCTTTTTGTTTCTCCGTTGACAGTACTGAATATGATGGTTACACAAGTATGATAATACTTATCAAATCAGAAATAAGAGTTTAATTGTCCATGTGGAAAATTATATGAGAGATGACGAAAAGTGACATTGTATTTATCTTGAAGGATAACCAGTCATTAACATCTAGCCAAAATTTCCAAGTTACAGGGCATAAATATAACATGTGCTGTAGGGTCTCTTCACACAACCCACAAGGCTCTACCTCAAACCTAAATCTTTTTCTAAAGAGGTCAGCAATTGGATACATTTTATTTATTATTTTAAAATTAGTTTTTCTGACCTTAGGTGAAATAGGCCATTTCATAATTTTTATATGAGCCTTGTCCATAACTGACAAGGTCACTTTGTCGCTCATTTTGAACAAAGCTCTGTTAAAGTTATGGAACAACTCCACTTTAAAGGTTGTATTAACCACTCTGTTGTTACACAGTATGTCCTTTCATAGGAGTGTTACTGGTCACCAATTATCAAAAGACTAAATCTTTTATTAGCTTTTGGAATAATCATTATGACATCATGTTTCATAGTAGCAGATAAGTGTCTATTTGAAATACATTTTTTAAAGGCTTTGTGTAGTAGTATTCTGATTTTACTCCAAAAGAACAAATAAAACTCAACAGTTGTCCCATCAGTTAAATTCATCAGGTCATTTTCCATAGTTTGTTTAAAGTCATCATCCATCTTTTTTTTAAATTTTGCAATTTTCTCAAAGAATAAAGAAATAAAACATCCTGTCTCTGAGAATTGAGTTATATAAATTGCGATAGAACTACTTCCCTGTTAGAGTCTATTTGATTATCTCTCAGATTATATTCAGCTTTTAAATTTTCTTTTTAGTTTGTCTTACTTTTTTAGTCTTGAAAAACAAAGATGAGTTCTTTTCTTCACTTCAATCCAATGAGCTCTTGACCGTACAAAAGCTCCCTTGGCTTTTTCCAAATAAAACGTGTCTGGTTAAGACTGAGATTGTTAAACCTAGTTTGTTCATCTTCAGCTAAGTCAGTTTTACAGCATAATTGACTGATGCTCTTGTTGATGTCTTGTTGTCTTGATTTAAGCTTACATATATGTTTACTCACATTTATTGCCAACTGCTTAATCTGAAATTTGAACCATTACCATTTACTTAGAACACAATGATCCGTGAATGGAGAAGCAGAAATTTTTCATGTAGATACATAGTTAATTAAATGGTCTGAAATTAACCAGTAATCTAACCTAGAGCACAGACCATTATTTGCTGCATTATACTGATGTGTTCTTGGATTATGCATCCTCCAGTAATCTGTCAACCCTAATTTTGTGACTAGTTCAAGAATAGTGTCTTCATAATTGTGACAGTTTCCTTTAGGAGGCATACAATCTAACCAGAGATCAGGGACCGTATTAAAAAATCCCCACCTGTGAGAATTTATTAGTTGTATAATGTGTCTTCCATCCTTCCAACATATTACTCAGCTATGAATGGAAAAATTTGTTCTGTACTTTTCGGGTTAAACCCATAAACACACAATAGTATGTAGTATACTCCATTAATTTCTGCAATCACCATTACCCAATGCCCATTATCATTACTTTTGTGGTCAATTACATTACCAGGAAATATGTTCAACAAAATCATTACAACTGCTGAATGTGATGTGCTGTGACAAAAGAGTGTCACCCCATTGACCTTTCCAGAAAGTTGAGTCATCTTTAACTGAATGAGTCTCTTGTAGAAAAACACAATTAACTCCATGCTAAAAGGAAAAATAGCCTTACGCTTCACATTGTCTCTTAAACCCTTAGTATTTAAGGAAATAAAGAATAGCATTGAACCATTCGTTTTGAATGAAAGCAGGTTTTAGCCGATGTGCACGAATGAGTATCTATGGTCCTTACAAAACAGCCTCATTTGTACGCTATAACCCTCGCAACTTTAAGCAATAATGCTTATTAAAACACTCAATTAGGCCTAAATGTCATTTCTTAGTCATTTTGAGTCTATTCTTTAGTTGCCAATCATCGCATGCCCTTCCATCAAGAATACTTGTTCCCCCTTCCTTCTTGCTTCTTCCACCACAACTTGCTGTGAGCCTCGTGATCTTCTTTTGAAAAATCCTCTTTAAACCGTATGTGCATTTCCTTGCACACTTTGGCATCCTTCGATCTCTTCCATACTATTATCTCTACTACATATCTATTCCATTGTCCCGCACGGTTCTCGTAGCAAACTGGATGATTGATCTCAGCATGTTGTTAGAGCAGCATTCCCCTTTTTGCCCAGTCGATGAACTGCAGGTTCCATCTTCTCTTGTATCAGGCTTGGTCCTCACATGCAGGCTTCAGAGAGAGGTTTTGTTTCTGTAACACATGGATTCCGTTTTGCACCTTGATAGTTTCCTCTTTGTTTTAGTTGGTCGCAGCTGTGTTGGCTTGCATTTTTCAAATCTTTTTAAAAGTTCAGTTTGTTCCTCCATCTTTTTAGTCAAGGGTTGTACAGCATGGAGATTTGCCTCTCCGGTGCTTTCTTCTATGACATTTCACTTCATTTTTTTTTTGGGATGTGGGATTTTAATTGGTGTGTGATTCCAACTCTCTGTTCTTTCGGAGACTGATCCACCTCTTTCTTAAATATTACCTCATCACACACCTCGCATAGCACTGCCCAGTCGTAACTAATGTTCATTGCTAGCATGAGTGAACAATCACAGCCAAAATAAAATGCCATTTCAAGGTATGATTCAGGGGTTGGAGCAGTCAACTTTAAAGTCCCGTTTCTACTTCAGTCTTTGCAGTAAAGAGTTAGAGCCAGTGACTGAAATTTACATATGTTCCCAGGTTTGAAGTGTTCACACAGTATTTGAGTCCACGGGCTATCTAAGACCCTCCTTCCTGTTAGGTTACTTTTCAAAAATAACACAGAAAAGTGTCTTTTTGAGATACATGGAATATGCAAATAAACCATCACTCAGTTTTGTTGGGAAAATGAGGCTCTAGAACAGCAGTATTTCCTCACACACGTACTGTAGCGCCAAGTCCCATCACAGGAGAATGGAATGCTGCATCCAAGACGACTCAATCCTACATGACGCCTTGAAATTAGAGATTGTTCTAATCCAGCACAGTGAAGGTCCTTTTTGTGTAATCCTGGACTGAACCCTGAATAATTGCAGCCTGTAACATGTTGCATATCAGCAACCTCCCACAGAAATCACAGATTGCACCTCTGGTGGTTTCAACATGCTGTGGTTTGTATGTTTAGCTTTAATTGGTCTTTTCTTTCTCTGTGTGTCCTTTCACAGGCCACGACTGCTCCATCCGCCTGTGGAGTCTGGAGAACAAGACCTGCATCCAGGAGTTCACCGCCCACCGCAAGAAGTTCGAGGAGTCCATCCACGACGTGGCTTTCCACCCCACCAAGTGCTTCATCGCCAGCGCCGGGGCTGACGCACTTGCCAAGGTCTTTGTATGACCTGGGCCCCGACTCCACCTCCACCTCCGCCTCCGCCTCAATGAGTCCAGCACTCCGAAAGCAAAGTCACCTCAGGACATGCACCTACAGTGGGGAGGGGGGTCCTACTGGATGGTGGTGTGGAAGGAGGGGGGGGTGGGAAGAGCCATGACATCACCACCCCCCCTACCCACCCACCTGCTCCTGCCACCCCACCCCCCACCCCACCCCCAACCCCTGCATACCTCTCTGTGCCCCTTTCTCAGTATTTTTTGTTTTTCTCTTGATGCTTTTCTCCTGTCTGGCTTTCTCCATGGACTCCCTGGGGGCCGCTGGTCGTCCAGACAGACACTGAGGCATTGAGCTGGGACTTCACTTGGAAGCCAGAGATGAGACGGGAGAGAATAGGAGAAGCCAGCAAGACAGTAGAGAGGGGGTAGGGGATATGTGATAAAAAGCTGGCTAGTTTACAAAGCCTGCAAAGCCTCTGATCCCTCCTGTACACTTGACAGGCAGACAGACAGACAGATACAAATGTCTTAATGTCTGCATGTGTCTGCGTCCACCGGACGACCTCCAGCATTCAGTGCTTGATGAACACCCGCAGCAGACTTTGAGGTCCTTTGCGGGCAAGAAATCCTCCTGGGGAAATGAGGGATTGATTGGTTTGGTCTTGCTGGTTGATTTCAACCGAACCTTACATACAGCCACCAAACTCACTTCTTTCTTTTTTATTTGTTGTTCTTTTTTTTCTCATAGAGGTGGGTCTGCATCATGTTGCCATGGTGTCAACGTGTAAATTGCCAGGCTCCCCCTAACCGCCATCATGGAAGCTTTGGCTTCTCTCGGTCTCCGGGTTCCACATAGCTGGTCTTAACCTTTACTTTTAAAACAGTGGTTGACTAATGTGCCTTTGCTGCAAAAAGGTCTTGAAATGTTCTTTTATCAAGCATTTTTGATGGGGGTTGTCCACAAATAGTGGATCATAGTGGTCTCTATTTTAATTTCATTGGATGTAAAATTACAAATACTTATAATAAACAAATATATAAATATAAATATATATAAATATATATATTCAGTCTTAAACCTTACATTTCAGTCAGAATTTTGAGTGCTCTTTTTGATACTTTGTGGAAGTGTGTGTGTGTGTTATATGCAGTGATTAGCAATGCTGGCAGTTTTAGAGATACTGTACCTAAAAGTAAACATTTCCTGTTGTTCAGAAAATTACTGGCTTAAATTTGAAACCTTCAAATAAAAGAGGTCTTCAGCTGCATCTCAACACTTTTCACTGAATACTAAATAGGTCATTTGTGTCTGTCCTACAACTGCAGATCAGCTAGTATATCTGTAATTGTGGTGTCTGGCAACTGGTAAGTGTAATGTTATAAACCCCTAATGTAAACAAGTACAGTCTATGTTTATTTCAACCTCATGCAGAGTGAACACCACTTTACTTTTGAGGATTTTGAAGCCAAATGTTCTCAATGCGTGATCACTTAAAGAGGGAAAAACAAGTGAAATGAATGTCTGGGTATCATTACAAGTACTCACAGGCAGCAGTCTGCTTTCCCGTTCACTGTAATTGCTATGCTGAATATGATGATGAAGGTATAATTACAGTCCCACCATACAGAGCACTTTGCATCGTCAGCCAGTTGCCTTGCTGGCTGGCTGTGGAAAGAGGTGCTGCTTTTGTGTATTAAACAGGGCCAGAGCTGTCTGTGACCTCATGACTTGGCAGAATGTTTTTGATTTGTTGGGTGAGGGGAAAGGTAATCGAACCCAATCACATCAAATGAGATGCAGAGCTGTATTGTCAGGGTCCAGTAGTCAAGAAATGAACTGATCATATACTTCCAGTGACTCAACAACCCAACATAATAGAATGGAAGAATGATGGCTATGAGGTCTCCTATAGTAATTTATAAAGTGTGGTGATGTGATGGAAGAAACAGCCTCAATGTTTAATTGGTACAAGTGACAACTTTGGGGGATTTTTGTAATGTAAAAGAATTTAGCCTAATGGATCTACCTACAAAAGGTTAAATGGGAATTTGTAATTTTGCCTCTAAACACAATTTTGTATACAAATGTCTTAACCCCTCACCTAGCCCTGTAATGCAATGCCTGGTCTCAGACGTAAATGCATTAGCTAAAGTCAAATAACCTACAAAGGTGCCATAGTTTTGTTCTCATGTGAGCAATAGCTTATTGCCCTCAATAATGCCCATCCTTAAGCTTCATTCCCTTGTAGATAATTGCCTATATGAGGCTTAGATTTTTTTTTTTTTTTAATTTTTGTCTTTTCTGTTAAGAACTCTGCCAATTAACCTTCCTGAATTCAGAGGCAGAATGAAGTAGGAAGATTATCAGACCGTGTGTAACACGATTAATTAAAGTAAAAATGAAGGAGACGTTTAACACTCCATAAAAGCTTCACTTCCTCTGTGACAGACATTAGATCAGGGAGGGCATGGAGGTAAGTGCCGACTGTAGCTTTATGTGATGTGAATTGGAAGGATTGCTTTTGACAGGAGAGCTTTTCTGTGTAGACTCTCCTGGAATGCATATGACAGGGAATGCAGACTGACCATGTCGTGGTGAGGTACGTCATTTTAATACACTAAATGGATAATGGATGTGTTTTTCCTAATTGTATGATCTCATTAGGGTAACTTAAAGTCAAACTTAAACATGCAACAGAACTGTGAACCTGAGATGTTTTCACAGTAAAACTAAATCAGGTGAAAGTTCATTGCGCTGAAAGATGACTTTGACAAAGGTGGCGATTTACTCTCTGAACTGGCTGAATTCCTGCAAATAGTGGCTATATGGCTTTGTGCTTTATCACTGTCACTGACTGCTCGCATATGGATGGAGCAGAATTCAAATGGCTTTCGGTGGCAAGTAGGAAAGGGATCATTTCTGCAGTGTGGATGACTGCATGACATTTATCAACGGTGAGGTGGAGAGATGTTTATCCTCTAATTCAATAGTAATAACAATCATAAATGTCATCACAGTTCATAGTGTTTTGTCATTTGAGTTGTTTGTAAAAGGAGTGTTGAGTTGCTATATGGTAGGCATTTTCAGGCAGGCAAAGATATCTTTTTATTATATAAGACATAATTATGGGCACATCAGCCCATTGCCCCGTTATTGCGGCATGTTTATGTGATATTACCATAATGGAATTGCTGTCTGTCACTGAAGCTCTGATGAAAATGAAGTTGATAAAAATTCTGGATGCATTTCTTCTCTGTTAGCCTTTAGAGCTGCAACAGCTGCTCAGTCTGTGCAGGGTAGTTTGTCAGCCTGAGCCGAGCATTCTGTAGTCTGTTGTCTGCTGGTCCTCTCGATTGTTCCCACAGCCTCTCGCCCCCTCAGTAAAGGATGTGATCAGAATGAAAACTCATAGGGGAGCCATTTGCAGTCACTAAGAGAACTCCGTTTTTCACTCCATGAATGAAACTGAAAGCACCGATGCCAAGTCAAACTCACACCTCTCTGTATAGGGTTCCAATGATGCTTGGTCAGGAGGTGGTTGATGGATCGTCGATCAGTCTTGATTGACCTGTGGTCCAAGTCAAAATCACCCCTGTCGGTATAACACTCCCATGATGGACTGATGGATCGCTGATCAATCATGGGTGGCTCTCCTACTGATTAGCGTCCATGTTTAGTGATTAGCATGCAGATCCCAGTTAACCCAGAGGAAATGATTAATTAACAACAGTCTCATCTTTCTCTCACAAAAATAGGTCACATTTGTTTCTGAGACGAAGTCAAGACTGTGTCAAGGAGAAAAAGAACTGCAAGGAAAAGAAATGGCCAAAGAGTATCTTACGTTTAACTTAAACTGGGCACACTATTTCTTAGGTGTTTAAATAAATAAGTATAAGACACGGATCAGATCTTGAATTGAACTGAATTCTGATCCTAAAACCCCCTTAAGAGAAAAAAAGGGGGAGAGGGGCTCAGTTGAACTTAGTGTAAAACCTGAGCCTTTTGGAAGGCTGTGCAGAACTGACACAAATATTTAATGGAGACATAGAATGGAAAACCATTTTTGCCCTGGCTTTGATGAGTTAGGAGAGGTTGTGCATGGCCAAAGAGCTATTGTGAACATTAGGCATGGCTGTGCCTTGCTTATGAAAATCTTGAACTTAGAAGCAGTTACTAAAATATGGGCGAATTAGAACAAAGCCTACATGTGATTTTGAATAGCACAAAGCGATTGTAGTTTAATCGTGGCAACAAAGAGGGTGCCATTTAGCCAAAAGGACTATTTAAATACCCATACATATATATATAAGGTATTAATTGGGCTTGTAAAATTACACTTGAGATTATTTTTCATAAATTAAAGTTAAATATATTCTATTTTAACATCAGAGAACAAGATACAATACTCCACTCATCCATTCTTCATCCCCTTTAACTTCTCTGACAAACGCTAATAACTTTTCAGCTCAGTACTATGATGTGCATTTTTCTAGGCTTTGCATTATGCAGTAGCTGTTCTGTGTTAGATTTTAATATATTATTATATTATCTATCCAGTAGTGAATAGCAAACAATCTGGGGGATGAGTAAGGACTGTCTATTGATCCTCTAACTTTTGCAGTCAAGTCTAACTGTCCTTTGCATATCTTGGCAGAATCATCTCTCAGCTTTAACTGGATGTAATGCATCTGTCCTTGCATGGGCAGGAGTGTGGTTCTTATTATGTTATAGTGAGTCATTCCATTAATGCTGTTAGTCTGTGGTTTATGTGTGTCAGGGTGGGAGGTGAGAGGAGTGGAGTGGAGAAAGCTGCAGTCTCTTACTGCACCACTCGGCTGTGTGTGTGTGTGTGTGCGTGTGTGTTAAGGAGGGCCCCTCCCCTTCCTGTTCTGCTCAGAGGGATATCCCCGCCAGTGCTGTCTGAAAGAGAGAGAGTGAGGAAGAGAGAGATGCACAGCTTCAGTTGGCTCCAGCCACGCTGCTGACTCCACCTGTGTGTGTGTGTGTGTGTGTGTGTGTGTGTGTGTCTTTGCTCGGGCAGCCCACAGGAGGCAGAAGATATGAGTGTGTGTGTGTGTGTGTGTGTATCAGTGTGTGTGAAAGGGCTAGATGTGTGTGTATAGTGAAGAGGAACGCAGTGGGGTGCCGCAGCACCAGCACACACTCTCTCACACACACTCAAGCACATACACACACACATTCTCTCACACACACATGGGCTCCTGTGGCGGGACAAGCAGTAGCTGTGTGGCTGAGCACAGGGGTCTTCCTGCTCCTCCTCCTCCTCCTCTTCCTCCTGCTCCTCCTCCTCGTCTCACTCCTGCTGCTCCCCCTCAGCTTGAGTGTGCAGACCCAGTCCCAGACCCAGAGCATGGAGCCTCGGCCAAGCCGGCTGATGGGAGCAGTGGGGGGCTTCGACCGACCCCTGGTCGGGCCACCCCCCGGCGCCCCGGGGGCAGCCTCATCCATCTTCAGCACGGTCCAGCAGCAGGACTACACGGCCAGCGTGTGGCTCAGCAAGAAGGAGAAACTTGAGCACGTAAGCACCTCTCCTCGCCTCGCCTCGCTTGGGCTACGATCTCACACAGAGGGGGTCAGGGAGTTTGATCTGGCAGTGGCTACAGCAGGGGACCAACCAAGCGGGGAGTTGCTCTCTGGGGGAGAGGGGGAATCGGGAGAGGCTGAGAGAGGAGGACAGGGGGGCTGTCGTGGAAGCAGCATCAGTAAGTGGCTGCTGTTAGGTATAGTTTGCTGGAAGTCGTTTTGATGTTGTGTCTGTGTGAGTGAGGATAAACTGTTGCATGGGTGCATGTTTTAGTGTCCCATTGTCTTCTACTCTGTTTATTCAAAGCTGAAGAGAGCACCTTGGCAAGGTTTTAGAGCATTGAAGGGTGAGGGAGGCTTACCTGAATATTTCATAATAAGGACACTTAAAATAGATATGTACCATATGAAGAGCACAGTTTATTACACTAGTAAGAATTTCTCGAATTTCTCGACTCTCTCGACCAACAAGGAAGATAGAAAAACTCTGCAGGATAAAGCCTTCGTTCTTTAAACCTCCTGCTTCAATAAATTCCAGAATGTAGTTTGGCAAACGTCTCCCCAAAAACCAATTTCATGCTTTGATTGTGCTCTTCTCCTGCAAATGAGGAACCGCAGCAGTGAGGGATGAAGCAGCCGTTTATCTGGGCCTTATGAGACTTCATTACTCCGTTTGTTTTATTGCCTCCATCACAGGGAGCTGAGTGAACGCTCCCATCAATACACAGCCAGCGTTGCCGACATTTAGGGAGAGGATGGGGAGGCGGGGGGGTTGGCTGACAAGTGGATCGTGAAATGTTTTGTCTGGAGTTGTTTTTAGTAAACAGCGCAGGTAGAGAGCTCTCTTGGAGGATAGAGAGAGAACACACTTTTTTTTTTTTTTTTTTTTAATGCAGTGCTCTCAAGGCTGCTGAGATTCTCTCAGCCTCCCCTTCATTATCACCTACCTAATTGCGCCATAGATATCCCTCTCACACCTTTCAATCGTAAATAAGACGCCTTGAATAGATTAGAATTAGTGTTCTCTCTCTAATAATTTTAGCGCCAAGGCAGCCTCCTCTGTTGATTGAGAGTGTAATTGGCTTGTCTTGCCTGAAACTGAGCAAATGCCATGCAGTGCACTGAGCTTAAAAGAAAAATTGATTAACCGACTAGACTGAAGGAATCTAGCATCAAGTGTCTGAGAATTCCAAATGGAATGGATGCACATCTAATCTGACTAATCTAATGGACTAATCTGAGCAGCTAACCACAATGTCAGACATATTTACACATTTCTTTGTGTATTATGTGCCAGCCCTATCAACGCTCTTAATACTGTACTTTATATGGTGGTCATATAACCATCAAACTCTATTAGGATGGAAGTGTGTTTCATGCTGTAGATCCCAATAAATAAAAAAATCACTTGCATTGACACTTGTTATTGCACACCTGAATGGCCTCCGATGGCCTTGCCTCAGACACTGGCTGGGTTGTTTATTGGTTTGCCTCGGGATTGGCAGTTGAAATCAAATCAAATGTATTGTCAAAACTGAATCTTGTTTTGAGTGTATTTTTAAATGCAAGAGAGCGTCTGTGGCAGCAGTGTGCTAGAATTGTGCTAACTAACAGTCATTGTCAATAGATACTATGTGCACTTTCTAAAGTGCTATAAAGGTACCTCTCAGTAATACAATATGCTTCCTTGACATGAATGTTTTCAGAGTTTAACTTTTTGAATGATGCTGACAGATACAATAATCAAGTTACACCAGTAACCAGCCATGAAAGTCAAATTCCCCCAAGGGTTTTTCTAAGGACTCCTGAACAAAGCCTGCAGGGTATTGTCGGTGCCTCCTGCCAAGAAGGCACTCACGTTTAGCTCAAAGTCAATGGGATCCACTTTGGCAGCTGCCTCAACTCAATGATGCCACTGCAGGTATTAGATTAAAAGCACAGAAGAAAAAAAATCACTCTGTATGTGTAGTGACTTACAAATAATTTGGGCACAAAAAAATTCTATGCACAGATGATGACTGGAATATAAATAATAGGTTATTTTTTGTAATCAAGAAATCAGTAAACCTTCCTCATGTGTTCTGTGACTGGAGCTGAGTTCTCTGCTCATAAAAATGATCATGGGGACTGAACCAACTCAAGCTAGCAAAACTCTCAATTTGGGTTTAGATTAAAAATCTAACATTGTGTTGAGTGTGATGGCTACCTGCAACTGGAATAGAACCATGTTATTTGTAAACAAACACCAGACCGGAACTCCTCTTGAACTATTTGTCAAACGTGTGCATTTTCTCAAATTCTCCTCCTATTCATGGGCAGTAGGAGTCACAGAGCTAAGACTACTTAGCATCTGTAGTTATCTGTAATGAAATCTCACAGACTGCTGTCAAGGACCTCTGTTCAGTCCAGAGAGAGCGGTATTGGTTTTTGAGAATGAGGCTGGAAGTCGGGCTAGCATAGATGCTATCAATAAGATTTGTCTGGAGAAAACCAAGCTTCCACTCAAAGGGGAACTCAACATAAATGAATGGACCAAGTTGATCCATTTTAAGGTAGGATGACCAGATCCAGTTTTGTTGGTCTATCCCTGGTCAAATACAAGAAAACCCATTTTGTCAAAATATTGCTTATTTTAATGATACTGACTGTAGAAATAGGAATGTCCCCAGTTCCCAAGGAAAATGTAGGGAAATGTCCCTGCTTTTAGCAGGAGTGTTCAAGGTAGTTCTCAGCAATGTTAATCTTTTTCAAGTGCATTGTACATTGTATTAAATGCCAAGGGTCTGTGCTTATATTAAGCGATGACTCTGTTGTGAATTAGATAACCTGTTGCTGTTACAGCTACTTCCTTCTTATCTAACTATCTGTACAGCAATTTCAAGATTGAGCCAGAAGGGGGCGATGTCAGACTTTACACATTTTGCAGTGTGCTCTCTGCCATGTAAGGCCTTATCTCTTCTCGTATCACAGTGCGCCTCTCACGTCATGCTGTGTAATCCACCATAACAGTGCTTTCATTAATTAAAGGACTCCACCCAACCAGGACTGCCTCATAGATTTAAAAAAAAAAAAAAACCAGTTATTTCACAGTGTGCCCAAAACAAAACTAATGCTTGGAACCCCACGACTCGTTCTAATGTGTCAGCACAATGGTAACTCGGTGGAAAGGTTTGCAGCTTGGCTAGCCAGTGTGCTGACTGCATAATCAATTGTTTGCATTACCATGCAATTAAAATGCATACACACAATCCACTGCTGACAAGACAATAACCGAGAGGCCCAGAGCAGTGTGCTTCTATTGTCTGTAAACACAAGCATCTCTTCCCATTGAAGAACATGTCTTTTGACAGTGGACTATGATAATGCTGCATATACAAGCCTATCAGTGGAAGGTACACAGGGACATAATGTTAAATCAATTAGCTCCAGATGGTAGGCTTCTGTTTCCCATTTTAAAGAAACATAAACTTTGCTTGTTGAAGTCGAAAAGGGAGCATATTTCAAGTGATTACTTCATGCAGCTTAATGTCTTATTGTCATTATGCCATCTGATGAACAACTTCTGGAACATATGCATTGGTGAAGCTTTATGTCTTTACATGAAATGCTAGTGAGTTTGTGTGTGTGTGTGTGTGTGTGTGTGTGTGCAATCATGACTCACTTCCTGTAAATACTAATCCAATCCTTAGAAAATTGCCTGGGGTAAGACATACACAAGCATTGGCCAGGCACACACACAGAGAGGAGGGATGGGTGCAGAGCACACTACACTACACACTGCCTTTGGCTCTGTCTGGCATGTGGCCATTGGGTCCATGTGTGATTCAATTAGCTGGAAACTGCCAATGCGCTCTAATGACTCTCATTCTTTGCAGTATGGCTGCTGCGGGCTTATAGCCATTGACCTGCCGTTCAAGATCAGCAGTGAGATGAAAGACCTAGAGAGGCGTATTTGAGTTCATACCTTTATAACGCCCTATCAATCCCATTAATTCCCTCATCTGAATTTACAGAGACTTATTAGCATAATCCCAATCTGCCATAGCCCTTAGCATGTATTTGCATACTTGACTACTGCTGTCCAGCTACTTTTGTAATGGCACAAAGAGATCAAGTCATTTATTGTTGAAAACAGACACACACTGCAGGGATGACATTTTTGGATTAGGCTTCTTAGAATAAATCAAGGTACTTGTTTATTAATGCTTTGATATCAATCAGTAAAACGCACACAGAAAATCACAACTTCAGAACAGGGCTATGCCACCTTCCCTTTGCATGCCCACAGTGCAGCATGGTGGAAACTGAAGGTTGTTGGGAGTTCATAAGAATCAAAATCTCTAACCTTTTATTGTGCTGTATAAAGTATCTCGATTGAGCATCATTCACAGTTAGTGTTGGTGAGTTCTACAGTGGTTATGTTTCATGTTTACAGCAAGGTTAGTGGGTTCCCCGTAGGTTTCAGCTGTGAATTACCTTGCTGCAGGGATAATGTCTGAGTAATTGCTTGGCCTAGGAAAATGACTGGGGGCTATTGCTCCATCATCACTAGCTGGGGCCAGAGGAGAGGAGGGGAGTCAGGCGGAGATGGTGTGGTATGGAATGGTAATCAGGATCCTATGATGCTCTGAATATCTCACTGAGTGTAAGATTCACTTCGGGCAAGTCATGCAGCACACTCCAGGGAGGAATATTGCAGTTGTCTGTCAGACAGTGTGTGTGTGTGTGTGTGTGTGTGTGTGTGTGTGTGTGTGTGTGTGTGTGTGTGTGTGTGTGATTTAATGGAACTGATAAAAGCTAACACTGTACGGATGATGTATTATAGTTTCTCTATACGTGTTAATATTTGCTGTCAAATGTTTGCGGAGAGTCGCTACCATTCATTTTGTCTGGGAGACTGCAGAAGGCTCTCACAGATGTATATGTTTGCTGCCATGCTGGTCTGTGAGGCGTACACATACAGCATATTGATGACTGAGTGCACTTCTCAAGGCTGCAAAGTGAACCAGCTTTATCTGAATGTCTGCTATGCTATGGGAGGGGGTTAATACAATTGCTATGGGGAGCATCAAGGAAAGATAAAAGTGGTTCTGGAAATGATCAGGAAAGTACGTGAAACAGTGGTAGGTTGAATAAATCATATCAGCATGTCTGGCAGTTAGGGCTATCACAATTTTTACAGCAGTATCATCTGCCTTAGATCTGGGGTGAATTTGAAATGGAATATATGCAATTAAAAATAGGCAGGTGCTATTTACACGCGGGTGTATATATTTATTAATGTTAAAAATATATAATTTAAAATACTATATGCTTAATCTAAATTACAGCAACTTGGCAGCTAGTTTGTTTATTGCAGAAGTCACATTACCAGTGACACACCCAGCAACAATAAAATATTCTGATTCTTTTTCTCTCAAGTCCTTATGACCCCACAGGCAATTATCATGCACTTTATGCAGCAGAGAATAGCACACTGTTTCACCACATGCTGACATAAAATGTGATATTACTTCACATTGTGCCTTTCCTTCCAGCTAAAGCACGAGGCACATGAAAAGAAAGAGAGAGAGTGAGAGAGACAGAGAGAGAGAGAGAGCTGTTCGTTAACTATCAAAGGCTCTAGTGAACATCTCTCCTTCTTACAGTGTTCAGTTCAGCAGAAATATTCGGCCTGAAGAGCAAGAACACTCCATGCCCGAGAGATGGCAGCTTGGCTCAGAACAATTACAGGCATCTACTGTATGAAAATATACCGCATGTCTGCTTAACAAGGGAATCGCATGAGGGCTTTGACTCCAACCTCGCAGTAGAATGGGTGACTGACCACGTTGTCAGCTATCGGGAGAGAAATTGTCCACTGGTGAAACAACCTGCTTATATTCAGTCCAGGGAGAAATGGACCTTCTGGTCAATTGCACTTCTGTGCTCTGGGGCTGTACCTTTAATGGCTTGTATCTGTTCCAACTTGTGCACCATCTGTGCAGGTCATGGTGGGCTCCACCAAAACCGTTATGTATCACTGTCAGCAGAATGTTGGCAGGCTGTTAAGTCAATAGCTTAAAAGTAAGGTTTTCCAGCTTATAGACCTATGGTGTTCATGCTAATTGAGAGGAATAGCGATACGATAGCTAATTCTAACTGAATGGGGTCCAGAAATTCCTTTCAGTTCAGTTTCATTTTCCTTGACCCCGTTCAGTTAGTGTTAGCTGCTGGTTCGTTCGTTCAGTTAGTGTTAGCTGCTGGTTCGTTCGTTCAGTTAGTGTTAGCTGCTGGTTCGTTCCTCAGTCTGCGTTGAACTAACTTTTTTCATTTTTCATTCTTTTGCGTATGAACAGTTCTCAGTGATCTTGAACAACAGGGCTGAATTACCCCAGAATATCACTTTACTTTATCGTTTTAGTTGTTCCTGTATGTACCTGTAGGCCTATTCACCCGAGCATCCATTTGTAGTCTGAGCATGTATGATCCGTTAATTTATGAATGCAGCCTAGCCCCCAATCACAGTGGTTTGTTTCCCCACTGGACTGATTAAGATCCTCTCTTTCACTCTACAACGCTGGTGCTCATCATCCTCTCATTTTCCTCTGTCTCTCTGTCTCTCTCTGTCTTTCTATCTCTCATTCTGTCTCCCTTTCTTTCTTTCTCTCCTCCCTCTCTCTCTGTCTTTGTGTCTACCCCCCCATGTTGATGATGTCAGTGATGTTACTGGTCCTGGGTCTGAATGAGAAGTGTTTGTCCCCTCTTATCTCCCACCAGCTGCAGAGTCAGCTGGGTCTCTCATTAGATGCTGTTGTGCCTGCCATCACCCACCCCTCCACCCACTCTGCCATCACCCAGCACACACACACAATTACCACACATGCATGCATGTACATGCGCACATGCACACACACACACACACACACACACACACACACACACACATGCACGCATGTACGTGCGCACATGCACACACACACACACACACACACACACATGCACGCATGTACATGCGCACATGCACACACACACACACACACATACACACACACACACACACACATACACACATCTTTCCTGCTAACATGCTCTCTCTCTCTCTTACACACACATGTACACACACACATATGCACACACACACGCACACACACACATGCTCTCACACACACGTACAACATACACATGCACACAATTAAAAACAGCCCCCTGTCCTCGC
>PYXC01000133.1:4777500-4882500 GCA_015244755.2 Tenualosa ilisha | reverse complement strand
CTGATTGGGGCACAGACACAAACTTTCAGTTTAATTTCCATATGCCCCATTCAGTTAACATTAGCTGCCAGTTTGCTACTGAGCCAGCACTCAGGCTTAAACAACAGGCTTATGGATTGAATCACTCTAGATTTCCTCTTTAAATATGACTGTGATGATTTACTCATTTTCTTTCAAATGCATATTCAGTAAAGTACTTCTGGATCATTAAATCTTGCTATGCATGCAGAGTTTCACATTAGTGCCAGCTTTATTTGTTATGGTTTTTATAAAGTGCTTTCAAAAGCCAGGTAAAATAAAATGCAATAAAATAAACTGCAGAAGGAAAGACAAACACAAGCACCGAATTAGGGCACATCAAAATGAGATAAATGTTCATGTCTTAAAGACGCATGTAGTCAAATACATCATGGTGCCACTGTGGAACGTCTGTAAACACTGTATAACCCCTAGGCAAATTTAGAGTCGTTCTCAACGCACCAAAATCCCCAGAATCATCCAAGCCTATAAAGCCACTCTTGTCTGATTGTGTACCGTACAGAGGGTCAGAATGCAGGCTTTTGGGTGCGGGCAGGTCATAAGGACATACGGACAGAATGAGTCCACGCATCAGTCACTGTCATCATGTCCTCAGGGCTTGTGCTTCCCTAGAGCAAATGGAGGAGCTTGCCACAGAGACCTGACTGGTCACTCCATGCAGTGTGACAGACAGATCTGATACACAAACAGACACACACACACACACACACAAATGCCACTTCCCCCCTTCTGATCTTCTGATGCTTTACAGAACCACATCAACCCATTCATCAGCCACACACGCAAACACACACACACACACCTCCAACTAATTGGATAACACAGATAATGGACCTTGTGAATAATGAAATCTTAGGAGTGTATGTGCTTCAGGATTAACAGAGACGTAATGACCATTCATTTGGAGTCTATATTTAGGCTACTTGTCTTCCGTATTGGTCGTTGTGTGAAATATTAATTGGAATAGCATGGTCTATTTGAAACCGAACATTTATGGAATTAGGCTATGAAAAACCAAGCTCTGCCTTGTTTTCTGTGTTCATTTTAGGAAAACCCATACAAATTAAATCCTGTCCTAGTACGAAGATAGGCTTTCACAATGATAAATTGTAAACAACCCAACAGATATTTTTGGTTTTAACCATTATGCCAACCAAACACCCTTTCCTCTGCAGAGAGTAATGAATTAACTGTCAGTTTTCATCATGGTAACTATCCGCATCTTTTATTTAATTGGTCAACCAATTCATACTTGTCATGGGGTTGCAAATGTATGCAAATGTCTCACTGTTTCTGGATCAGTTGATGTTTTGAAGGCCTGTTCAGTACCTTACATATAAAAATCTGATGAGGTGGAACAGGTGAGTGTAGCCTCACAGGGGCCAGTCTAAGGTCATTGTGTTTACACTTTTCTTCCGCTGTGCCTTTCCCCCCACTCCTTTCATCCATCAGCCAGGTCATTATACCTCTACGCGCTGCTCTGTGCCGCTGTCAGGATCAGCAGTTCCGCTTCCTGTGCTGGAGGCTGGGGTGGAGGGGGAGTTAGGGGGTTGCCGAGTCGGCCGCCCCCCGGTGTTGTTATGGTCATTACAGCTGAGAGCTGCAGTGTCAGTGAAATGCCCACTATTGCCTCAGCTGAGTAGAGTGGATCTCTCGAGTCCCACATCCCTAGCCCTTACCACGGCCCCATGCCCTTGCCTATTACAGCCCAAAGAAACAATAACAGACAGGGTTAGGATAAAACACAATTTCTACATTAAAGGAACACTAAGGAGATTTGGTGTAAAACTAATACTACTCGCTACACTAAAAGGCACACTAAACCTTCCAATTACTTCCCAAAGCCATATTGGCACTGGGACATGCTAGAACAAGCTAATTGGTGTTTGATGGACATAATGTCAGCAATGTCATGGTATAAATTTTTGATTTATTTTGTGGATTTCTCCTTTAAACACTGTTTCTTGTTTGTTGTTAGAGGGTAAGTCATTTGGAAAAATCTAAAAACAAATGATTGCAGCTCATCTGTTTTGCATTTGGGTACCTGCTCAATGAAAATGTTAGCTCTGAAATGTTAGTTCTGAAAATGAGTTCTTTATCACTGGTCTTGATAATAGCATTAAATGTAGTAGCATAAACAGTTAAAAACATCTACCTAGTAGTAGCCCCTGGCTAGTAGTACAAGGCCTCAGGAGAGCTGCATTGCTATGTTTGAGATGACATCAGCATTTCTCAGGGATTCTTCACATAATGTTTCTCAGTTGCTCCTGAGGTGGCAATAATGAGCGGGAGTGGGACCCAGGCCCTCGGGGGTGCAGCCACTCCAATATTGCTGTGTCATTGAATAAAGGTACACAACCATTAAACATTCATTAACTATTTACAACTCATTTTTCATTTTGTGCAAACTCCCTGTCTCTTTCCCTATCTCTCTCGTTGTCTCTCTCTCCTGTCTTTGTGTGTGTGTGTGTCTGTGTGTGTGTGTGTGTGTGTGAGAGAGAGAGAGAGAGAGAGGAAGAGAAAGAAAAAAAGAATGCCGTAAGTATCACTGCTCCTTTAGGTTAAAACAAATGAGATAGGATCAAATCTGCCGAGACAATTTTTGTCTCCGACAGTGCAGTTTTGAAAACTGCTGATTCCACACAAAACTCTGGTCTAGAGCAGATAGGGAGGGATTGTGACATGCCAGCAGCAATGTGATACCTGCAAAGATACTCCGACAGCAGGCCATGGACAGATAGACAGGCAGACAGACAGACAGGAAGCAGAAAAGTTTACACAAATGCAAGTCTTAACAGAAGAGCTTCTATTTGCATGACTGGGATGCATCCAAGCTGAAACTGCCTATAAAACTTAGCACTTCCAAGAGATAAACTTTGGGGAGGCATTTTTGACAGTGCCGTTCACGCCCCACCAACACCCCTTGTTTCCATGAAACTCAGCGACTTGTCATCTGCTTGGATTTGACATCTCCCTCCCTGGTGCGCTCTCTCTCTCTCTCTATCATCTTTCCTTCTGCACCAGTGGGCTTCAGTTTGCTTGATCTGAGTCTCAGCCCTGTGCATCTCAGGGATCTTGGGGAGCTCAGGGAGCGAGAGGGAGGAGGAGGAAGAGGATGTCATGGCACGGCATGGTAGGCCGGGCAGTCTTGGGGCTCTCATGTTGGCCTAATGGAGCTTTAATTGACTTATTGATCAAAAGGGTCCTGGCCCGCGATCAATGACCCCACGCTCAGAGACAGACGCGGGGCTCTCGTGCTCCAGGGAGACTTGACTGACCAAGCGAGCCAGCGATCCACTGAGCCACTAGCCTACCTACAGGACTGGCATATCGATTGCAGCCCTCATATTCATTCCTACACCATCCCTGACCTGATTGCTGTAACCCCCAAGATCTTTTAATCCCTGGACTGTATGTCTGCACTAGAAAGTGAGAAAAAGTGTAAAGGTCTCAGAAAAGGTTATCTCTGTTGTTCTGTCACACCAGCATTTAAAGCCAAAAAAAAAACAATTTTTTTTCTACAATAAGGACAGCAGATAACCAGATTAATGATTTTGCTTTCTGGTTTGACATGCATTCTGGTGATTTTTGGCATGAGCTGAGAATATTGCAAAGACCAAATACAAACAGTTTACTAAATTAGAAGATTTCTTGCTTGCAATCAATTTGAAATAAGTTAACAGATCATGCCATTTAAACTTATAGGTTCAGGTAATGGTCATCTTAGTTGCTTTCTGGTATCAATAAATATTATTTGATTTCCTGCAAAAGTTATTTAGCCAGGATGATTGACAACAGCCTCACAGCATAACTGGATCAATCTTATTGAAGGAGCAAGGATGATCTTTAATGGAAGTGTGTGTGTGTGTGAGAAAGAGAGAGAGAGAGAGAGAGAGAGAGTGTGTTTCATCCAAATTTCTGAAAGAATCAGATTTATATGAGAAAATGTTGCATACTTGCATGTACTGTTTACTATTACTACCTGAAGCATGTGCAGTATTAAGCATTAACTCACATAACATCAGTTAACACATCCTCGCAAAAGATGATCAGGGCCAAACTCCGTTTGCATATGACATCATTTTAATGTCTCATAAACATCAGCTATCATGTCATAATAAACACATGACATAACAAGCTAAAAAAGTGATGTGCAGCCTGTCCAGGCGCAGTGGTGAAAGACTGTCTGACCCTGAAATTCACAACAGGCAATATATTTACTAGTGGCATGTTTATATTGATACAGTAACTTAGATCGGAAGCAGTGCTGCCTGTCTGTGAAAACATATTAGTTTGGATTAGGGAGGAGCATAGAGCATGCAGGCCTGTAGAGACAATCACACCTAACCCACAGGGGACAATCACAGTTACACATGGATGACACATTGTACAAGATGGATGGATACGCAAATCCTTCTCCCTGATTAAAGGGTGATGAGCACTTTTATAAAACAAAACTCAGCTCGTCTTAGTCTGTCATTGTAACAGAGCAAGTCAATTTTCCATTAATCTGTCATTCATTTTCAATAATAATCAACTAATCAACTAATCAACTAATAATCTCCACAGAATTCTCTTCTCAATCCAATAAAGTTCACTTTAGTCGGATTTACCACTATTTAAATATATGAATTATGGCTGTAAAGTTAATATTACAAATTAGACGGTGTTACTCTCCTGCATCTAGCCACGGACCACCTCAGTGCAGGCTGCCAAAGCACCTTTGATGTTCTCCCTATAGTTCCCTCCAGCTGCACTCGGCTTTGATGATGGACCCTCTATTTCATTGACGGGCAAAGCAACGTAACGCGATGAAACCTATCATGCTGATGAGAGCAGACACGCTCAACTTTCGTCCAGGAGTCAAAAGAGTATCAGCAGTGCGCTCCTCATCACCTGCTCCAGCTGCACCCGCCACAACAGAGCAGCACTAGATGGTATCGGCCCTTTGATAAAAGATCAGCTGACACATTCAACTGACAGGATATATCCGCCAAATGTTGCCACTCATTGGTTTCCTTGTTGCCTTGGCTTGGTCAGTTGCTCTCACAGTTGGCAGCCGTTTCAGTCCAGCTACAAAGCTATGACCTCAGCAAATGTGAGTAATAGTATACCTTGAGTCAATGTCTCCATGGCATGAGTTACATTTCTCAGTTTGGTCCCAAGAAATGAGAATAACCTCATATTCTCTGTCAGCTTCAGTGTGCACATTACGGCGGTTGATGATCCAGTGAATTCTACGTAGACCTGTGAAAATGATTTCTTTCTATGAGAACTGAAATGAGCTTTAAACATTTTGACCTCTCTGAGGAAAAGAGGAGTAGCCTATCCAGTCCTTGTACACCAGCCCTGGACTGCTGCCAACAAGACTGTGTGTGTGTCTGGACATTTGAAAAAGAAAATCCCTTTTTTATTCAGCTGTGTTCCTCTTTGATAGTGTGAGGCACTGCAGACCCAACTGCCTCTCTGTTTGACAGCAGCATTGTCCTGTGTCTGAGCACAAACAGGACCTGTGGAAGGATTTTTTTCTTTTTTTTTCTTTCAGGCAAGGCTAAATGTGATGGAAACAACATCCACTGAATGTGCCTCTGAGCATCTGGGTCTGTACAGAGCAGAGCCCTGACAGAAACTCCACTGCTCATCTGCAGCAATACAATGACGGTAGCCAGGGCTTGAGCGGGAACCGTCCTTGCGTGACTCATTCGCCAGGCACGACAAATGCAGGGAGGAGTGAGACTAAACGGCACGCTGCCTATGAATCCATCACTTGCAATTCTGCAGCACAACACTGATAAACATCCACAAAGACTGCAGATGTCCATCATGTAACAGTGCACTACAAACCACAGCTGTGTTCCTGTGCCAAGAAAGCGGATCTTGTGATTTGATGAAATGATACATCAAGAGATTAGACAGGATGCTGTGAATCCATCCACAGTGTCCAGCAATACAACACAGTCATATATCACCGATAAACATGCATATGCACAAATCATAGCTCTTCTAGTTTGCCAAGAAGCCTACTTGTACTTTGTCAAACTGAATAGGGTGAATAGGTTATTATTGTGTTCTATCCTGAGCATCCATAGTAGTTATGGTATCAGGGAAAATAATCAAGAAAGGGCCCTCATAGTTAGCCTGTTGTTGCAGTGGATCTTGTGTGTGGCATCATTCCCAGTTTCAAATCTACCTTGTGGCTCTCAGTGCTGCCACCGTCCTGAGAGGACCATTTGTACCTGTCAAGTTGACCAACTTGATAGCTTTAAAACCGTTCTTTGGGAAACCAATTTAGCACCAACCCATTCCTGGGAGAATCCACTACCCACAGAGGTGTTTTATTACCGGGCCACTTAAGGGCCAGTGGATGTGTCAGCTTTCACATGCCCTCGCTGTTTTAAACCAACACCAATTCCTTCCTGTGCACTGTTCACTTTTTTAACCAAAGATGCAGAGGTCATTGTTATAAATCTGGAATCACATCAAACATATGCTTCCATTTGTGCATCTTTTGGGAATTCTTTTTCACTTCCAGTAGTGGGTTGTGTTTGTAATAGTCCTTCCCAGAACATTAATAGACCATATGTTTCCATTTGACACGAATATATCAGGCAGGGATCATAGTTAATTGCGCTTCTACCCAATCACTGTCGGAGAAGCACAGCTTGCTTCAGCTCTCCCCATGAAATCTCCCACAGAGTAGTTCCAAGACCTGTCTGCTCCAACAGTGAATTTTTCAGTGAAGCGCCCATGAAAAGTGAGCCGTTTGATTTAGCAGCTGAGTCCTAGTCCTTGGAAAATTGAACAGAACACACACACACACACACACTGTCAGAGCCAAGGGTAAAGATTTAACAAAACGAATGTGAGTGAGTCAAGGCTAAACCCATCTCTCAATTTTCTGGCAGCACAATGCTGAATGAAGATAGATGAGAGGCTGTTAGTACAGAGATTTTTATTGTATGATATGCTTTTCAAAGCTAGATGCATAGAACTCAATTCCAAAACTCGAAGTTCTTTAATGTGCAGGTTTGACATACCATTATGTGTCAGGTGTGGAGGTGTGAAGACTGGGCCATCATCCTTTTTATCACGTTCACTACACCATCAGAACGTGAGACCTCCACAGGGGCAGTTAAATTATTTATTTTGGTGGAGGATAGGAACTATGTGGCCATCTCTGCCTGGCCCACAAACAAACAGATTTGTATCATTATTCTGTCATCTGCTTTGTTTTTGTTTGTGAAAATTGGCAGTGTTAGGAATGTTCCACAGACAGACAGACAGACACCCCCAGGCTGTTGACCAATCTGCTAACCACTGTTGCCAAATCCCTAACCTGTCTGACTCTCTAATCCCTAAAATAAACCATAAAGATCTGACTTGGCCTTTAGAGTTTGTATTTATCAGCCCCTCATGTTTGATTGTGGGGATGGAATGTCTCAAATATACTCTGTCTCAGGTGTCTGGACATACCACACAGGGCAAAGCCTACATGGCCAACAACACTAGTGGTTATTTTTGTACAGCTCCTGTTGCTGCCAGATGGATTTTTTTAGGCCTAATCTAAACACAGTCTTAAAAGTAATGTTGTATCGTTTTCTCAGACCATGGTGTGCATTTGAAAGGGATACTTGGCTTAACTTAGGCATCAGCACAGATTTGGTGTGTTCAGAAGGTCCATATCCTACATTAATAATTCAGAGTGTCCTGGAACCACTCTCTGTGTAATGTCAGTGTTTAAGTGTAAGTTTTATTCATTACATAGACAAGAAACAAGTATAATGCAAAGCGAAATGACGTCAAAATGTACTTATTGCTTGTGATGCTTCCATACTTCAATTTGCTCTTGAAGTTATGACATGCAGAATTATGGAGATCACTCTGCAAGGACATTAGGAGTGTGTTTGGTCGGTAGATGTGGATTACGCTCTCTCTGCTTAAAGCCATGTCAGGAAAGTACTGACCCATCTCAGTGTTTTAGGGGAGGTTTGGAGGATGTCATTGTTTTTTGAAACTCTGTTCTCTGAAGTTGTAGTGGTATCTTCCACCTTAATATTAATACAAGCTCTGGCTTCAAATTACTCTAGAGCATCGGATGTCAGAAACCTGTCGGCATTGTATGCTGGCTTGTTTACAAAGGTGGAATCTGTTCTCTAAAGTTTACAGGTCGGTGCTGCTAGTATAAGGTTCAGATTTCACAGGGGTGGACATCATTTTTAATGAGCACTGCTTGCAGAGGTGTTCTTTGCAGGCGCATGTTTTTTTAATCAAAGAGAATTGCTTTTGTAATGAGGGTCTATTGATTCTGGGCCCATGCCTCAGACTCAGGCTGGCACAGTCTCAAGCTTGAGGAAGACAGCTTTCCACTGCCACATACTCCTGCTAAGTAGTAAAACAAATACTTCACACATGCTGTGTGCTTTGATGTGCCAAACAGAGGTCATACATGACATCCTATATTGATGATACGTGTGTGTGTGTGTGTGTGTGTGTGTGTATGTGTGTGTGGTGTGTGTTTGTGTGTGAGAGAGAGAGCGAGAGGAAGAGAGAAAAAGAAGGAATGCTACACAGTCTGAAAATCTAGACTGTTTTTGTTATTTTGCTGCCCACAGAAAACAGAGAAGCTGTTTTTTTTTTTATTTTGAAAAACACAAAAGAAGAAAACATTTCCACTGATGTGTTCTTCCTACAGAAACAACTTGACTAAAGGTGGTTTGCATGGGAAATTAGATTAATGAAGTACGTATGGCATCTAATCCACCAAGAGTATTGAAATCTAGTGCTTATATTCACACACTGTTACCATTCTCTGCCTTTAATGTTTTATTAATCCATCATTCTGTCTGTCTGTCTGTCTGTCTGTCTGCATGACCCTCCTCCACATCCATCAAAACATAAAAAATATGACAAAACAAACAGCAAACTTGCCACATGAAAAAATGCTTTAGCAACAATGTTTAGCATTAGAAATAACATTTTACTCTCAAATCTATTATTCATAACCTTTTGCGGAACTGAGACGCGGTTCTCTTTAATGGTGCGGTTAGCCCTTTTTGTATCATTCAGTTAATGTCTCATCATAATCCACTTGCTCTTCTTTCTCTAAAAATAGTCTTCTTATGATGCCCTTGCACTGGGAATTGGAAACAAATAATGTTTACAGGGTGTCGCCCAAACAATATTACAGAGTTTCTCCATGAACTAAAGGGGGGTTGAGCTATCTGGTCCGTCATGTTTGGTATTTGGTACAAATATAATGAAAGTTATGTTATATAAAGGCATCTGCAAAGACATTTAAAACACAAACATAAACATCACGGACTTCACCTTTAATGGAGCAGACCAAGTGAATGGTTGTAGGGTAGAGGAGACATATTGTTTTTTTTTCTCATGTTTACCCCTTACGGCAGCATTGTCTGCTTCATTTTTCTGGTGTGCTGGCTAGGCCACTGGTTCAGATGGAAACCTCTTCAGGTTGCAGGGGCCCTTTGGGCACTCACTCTCCTATGGCAATGCAAGCCTTGTGAGGCTCATCCCTCACTGTCACCGTTTGTGCAAATAGGGGTCATCGTGCCACCATATGGAAGCTATTTGGGTTCAGCCCAACAATGACATGGCAGGCCATGCGCCATAAATAACAGGCCTCTAAATAAAAAATACCCTTCCCTGCGGGTCACCTTTTCAATGGGCCAGTATGAACATGTGTCCATGCTCTGTGCCGCTGACACACTTCTCCTGAAGAATTCCCTTGGCGATACACTGCCATGACTTTGTTTGCTGTGTGTGCAATAAAGCTGAGGGGACTGGGGAGCAAAATTGGTGGTCCTGGAATGATTTCTGGAGTGAAAAATAACAAGAATCAATGTTTTGTTTGTTCTCTCTGCCCCACTCTCTCTCTCTCTCTCTCTCTCTCTCTCTCTCTCACACACACACACACACACTTTTGCTCTCTCTCGTTCTCTCTGTTTCTGTCGCTCTCGCAGTCTCAGCAGAAATGCATTGTGATCTTTGCACTGGTGTGCTGCTTTGCTGTGCTGGTGGCCCTCATATTCTCAGCAGTGGACGTATGGGGAGAGGATGAGGACGGCATCACTGAGGAGAACTGTAGCAAAACCTGCCGGTAGGAAACTCACTCAACAATCTTTCATGCATCACACTGCCCCAGATCATGGGGGCACTCGAATGAGGATATACAAGATCCTCAGTCCTCATATATTGTTCTTCCTTTTGTAACATGTTAAAAACAGCAGGTAGAAGTAAGAAAAATACTATAGAAAGCTCCAACTACCCAACTTGTGTCAATGGGAGATCCTCAATTGTGCCTCAGTCTAATAAGACTGACCTAGAATGCTCCCACTTGTGTTCTCTGAAGAATCTAAAGATACTCATTATATCCTGGTTAAGGGGTTATGTTTGGTCAAGGTGGCGTTTAGTAATTGTTCAACAACAATTTTAATAGTAGAACTTGACCCTACCTCTGTGGAGATGGACTATCTAAGTAAATGATTTGTAGGTCAGACCCACTTTCAGGTCTTTTTACACTATTGGTTCATTGATTAAGATGTAGCTTACCATCCTCTATTGCACATTAATCAATGCCACTGATGGGATTGCCACAGTATTGTGATGTAGAATGCAGAGGTGACCTTTTCCCAGCCCATCCTGTTTAAAATTCTGTAATAGCAGTGCACTTCATTCTGATATAGCCTTCTAGCCCTCCAGATTTCAGTGTCCTGTCCTGCACTCACACGGGCTGATTTCTTCTCTTTAAACGAGTGCATGGAAGATTACAAAAGAATTCTGATGGATTCATTTGGTTCCTGGGTGTCATTACACTGTAATCAACTATCTCTCATTGTGAGTGCCAGCTCGTGTAGTGTGGCTTGTTACTGGAACATCTCCCAGTTTTAGCCATTTCACTTTGCCTCCAAGAGCAGTCTGCTCTCCATTTCCTTCCAATAAATGTTGACAATGTAATTCTGCTTGGTAAAGTTGAAATTGATTCCACTCCACCTCGCACCCCCTTTTTTATTTCTTTCCTCAAGATCCAATGTCTTATATCCATGTCTTTCATACGCACACACACACACACACACACACACATACACTCACACTTCACTAAATATATCCACTTTCCTCACTGGCCACACACCAGTTCACTAACTGCTTCAGCTTTATACACTCCTGTGAAGAAAGGGCATCGTCGGAGCTGCTGCGTGCTGTCAGCGCATGTCAAAATGATTAGACCTAAGCACTTGTTACCATCCTGCGGTTCACCTTTGATCACATGCTTAGCACAGGAACAGCAAGGATTAATGACATCCCCTGCTAAATCTTTCTATTCTACTTTGTCTTAAGTTGAATTTTTTCCCTTTAGTGGATTGTCTGGCAGATGTACAGTAGAGACAAGAGCACAGTGAATTTAAGACATAAACTCTTTAGTTTTGTTCAGGAATTAGTTACTTAGAAGAGGGAGAGGCAATATAGAAGATATGTCAGTGCATAGTTGAGAGGCCTTTATAATAATGCTCTAAAATGAACAATGGAAAACCCAAACCGCCAGACGTTGGCTCTACGCTGAAATTCTGCCAAGGAAGTATTAGTTGCACATATGCATTCACAAACTCTATCAGCCTTATGTGTCGCTCTCAACAATTTCTAGCGGATTCCCTACAAAGATTAAAAAAAAAAAAAAAAACAATTTGAAGGCAATGAATGAGGGCATAGATCAAGAGAGGCTGTCTGAAGCCAGAGCTACTAAAAGAAAATCAATTATTTCCACAAGATCTCTGATCCAATTAGGGCTACATCTTCCTGGAGGACCAAGCCTTTTTTATTATTCCCTTTTCCAATCAGCAACTTCAGTCATCTCTGCTAGAGAGCCTATGCCGTCATTTCAATTTCAAATGGTTCAGTGTTGAATCTGACGTCTTGTGACTTCAAAGTGTCATTCTCAGAACAGCACCCTTACATTCCAATCAGTTTTTCATTTACTAAAATGATATCAGGCACTGATTAGACAGTTGATTAAATTATGCTCTAGCATGTTTTGTATATTTTTCAAAAATATACAAAAAACAGACACTTTACTTTATAATGGCAACAAATCTAACTAATTTTCTCTTTGAGACATAATTTTGCAATGGGAATCTTCAATCTTATTTCTACCTTCCCATGGTTTTTACCCTCTACCTCATTGTTACCATTCGTATCCTTCTTCATATGTGAAATCGAGTGCAGAAAACAAGTCATGTCTCTTGGGTGTGCCAAGGGTAGATTTACAAAGCAAGGGCAGATGAAAGCTGAGAAAGCCTCGGCGTGGTCTAGGATCCCGATAGGGTCTTTCACAGCTTCAGGCTATCGTGCATTTCAGAGCCCTTTGTGATAAGATTGACCACTCACCACCACTGCCCTGCCTTTCTTCCTGCTCCTGGGTCCAAAATCAGCAGACAGGTGCATAGCTTAATGCCCCTCCACTCATCGAGTGTAAACCTAAGCTATTCCAGGACATTGGCTATGGTTATTATTAAGCAATTAGCATGTCAAGATAGTTGGCTAGCCTGTTGTTTTAAGAACAGCCACTGTCCACTGTAGAGCAGTTATAGGAGGATAGGCTTTAATGGAATGTCTGGAAATAGCATTTAAGTTGAGGAGGGCTGCATGAGAGATGCCTCTGAATCTGTGACCTGGCCAGCTGTCAGATATGCTCAGTGAATGAGTGAGGAACGGAGAGAAAGGCAAACTCTCAAGGCCTTATAAAATGGCCTAAGAGATGTTTGCATCCATGTCACGCAGACACGCTGTCTGTTCAAGCAACAGGATGTTCTCCTTCAACAAATTCAGACTGAAAAGGCATAAAGGAAGATGTGCATTGTCTTCATGCATTAGTCATGGTGTACCGCCAACAATCTCTCCTTCACTTGTGATGTTGCTCTAAGATAGATCAATAGGTCAATTACATTATATGGTGGTGACTGAAAACTATTTTATCCCACTAATGGAAACAGGTGGCTCAGAACAGACACAATAGCCTAGCAGATGTTATAACATCTCTGCATTTTTGTAGGTCTAGTTTGGTCTAAAATGTCTGTTGAGAGGCTGGAATATTGATTCAGAGCTGCTGAAGGTGGAATTTAAGACTGAACACTGGTCAGTCTCTGGTTGGCTCTTCCTGGGAATTAAATAAAATCCCCATGTCTTCTGTTACAGTGCAAAGACCTTACAAGTTTAGAACATGGACATCATTCATCGAGAGGGGATGAGATTGTATTGTAAGGAAGGTGAACATGAACAATCATTTCCAGTGGTGGCCCTGTCACAATCTTTTGAGGTGAAAAAGATTAGATTTCATGCTTGAGTTCAGAGATGCAAAGTAGGCCAATCAATCACTACTTTTTAGCTGTGAAGCAGATGAATGATGACATGGTTGCACAGAGGAACACTTAGATGTGGGAGCAGTGTGAATGTGAGCAGGCTGGCTCAACATGAACAATGAATGAATGAATGAATGAATTGCTGTATTTTCAGTGCTCATGACATACAATAACCATTTGCTGTGCTGTGCCTGTATTTAAAAGACAGCAATAAATTATACATACAGTTACACATACATGCTATGTAATACATGCATACGATAACATTGCAGTTACATGTATCAATAAACAATAAATATACATTGTACACACACACACACACACACACACACACACACACACACACTGGGCAATCATCCCAATCAGTCAAGACATAAGAACAAGCCATTCAAACAGCACTAAAAAACAAATTTGTGAATCAGGTCATACATACAGTATGTCCTTGTAATGCTGACAGTCGAGAACCTCACTCATCTGTCTTCTGATTGTGCTGTCGTGAGCTCAGGCACTGTACTGAGCCTTGATTTATGGCCTGAGCCTCTGAAATTTAATTGTGTCAAGCTCAACATGATTCCAGCAAAATATCAGGATGAATGCTTGACACTCTAATGAATACTTCCGCCAACATTTTTTCTACTTTAACGACAATTATTTTTGAACTCAATATGGTATAGCCTATAGGTCTGTGAGTATATTTTTCCATGAAGACTTCTGCATTATAAAGACACATTATATTCATGTTTGCAGAGTGTGAATATCAGCCAGGTCTGTCTGATGTGACCTGATGCGATGCCCGGTTTGAGTTTTAACACTGCATTAAGGCACAATTGCTATGCATTTGATGCTTTTACCCACCTTCACTGCTCTCTGACTCTCTGAAATTGAATATCAAAGGTCAAAAGTGATAGAGATGAGAGGTGTGCTGCCTGACGGATGCGGTCATGAAAATCCCTGTCACTTTGGGTGTCTATAGACGTGATGATGACAATGCCTCTGCTTCCAGTGATATGCTGTCTGTCACATAAATCTATAGATTTCACCTGTATCCTTCCATTGTCAGTGTCTATATGTAATAAATGCCCTGAGTGAAATTACTTCTAAACCAATGTGCTGCAGATAATAAGGGTGAAATATAAAATTCATCGTAGAAGGGAGTTATGGATAAAGTGAATGGTTTATATATCAGATGCCTTTTAATACTGCATACTTTACTGTCACATACGGTCAATGTCAGTGAGAAGTGACTTGCATATTGGAAAACATGGACATTCCTCTAGGAATATTATTGTGTTTTTTTCAATTACTTTATAATTTATTCAACAAGCATCTGGACTAGAAACATAGGAGGAGTGAACAATTGATAGACTTGTAGGCTTTTTCCTTCAGCAGACCTTGACCTCGTGGCTGATTGTAAATAGACAGAATCATTGATGGAACCTTTACAGATCCTTCTCCTGGTCCTGACAGATACTTCTCAGTAAATATTCTTTTACGCAACCTTTTCAAACCTTGGTTAGTATTCACAAAATGTTTCATAAACAGGCATGTCCTTGTGTGTGCTGACAGGAGAATATGAATAAAGCCCCTTTGTTCAACCTCACACTGAATGTTTCCACTGCATGTTAATGCAGATTCTTCCTTCAACATCTTCAGGTTGTGTTGTGCAGCAAGAAGATAGGCTACTGTAGGTCAAAGTCCCATGTTTGCCCTGTATAGCTAATGCATTCTCTGTTTTGTCTATGGGTCCTGAGAGGTTCAAGTGCACTTATTCTCTCCAAATATTATCTTTCCATTCCCATGTGCCAGCCACAGAACTCTTTGTTCAGTGTGATTTCGTGCCATGCAAGGTGAGGATGTATCTTGGCTATACATCATCTTTAGCCACCAGGAAGCTAAGCTAATTCATTGCAGGACCACATGTAACTGCATGTTCCCCACACGGACCCCCACTCTCATTCCCCTTTAATCTAAACTGTGTTCTTTGTTTAATAAGGCTTCTCGGCAGCCTCTCTGTTTACTCTTTGCAAGGCAATGGCCATTCATTTGCCAGCGCAACCAGGCAAGGGAACATTGTGACGGGTGCATTCACTTTGCGCTTGAGTCCTCCATTACCGTTCTACATGATTTACTGTGTTTTCCCTCCTCCAATATTGAACCTTTTCTCCCCCTCTGACTTGCATGAGAAATGTATGCCCAACTCTGCATCGCTTTGAATCAGTGACCTGCCAAGCAGGCCTGATGGCAGCATGTTGTGTGTGTTTTTAGGTAATCCAATTAAACACATCCCCACCACACCCCCCTCCACCTACCATTACTACTAAAACCAATTTCCTCAGGTTGTTCCCTCCCTTTGGACATAGCCGTGGTTGTAAGGACATGTGGAAATGAGAGATTATCAGATACAAGGAGGCATTTTCTTAATTTGGATAAATGAGATTGTATAACTCTTTTTATGATGTATGATTATGTGATCATGATCTTACTATGATAACCTACCAAACAAACTGTGCTTTAATTTATAATATTCTTAATGTCAAATTGCAGTGTGAAGGCTTATTTTATTTTAATTCATAATTAAAGTATTCTGAGTGGTTGCATAATTTTGTGATCACTAGATCACAGACATAAACAGTAAACATATAAATACAAATAAGCCTATAACATGATAAACATGATCCAATGAAACAGAGTGTCTCTGTATTGACTGACTCCTGTGCATCAGAATGATCGTTGTAGAGAATATTCCAGAAGATGTATCCCTGCCTCACAACGGAACCACCCCTCTCACCTCTGGGCTGCACAGTCTGTTAGACCTGGCACGGCGATATGTGGAGATTGTCTCACCTTACTGGGCTCTGAACTCCACCGACTATGAGGCCAGCATCCCTACAGCAAAGCAGGTATCTGATTCCTACCTAAAACCTAGCAACAAAGTTGTTTATAACCATCTTGTATCCAGATTATAGACTGTCCATTGCTGGAAGTGACAATTTATCTTCAGGTTATCAACTGGATAAACCCCTTCAGATAAATCTTTTCAAATGTGGTCCTTAAGATCAGGTTTTCAAGTGTGGTCCTTAAGATCAAGTTTTCAAGTGTGGTCCTGAAGATCAAGTTTTCAAGTGTGGTCCTGAAGATCAAGTTTTCAAGTGTGCTTAAAGGGATCCCTGGCTAGTAAGACATGTTGGCCTTATACGATTGATGTTGGCCTCAGCTACATAACATTACATACATGAGATTTTAAAATGCTCAAAATGTTTTTGCTTTTGTTAAAGACCCTTTCACTTGTAAATTGCAATTACTGCAGTGTTTTCAAATCCTGTTAAAAATAGCTGATGCAAACATCAATCTTATAAGACCAACATGTCCTACCAGTCCGGGATCCTTTTAAGAAGTGCAAGATATCTAGCTAAATAAATTTCTCTTATGGAATTGATTTATTTTGCATACAAATGTGTCTGCTATTTGTGGCAGCAGGGCTCAACCATGATGAGCCAAGCAATTAACTGCTGCTTCATGCAGCAAAAGTTCAATTCTGAAAAGCCTTTTACCAGTTCCAATGTTTGCCGATCATTATCCTAACAGTACTGAAGCAGATACCCTGTAATTCAATCTCCTGTCACAGATGTTTTCCACAGCCATTTTCTTTTCCACAAACGCAAGTGTGACAGAGCTATTGCCAATCTGTCAGATGTGCTGGGTCATAGTAGAGACTAAGTAGGTAGTGACTGAAATAAATAAATTCAGAGTTGACGCTGCAAGTGCGTTGTTTTTCAGAGTGAATGGAAATGTGTCAGCGTTTAATGACTTCCTTCAGGCAGGCAGACTGACTGGCTGCAGTGGAAATTTTGCTCTAGACTTTCACATGTCTCTTTGCCTGAACCATTGGCTGGTGATGTCAGTATATAGAGGGTGTAAAAGAAAAGTTTTGTGAAGGCATAGTTCCTGAATAATGATAACCTAACAGATCATATTTGACCCAACAATGAATGGGTCTATGAATGGGTCTAACTAATAGGCAGCGATGAGGCCTGACCTGAAATATACATTACATATTTGTCTACCAATGTCTGTATGTTGTTGGTATTTCTCTTTCCCTTAGGGTCGTCTCTTACTCCATAGGCTGATGGGCCTTAAGTCCCAAAAAGTCAATCTGAAAGTGGCCAGTGGATTGACCCCTTCCAAAGAACTTAAGCTTCTTTCACATCATGGTAAATCAAAACTCTGTGTTTCAATTTTTATGCAAATTCTCTACATCACATGAAATGCGTATTATGCAGAATCTGTTCCTAAAACAAGTGTGATTAATGAAGACTTCCAGTCTGTCTATTAGCCTTATTACCTCTAAGTCTGTGTGGGAAACTGGCCTTGAATGGTTCCAAAGTTATGTCACTTTCAGAGTTTTAAGCCTACAATGTGATTTGTCTTTAAAAGGTGCGGATATTCATTACCTAAATATGACAACCCTGACAAATGGTCAGCTGCTATCTTCCTTCTGGGTGGTCGATAAGAAGCACATATACATCGGAAGTGCCGGCATGGACTGGAGAGCGTTGTCTACGGTACTGGAGTTCATTAATGTGAAATATTATATTACATTAAAGCATCTATTTTGGAAGCCATAGAAAAACAAGCCAAGAGTATTTTTTTTCGTCACTTGGATATTACATTTCTGTTAGCAGAATTAGCTTCCTTTGGAAATCTGTGCAATTCAAAGTACCTGTAGTTTATACTCCCTCCATTTTCTCTGGCTGTGTTTTAATGCAGTCGGCTGCATTGGGATGCGTGCACATGCAAGCCCTCACACCAGAGCGCAGCACTGCACAGCACTGCACAGCACGGCACAGTGATGGCCAGCCTTATCAGTGGTGCTGTGACGGATGAATGCCACCGGAATGAGAATGTCCTTTTTGAAATGGAAATGAGAGGAGAGCAGAGAAATGCTGAAGGTCTATAGTCAGGCCAGGGCTAGCTTGGCTCATACTGTCAGCAGCCCTCTTTTCACAACAGTTGTGTGATCTGGACAACCTGCGCCAGTGTCCCCCATAAGACAGGCAGCTGTCTACATCCTGGGGCCCTGAACTCATGAGATCAAAACATCATAGCTGTCTACTAATTAAAAGAAAAAAGATGTAGTTTCCCAGCCTGATCTGACTTACTCTGCATAATAGTCTAGCCATTATTATCTAGCCAATTCAACCCCCTGGGTCCATGTAATGTACAATGCAGCATCTGGTAGGTGTGTCCATTGTCCATTTATGTGCAGCCTGGAGCACTGTATTGGGACCCATTAATCGAAGTTGCCGTGTCCAGTTCATGAGTGATATCAGCTGCTACTGTAGATGCTGCGTGCATACACATGGGTTGGATGCTACTGTGTGCTGTGTATCTCTTCCTGACAGCATTTGTGTCTCATTTTGCCCCCAGCTGAAGGAGTTGGGTGTCATCCTGTATGAGTGCAGTTGCCTGGCTCTGGACCTTCACAGACTGTTTAGTCTCTACTGGCAGCTGCAGAATAAAGACTTCATTCCCTCCATATGGTCCAAAAGGGTGTATGGACTCTACAACAAGAAAAGACCCCTTCAGCTCATTCTAAATGATGTGAATGCTGAGAGCTATCCATCGGTGAGTAGGTCTACATGTCAGCCTTACTATTCACATACTGCACTCCTGGAAGGTCAACAGCACGCTAGCTGTCTAACACATGCTCATCACCTTGCATCCAGATAATAAATGAATTCTTCATTTCCGTGTTGAGGTGGATAGCTGCCACACATCAGCCTCGTTAATCACAGACAGGACTGTGATATCAAGGGCCTGTGTTTGGCCTCCTGCAATCGATGAACTCCCTCTGAAATGTGACTATGACTTACCGATACATGAAGCTTGTACGGGTGCAATCAATCAGCCTTTCCATCACACACTGGTCCTTCCCATCCAGTGATTGAGTGTTCATCTCACAGATGTTTGGTATTGATGAACTACCACATCTCTCAACATGAAGGAAAATGTCACATTTCCCCCTATCCAAGGTTAGGGGCTATGCACCCAATTATAAAATCAAGACTGTAATGAGAAGAAAAAATGAAACCCTCTAGACACTGGAGCAATAAATTAAGGCTCCTGGTTAAAGTTTCAGGAAATGAAGTCATTGGAGGTGCTG
The DNA here is from genome assembly GCA_015244755.2 of Tenualosa ilisha. Taxonomy (NCBI): domain Eukaryota; kingdom Metazoa; phylum Chordata; class Actinopteri; order Clupeiformes; family Clupeidae; genus Tenualosa; species Tenualosa ilisha. Next base: position 4,862,925 of record PYXC01000133.1, on the reverse strand, counting down.
CTGTCTCTGGATTTACACCTCCTGTGGTGCTTCAGGGAGGCCTTGAGTCATTTGATTTAGATCTCCCTCAGGCCTAGACTCTATGTTCTGGAGTCATCTCAGAGTTTCGTCGGAGAAAGCAATGAGCTCATCATGGATAATGGGGTAACCAGGGTGATGAGTAATTGCCAGAGTTCACATATTGAGGGAAGTGTGACCAAACGATCTAATGTGGAAAATTAATAGATGAGTTTACCAGAATGTAATGGAGTATTTCATGTTCAATTAAGCAGAGGTTAACAAAAACAGGTTATCTGTGTTTCTCGCACTGATTAACCAAGAGATGATTCAAGACTCTATTCTGTTGCTCATTAGTGATGCAGTGAAACTGTTTCTTGTTTCCACCAGAATTCTCCAGATGTCTTCTGTCCCAAGGACCGAGTCCGAGACATTGATGCTATCTTTAATGTGATTGATGATGCAAATAGGTTCATTTACATCTCCGTCACAGACTACCTGCCTTTGGTCAACAATGGGCTGAACAGGTAAGCACAGGATAAACAGCAGATATGATCATTTCCCTTTAGTCTATATACATGAATTAATACGACAGAAAACATAATCAAATACTGTTTGTGTGAACATAAACTTCTGTAATAAACTGCTTAGGTGTAGGTACAAGACATATAGTATTCCATATGAAAAAGTCTTGTTGAAAACATATGTGATTCTGATCTGTCCAGATAGAATAATGAAAGCAACGTATACTTGTACAATTTGTCTAATCCCAGACAGCACTTTCAATGCGAAATGTGAAAAATTAAAAGAAAATTGATAAATCAATCTCTGCTGTCTTTAGGACCTCTGCTGTGTATACATATGCTGTATAATTGCACGTGTTTTGTTAGATACTGGTCTGCGATTGACGGAAAGCTGCGTGAAGCGTTACTGCTGAGAAACATCAAAGTGCGTCTGCTGGTGAGCTGCTGGGAGCAGACACACCCCCTGACGTTTAATTTCCTGTGGTCTCTTAAGAGCCTGTGCATGGAGATGGCCAACTGCTCTCTAGAGGCTGTGAGTAAACACCTTTCACTATTCATCGCCACCTGTTTTACTTGCATCCCTTGTCTCGTAATACATAAATCTGATCAGGGCCCTCATACGGTATTTCTGAAATTTACAGCATTTTTACAGTTCCACAGAGATTGTGCATTTTTATGAGTTACTGGTGTGATGTGACAAAGTCCAGTATTCATTCATATTCATATTCATATTGACTGAAATCCAGCACAGGACCTTATTTTCAAAGTCACCAACACTTCTCTGTGATTCTACAGAAGGTCTTCAGTCCCCGTGAGCAGCCAGATGGCATGACTGAAGGGATAAACCACAACAGATATATGGTCACAGATAATGCTATATACATAGGTAGGTACAAATGGTCAATAAATCGATCTATCAATCAAGGTTCTGACATTGGCTCAAATGAATACTCCCTCTAATAAGTACAAAAAGCTGTCATGAACATGAGGCATGGTTGTTCCCTCCTTCATATAAAGATCTTGAACTTAGAAATAGCCACTAAAACATGAGCGAATTAGAACAAAGCCTTAGCCAGAAATCTAGACATACCCTAGCGGAAGCAAATAGTTTTGCTCAGCAGATACATCTAGTCACGCACCATAGGGCCTCAGTAGGTCTTCTAGCTACTTCTAGCTACTCTATCTTTGTAGAGAGTCCTAGGGAAGGCTAAGCACAACAACTAAGATGACTATGTGTGCAGTGAAAGACAACTGCTGATTCCGCCCCTAGGATGGAACCCAGTCTATCGGTCATGTCCAGACTATACATTTTGATGTTATAGTCTTATTTGTCAGACTAACAAAGCCTACATGTGATGTCAAATAACACAAAGCAATTGTAGTTCAATTGTGTTTGCCAAAGAGAGTTCCATTTAGCCAACAGCACCAATACCCAGCCTGTATTAATTGTGCTCATAAGACAGCACTAGAGTTATTTTGATAAATTAAAGTTGAATATATTCTATTTTAACATCAGAGAACAAGGTACAATACTCCATTCATCCATTCTATGTCCCCTTTAAAACAGTTATTATACCAAAATGAGAACAAAGACATTTAGTGTATGTTGGCCCACTGATATCACTTGATGTGACTGTCCATCAGGAAACTTTGGCTGGGTGGGAAACGAGTTTGTGTACAACGCCGGTGCTGGCCTTGTAATCTCCCAGGAGAAGAAGGATCAAGAGGACCAGAACATTACCATGGTGCAGCAGATGAGTTCAGTATTTGAAAGAGACTGGAACTCACGGTATTCTAAGACTCTGCAGCTCAACAAGATCCCCGTCTGCTACAAGCACACTGTCCTTCCTCAGTCACTCAAGGCATGGGACCAGAGTGTCGACAACACAGACAGCCCCAATGCCTCTCTGTGAGAAGAGACCAGTATGGGTCAGATGAATGGATCTGGATCCGCCTTTTTAACCTGTAAATATTTCACAGACTCTTTCTATCGGTGCCACTTCTGATACATGCTGCTTATATTGTGCACTTTCAAAATGGGAAGAATCAACAGACTTTTATTGGCTGCAGTCTTTTATTGCACAGCTTTTTTGTTTGTTTGTCTAGTTTTGTTTTTGTGAGATTTATCAACCAAAGCTTGCCTTCAGCACTTATTTGTATATACCTGGACACCATATGAGTCAAGCCATGGCCAAACATGGGGTGCTAGCTGGTTCAAAAGCGCCTGATCAAACAAAGTAAACAATAGAGAAAAATCCCTTTACAATTTTAAGCCCACAGCCTTTGAGTTTCTATTCCCTGTATAAAATACATTACAAAAACTTTTGTAAAAAACACATAACACATAAACTTTACAGACAAAATGTACTTACAAGTTAATATTCAGTACAAACAAGTTTTGTCTGTACTGCACTCTGCAGACTATTCTGCATTTCTGTGATGTCTTACTTTAAATCAACTACATTTTTACTATATAAACAACACTTTTGCTACAGTAAAATGACAGTGTCTGAGGTGGGCAAGAGCAAAAAATATCTGTTTTATATGACTGTTTTTTTTTTCAATTGCACGATTTGGCCATCTGTTATCTTTGATTATCTTATAGGCCTATACAAACTTCTGTAGAACCAAAAATCATTCACATCTGAATGTAGGCTACTTTGTCTGGCCTATAGGCGGGCGTATATACATTTAGACTCAGCAGCCAATTTAATGTCAAGATTTCATGTATGTCATGTTAAAGGTACTCTGTGGTGTTTTTAATTTGTTCTGTAGGTTTAGTTACCTTGAATGCATTTACTTGCAATGTATTTAATATGGGAGCCACATGTGATATAATGGGATATTATATCTGGCCTGGTTCTAGTTGGTTTGTATGCAAAATTCAGTGGATACGGACAACAATGTCAGTAATTGTTTCTTCATATTCTGTTGCTGTTTTTGGATGTGTCTGCTGTCATTTTTGGATTTTTTTAGCCCAAAAAAGAAAAAAAAACACTGCATAGCACCTTTAAATCATCCTGTTTACAGCTGCAAAACTAATAGGCCTGAGGCTGTATAAACACAAATCATATAGGAGTGGATGTTTTTTTAAACGCCAAAAATAGTACATTTAAATGCAGGGCATGGAAATTGGGTTGTTGTTGCGAAACAGTTTGTACACTGGATATGTGTCCTAGAAAATGGACACATCCAAATCTGCAGTATCCACATGGGGCATCCATGGCCTTTAAAAACACTGACAGTGCATATTGTTATCAAACTCCATGTGCTAGTAAGAATTACCACACAAAGCCTAGCTATGGTTATCTCCACCCACTTCACCCTGCCCAAGAAAAGGATACAAGGCACTGACATTAATGTCCATAACCCAAATCCAAATGATTAATGAAATCCTGATGATTAATCATTAAGTTACTGTGATTTTGCCTTGAGAAACACAAAAACACACAATACCTGAAATGTACTGAATGTAAAAATCACAGTGGTTGATTTGGCATGGTTTTAATTAGTTAAGTAGGACACAACGTTGATCAAAGACTTATAGATATAATACGCTTCCAAAATGTAGCCTTTACAGTTTTTATGACCCAATGTAATAGGATCATAGCAGACATTTCATGTAGCCTAAAATTCAAAATGTATTCTGCCAGTGTACTGCATGTACACTCTTTGCATTACACAAATTCATTTGGGGTTTATAAAAGTATTCATTTCATTATCATTCATAACATTCAGGGTTTGTATACACTAATTGGATTTTTACAGAAACTTATACAGTCCTAAAAAGAAAAAAAAAAAAAAAGAAAAACTATGAACATTGTTTTTATCACTCATTCAGTGCAAAGGACAACTGGGAAATATGTTCTTTCCCCTAACTTTGAGTTATAAAAGGAATATATAAAACTGGGTTTGAGTTACCTGAAGACATAAAGGTCTTGTTGGCATGTTATCAGTATTTTAAACCAAAGATGCACTACTGCCATCTAGTGTGCAAACTGTCTGATCAAACATAATGCAGTGGATTAAAATGTGAGTGAATAAAATTCAAGTTATTCGGTTTACAGCTTCAACATAAACACTTTAATTTAATCATGAATTATGCAACTTATTTTGCTCCAGTCCTAGCCACACTGACACTGTATTGATGTATGAGCTTGATTATTCCATTTAGGTCTATAGGCTATTTTTTGAACCGACTACTTTGGTGGACGTGAGAGAAAGAATGTTGCACTGGATAGGGAGTACTGTAAACTATTGTGTAAAAGAATTGCGTAAAAGACTAATAGGTTGTTTATAACTCTTTTGCGCTATTTTAGCATGCATCCTTTGCATGCTCTGTTTTAGTAAAAGACGATTTGAAATGCAAATGAATGCATAGGCTATTTATTGTAAAACACTGATGCATCTATACCCTTCAATTTGTATTAATAAAGAAAAAATGGCAAATGTGTTATTTTCATCTGTGTAGCGGACTGTAGTGTGTGTGTGTGAGATAGAGAGAGAGAGAGAGTGAGCGAGAGAGAGAGAGAGAGAGAGAGAGCAGGCCTAGCCCTTTTATGTTAGCCTGTAGCATTGCTTGCATTTTTTTTTTAGAAAGTCTTTGGCCTTATTTTTAGACAAAACTGCATGTCCAAATTCATTTTTCATCATTTCATCTTTGTGAAATTGGAAAAGCCACGTCGAACACTCAGCTCTGGAGTAAAAACACCACGCCTCCGTCTTGGGCAGGTTGGAGCAGAGCATCAAGAACTACCTTCTCAGGGAACGCCCTGACGTCAAGTTACCATGGATACAGATTATGTGTCACCCATCCGGGCAGTTCGAACTTCATGAATGCGCACTTTTTCAGTCCCAGGAGGATTTCATATGACCGAAAAGGGGTGTGTGTAACTGTTTACGTTCCGAATGATAACAAATGAAGGACTTATTTAGTCTAAATCGCGAGGAACGTTGCCATCGCGGGTTAGAACTTCAGCAGTAAATGACAACACTAGTTGGTGTTACTAACATGGCCGATGATAGCGAATGGGTCTTGGAGAGCATTGCTGGATATCTTGGAAGTCCAGAATGGGTGATACCAGTTACCGACTTTATGGAAAACAAGTGCACAGGTACATTTTGGTTTCTTGTAAACAGACATAATATTCTCTGTGCATTGATGCATTTCGATTTTATAACTGGCTTACTATCTGGGTTATGCAAAAATCAGTTAGAGTTAGCTGACTGGCTGGCGTAACAGTAACGTTAACCTCTCTGCTGTAACTGGCTGTAGAAGTGTTTGTTGCTAGGTGTAGCATCAGCCTGCTAACAGTATCAATGTTGTTTTAGTTTTCACGTTAATCAGTCATAACAGTGCTTTCTGATGAATGACCAGCAAAGTAATCGTATACATCCCTGAGAACAGCAAATTAACATTTAAGATTCAATGCATGCTTGATATGACATCACAACACTCACTGTTGCCTCTTAGCACAATGCTAGCGACCTAGCTTTCTAGCCTCACTGAAGTGGCTAAGGTGAAGAATAGGCTAATCTGTTCACCACACGACATTTGACTATTGACTATTGACAATGATTATAGGGACTGTATGTGTAGTCTTTACTGTGCATATTTTTTAATATTTTATATTCTTCAAGTGTTTGACGATGAAGACGAAAACAAACTGACTTACACTGAAATTCACCAGCAATACAAAGAATTGGTGAGTAGCATGGGGACTTGTCATTGGTCTGTGACATGGCTAGAATTATCTCAAGACAGTAAAATGTTTATTATTATTACTCACTCAGCCTCCCAGGCAGCATGCCTTTGTGTGTTTAGGAAGACATTTTAGCCTAGATCTCAGCACAGCTCTTTGTCCTAGCATGAACTGTAAAAAATGTCTGGTAGTGGCTTTGTGGTAACATCCCAGATAAGGACATGCTCTCCTAATCTCAGCAATATTCAATTCAATTTGGATAAATGAATAAGTGCTAAATTAAAATTGTAAATACAATACAAGTTACAATGTTATAAAGCCAATTTGTCATCCACTACTAAATTGGTTATGGCACTTTGAATGTGATGGTGCCGCTATTACTGAATTGCAGTTTATTCTTAACTTGTGTGCCAATTTGTCATGAATCATTTATCCAGCTTGTAACCAACAAGTAACTTGAGTGCATCTCCTTAATCAGGTTGAGAAGTTACTAGAGAATTACATGCAAGAAGTGGGCATCAATGAGCAGCAGTTTTTGGAAGCATGCTCCTCTCCTTTTGCAAAATCCAAAACATTACAGGTAAGCGGTATTTTGGTGGATAGTGTTGACCAAATCAATACAAGTTAGTGTGTGTATGTGTATTTGTTGTATTTATTTATTGCAATGACACAAATGTGTTTTAACACCACTTACTCATGACGGGTATGGAAAGACCACTGAATGAATCATTACCATCTGAGAGCAACAGTGTGTCATGTTCTTCTCAATCGATATCTTGTGTGTAATTTGTAAAGACATGCCAAGGGTCTTTGTGCAGGCATTGTTCATACACATCCAAGTAGGGGATTAGCTGGTTCATTGTGAGTCTGGGGCTTTGCAAGGTCTTCTTCTAATGATATTAGCAGTCCAAGTACCTGGCTTGCTGAAGTCAAGCTGTAGATCTGGGTTGGTTGCATAAACAATTTGCAAATCCGTCTACTGATCTTCATGTTCTAGGCCTGCGCGGCAGGGGCATGTCTGTACTGGCCCTCTTCCTAACATTATGAACCCTATTCACTTTTTCAAAGGTGTAAAGCAGTCATGTGGTGCATCAGAGTTCATCCAGGCATCAACCTTGCATATGTTTTTCTCTTTCCCCCTATGCGCTTAAATGATAGGTTGAAAGACAGCACTAACATCTCATTCTTTGATAGTAAAATAATTGTTTAGATGGCAAGCCATATGCTTTTTTTCTCAGTATGCCAGGTACGGCCAGGATATATAGAGATTAGTGAACCTGCGCTGAATTGGGTTACACAAGTAAAGTAAATGCCTTCAGGGACTCCTGCCAGAGAGCAATCTTAAGTCCCAGCTGTGCCTGGCGCCTACCTGAGCCAGAAAAAGCGTACGCCTGTGATTAAGCCACTTGGAGGCTGTGAATCTAGTTCCTGGATGCCAAAAGGAAGGAATGCCTTGACCCCTTTCAACTGTTCAGAGATTGACAGCTGAGCAGAGCATATAGCCTAGTCTAACAGGCTTTAGACATTGTAAGATAGGGGGACAGAATTAGGGACAGAGTCCATTCAGTGAGCATTCTCAGCATTATTATGTACAGTATTTGCATCCTTTCTATTTCTTGATCAGCTTGTTGTTAGCCTATCTGCAAATTATTTGTGCCAATAATCTGATCATATTGAATCCATAACTGCCTCACATGTTAACTCTAGGTCAAAAGAATTTGTTGTTTCTAGGTTTTCTTATAGGTACTCACCAGCCTATTCAGCTGAATGCAAGATTTCAAATATGAATTACAAGGGTATTAGCATCTAATTTCAGATAAATAGAAGGGTAGTTAAACACCTATGCATCAGGTTTCAGGGTAATTCATCCTGCAAGGATAAAGGGACTTAGACAGCTTACTAAAAAATATTAATATACTTTCATAGCACATAAGGAGAATAGTCTACTACAGGATTAGGACTGTTCACATTGTGTATCAATGACATTCACTTTATGCATCTTGCTGTAGAAAAAGCATCAGCTATGTAATTAGTCACAAGTTAATTTGTGTGAATGTAGTCAGGACTATTAACTATGGTAAGTGGAGAGTTTGGCCTACACAAAAACAACAGCCATATTCTAGCAATTTAGAATATTTTTTGAGAAAGTGTTTATGTTAAGTGTTGCTCATTGCTGTTATGGGGTTGGTTATTTACCATAGCACAGTACTCTCACATGCATTACAATAAGCAGTATACATTTTAAAGTGGACAGATGCTTCACACAAATAATGTTTTGGATGGATTAGGCTTATTACTTGGTGTTTGTCATTAAGTACAGCGTAATCCTGCCTGCAGGGTGTATTCCAGCCAGTTCTGGCAACAGATGACTTCCAGATGTTTCGATCCTTGATGGTCCAGAAGAACATGGAGCTTCAGCTGCAGGCCTTGCGTGTGATAAAAGAGAGGAATGGTACCACTATGCCTGCTGACCCCTGAAAACACACACACACATAGAAGATTTTTTGATACATCTGATTTCACATGAAAAACTAAGCTGTGTTACAGTCAGTGAACAGCTCTCTGCTAAGCATTGACACATGCTTCCTGTTTTAGCTGATCATATCAGTTTTCATATGTGTGTCTCTAAGCATAGTTTATGTCCTTCTTTTTATATTATGTTTTAACGACTTGGTCTGTAGCCTACTGTATGATTTGCACTGATCAGATTGTGCGCTGCACTAACCATGTTAATTAAGCCTTGTCAGGTCTTGTGCATACAATCTGGTGCTAAACACTGAATGAGAATACTTAAAGGCACATATTATCATCATAATGAGCGCCGTGTGAACCATGAACATTAAGCACACTAAATATTTGATGAGAGTGTCAGCCCTAATGAATGTGTTTAATTAACATTCCCAGGTGCTCTACCCGAGTGTTTGACGGATGGCGAGGACGTTATGAGCGAGCTGGAACAGCAGGAAATGAAGATTTTACAGGAGGTGCTTAAGTGAGTAACACCCATGACCTCTAGCTGTCATTTCTTCAATTAAACATAGTGTAGCCTCTTATATGAAAGCCATTTCTTTTTTTTTGAGAGGCTATCCTTTTTGTCCTGCTTGGGACAATGTAGCGGCCTTGCCTCACCCTTGCTATGACAGAAACAATAGTCTTAGTCAGGAGTCCTAAGCTGACTGGGCAGAAAAAGACCCAGTTGGCAGAAAGGTTTGGCACAGGACCTATCAGTTGTGCTTAGCTGAGTATAGTTTCCACAAGTCTGTCCTGACACTGCATCCAAGGACACAGAACTTTGAAAGCAGCACTTTGCAGTTGTTGCTGTGAAGTTTTAGAAGCCACAGGTTCCTGCAACATGCCCTAACATTCTCATGCATGTAAGGCACCTTGTGATACAAACACCTTGCATGTAATAATTCTTAATTCTTCTCTTTCTTCTTCTTCTTCTTCTGAATAATAATAAATAATAAATTATTCCTGGTTCCAGAAATTATATTTGTATTTTTATATTTGTCATGAATATATCATAAAAGATGTCATTAACTAGGCCCTTTAAGCAAATAAACAAACAAAGCAATATCTGATCAAAGGAACAAAGAGAAGTGAATTAACTCTTCAACCCCTTGATGCCTGTTAGCATCTGTAAATGACATAGCTAGCAAGTTTTACAAATGCTATAGATCACTTCCTGAGCAAGCTCCTGCAAATGGGATTCAAACAGAGTGTCCATAACGAAACTGTAAGAGGCTTAAAGGAAACTCAGTAAATTGTGTCTTAGCCTTTGTTGGAGAGGGTCTCAGGCTTACAGTTTAGCCTACTGACCTCTCCAACAGTCGTTTTTCATTTCAGGCCTTGCTCTCAGATTCGGCCACTAAAATGTGTTAACCAAGGGTTCTCTGGCATCCTTTTCTGTTAGCCATTACCTGCAGTGAACTCGGAGGTTTATGCTTCTTTTTCTGCCCCATAGATAAGCGACGTGGCTCGGAAGTGAGTGTCTGTGTGGATTTATTGAGACGGTAATCAGTTCAATTAAAGGATAATAGGGAATGGCTTTCTACAGGGCAAAGGTGTGGAGTTCATGCCAGGCCTCTTAATTAAACCAGTTATCACTTTTGAATCTATGAGCTCCGTGAGGCTATTTTTAGAGGACTTTTTTCTTTTATTTTCCCCATTGGACAGGAAATAGTCCGGTGGAGTAGGAAGTTACCACTATTGCACCGTTTTGTCATAGCAGTCTGATTAAAAATATTTACTGTATAGAATTTGACAGGAAATGACAAAGATTTCATTTCCAGTTTCACCAACCTACAGGACTGGACTGTCAGCCACACAGTTCCTGTCCTTGTGCCATTTGAACAGTGCTGAGATGACCATTGTGTTGTTACGAACAGTACCCATACCAAATCTTACTCCAGTGCATATTATTAACATTTAAAAAAAGCTGTCTAGTTGAAATGCTTCCCCAGATAGATCACTTCTGACCAAACCCTTAAAATAATGGATCTCTTCATGTTGGGACATTTTGAAACAATGAGTTAGGTAGTGAGGCTAAGGGTACTGGGTAAAAGGTTAATTAGACTAAGGTCACTTGGTAAAAGGAGAGGACAGACCCAGGATTCAATCAGCGGGTTATCCTATTTAGTGCAGCAATGGCTGTGTGTGGATACCCAGCTTTCGTCATAGCAAACCTTTGTGCACCTCAGGAACCTATAATTGAGCCCAGTGGGCAGTGTCTGTTGTAAACCTTTTGGTCCAAAACCTCTAGCCACATATGACATGGCATGAAAACCTACTGGTTACACAGTACTTGGCTTATTTGATGATGTGTTTTCTCACAATGGTGTTGCTTTGGGGTTTTTCCCCAAATTTGGCTCAGATACTTCAGCTACCTGTGCCACAGTACCTCCCTACAAGGATTTTTCTTAAATAGACAGACAGCCTTTTTTGTCCACAAGAAGACAAAATCTGTTGCAAGTGAATGTTAAAAAACATCTGCATATAGATTTAACTTTACTCCTACATTGCAGGAGGTCGAAGGAGGAGTACGACATAGAGATGGCTCGCCGGACTCAGTTGGAGGAGGAGCTTGGCACAACGTCCAGTAGCTGCTCTATCCCATCGGTGCCCAACGGAACTGGCCATGCCCCTACCCCTGGCACCAGCCCTCACCCGGCCTTGTCTGCTTCGGTCTTCCCACCGGCAGCCAACAGTGTCAGCAGGGTCAGATAACCTGCCAACCATTGCCAACAAACCAATACAGCTGAGCTCATGTTACTCATTCCTCCCAAAAAAGTCATGGCAAAAAAATGGATAATTTGGTGTTAGTGAACAAAGGAAATCAAATGGCTGCCAGTATTCAAAGTGAATAAAATTCACCCAGAGTAGATAAACGTAGATTCTGAAAACATAACCTGTTCTGCAGATGGAATATACACTAAGTATCTTTCGTCTGTCATTTACCGAACATTTAACAGAACATATGAATATAACGTGTAATAAATTATAGGTAAAAGGCTGTGATTAGGTTGTGTATAATTGAGATTTCGAATGAGTTTGTAGCAAAGTTAAATTCATATGCTTCCTCAAGTGACCCCATGAGAGATTGCATACTAGTCAAATTGACGTCCTGAGCATTCACTGACAGTGCCTTGGTTAAGCAAACGTGACAGCTTTTTATTTTGTGTGGTTATCAAGCTATCATGATTTAGGCTTAGCACAGGGGTGGCCAAACCTTTGAAAAATGTAAGAGGCCAAATTTAAGAGCACCAGTTTCAAGTGAAAGGGCAACTGCGTTTTAGATCAGAAACCCACAGGCGGTCTAAAGCATTGATGCTACATTGTGCAATGATCCTATTCAAAAATATGTCACTCTAACACTACTGAAATGATGATGTGCGATGCACATATAGTACTAGATTAATGTAACAGTGGGCCACGATACATTTTACTTTTTGACTTCATGGCGGGCTGCTTGCAAGAGAGCAGAGAGCGGCAATAGGCCCCCTGGGTGTAGTTTGGCCAGCGCTGGCTTAGAGGATTGAAGCGAGCCCTTAGCTTAGACATACATACTGTAACAATGGCTGAATCCAAGTGCAAGCCCTAAGCATGCACCTGCATAGACTAAACTAGCATGAATCAGCTTAGTCAGTTAGGCCTAAGTCTCTGAGGGGCTGGGGCTTAGGGAGGACAATAAGATTCAGTCAGTAATACTGCAACTTTGGTGCAGATGAGCAGATGTCCCAGAATGCATTGCATTTTCTCTCCAGGCTCTCACACACTGCACTTAAGGCCTCTTCACCTACTCACCGACATGAGTGTGGCGTACTCCACTTTCAATGTTTGATTATAATTGATATGACTGCCTCTAGCACTGCCAGTACCACTGTGTAGCATCCCATGTAGGTCTGTTTTTGTCAGTGCCGTTCAGTGGTACTGTACGTGGGCAAGTGACAGAAAGCGATGCGCTGGTGACAATGTGCAGAGGCCTTTACACTGTTCCCTGTTTGTTTGTGTGCGGCCTGCAGTCCCTCAACTCTCTTGTGTGGTTTCGTGTTTGGCAGTGTTCATGGAGTAGTAACTCTGTCTATGTAAATCACCCACTTTCAGACAAGCAACACCGCCGCAAAGAAAGAGGAGAAGAGAGTGGCATCTGGAAAAGGAGATAAAGATCAGAAGAGTCCAGCCAAGACGGGCGGCGCCAGCCCTGCCAAACTGCCTGCAGGTAACCAAATCCCCTCTGGCTCCCCCTGTTTGGTGGGAGTGGAGATTCTCAAAGGAAAAAAAGGCAAAAAAGAACAACTTTTGCATTTGATTTCATTGTGTAATGTGAATGTAAATGTAAACATTTTGAGAGATTTGACCCTCCCCTAAGTGAAGGTAAGAGTTATTGTATAGCCTGAGTAAACTGGTCGCTATGGGTACACCCAGGCTAGGTGTGGTTTTGACTCTTGTGCTGTTGTGTAGTGTTGCTTCATGCCTTTGGTATTATCTGTCCAATCCTACCTGTGTTCCTTGCTACTGCCGCGTTTAGAGATTCTGAGTTTCTGTCTGCTTTCCTTTAGAGAAAGGCAGCAGTGATGGTAAGACTCTCCCAGCTGTGAGGGCCCCAGTTAAGGGGACGGAGGCTCCTGTCTCGCCCATAGAGAAGAGCATCAACAACAGCAACAGTAAGGCAGCTGAGAGCTGGCTCGAGGAGGCACGCAAGGAAGCTGGTATCTCCAAGCCATTTACGGTGAATCCCTTTAAACTACACTCTGGATCTATACTAGGACCATTTGCCTGATGTTTAAGCAAGCTGAGGCCTCTGCTTATGTTTGATTATAAAGTAATGCTAGATTTTACAGTAGCACACACTGAAGCATGCTGAACATCCTGTTGTTCTTGTAGCCCACTAACCCTAAAGTAGCACACACTGGATATGCATGAAACACTTAAAATATGGGACACCTTTGTGCGCAGAAGCAGAATTTTACCTGTTTTGTTGTACCTAGACAAGGTGCTCTGGGCATTGTGTAAAGTGTGTGTGTATGTGATTCCAGTAGCACGGTGGAGTAAAGTGTGTGTGTGTGCATGTGTGTATTTTCCGTGACAGTTAATGGTGCCGGTTAGTAAAGTTTGTTTGTTTATGTGTGTGCCTGTGTGTGTGTGTGTGTGTGTGTGTGTGCACATGTGCATGTGTGGGTGTTTCCAGGAGTTATCAGCATCCCAGCAGGAGCAGCTCCAGCAGAGGGCGCTGTACCTGCGCCAGCAGCGGGACAAGCTGCAGGCCCTGAAGAAGGAGCAGCAGCGCCCCAAACACACCCACCCCGATGAGCCTCCCGCAGTCCCTGCTCCTGCACCCAGCACAAAGGTAAGTCGCAGCAGTCCAGCTAGGTTAACACTGCTGTAGTGCCTTCGCTCAGTATTTTAGGTTGCTGCTGTACTACTTCAGGCTTCTCTGGGAAGACTTCGGATTCCGCCAACTAGAATTCGGTTACCGATCAGCAAATGCAAATTAAAGGCAGACCCTGTAGTTATAAAGTTCAAACACAAGGAACTTCCTAACTTCTTTAGGAAGTAAATGTATCCTTCTTGTTAGGCTTCATACTCTATTCCCCAAGTGAAACAGTGGGCTACAGATACAGCACCATGGGAAGCAGGAACTCATAGACACAGAGCTACATTATCTTGAGATGAGTAGATCTAGCTTTAGTTTTCTTGTCTTGTGGATGGCAGGGATTCTAGGAATTGATGGGGAAAAAAAGAGAGTGTCATTCATGTGGAGGTGCTGTCTGTCATATTAGCAAAACAGACTTTGCAAAGTCCTCAAATTCTTTCGATTAGACCAGTGGTTCCTAAACTTTCAACTGTCGCGTAGCTCCTGTGATACTCCGAGACCTACCGAGTAAACTTGCATCATGGACCGATTGCTATAAAAATGTATATCTTTCCGTAAAAATAAATAAAATGCAACACAAAATGTGAACACATACTATATGGTACACATCAATGTAGAAGCAAATGGGTTATATTGGGGATAGTGTGAGTATAAGATCTTTTTCAATGTTATCTTTATCCTGGTGAGAACTGACAATCCATTCACATATTTATTTTGTGTCCATTGTCCAACTGATCCACTGCAACTAGACTAGATGTTGCACTTTAGGAAGATTACTCAGAGGAGATAATTTTCCAGAAAATCACTGATGTGTGTAGAGTAAGAGGAAAAATAACAGAGCTGTAGCACTTACTTCTATGCACATTTATAACTTGACTTTGATCTCTACCTTAATGATGCATTCATTGTGTTATTTCACCATAAACACTGTTCTTTTTAGATCTTGTCAAGTTGACGACAAATGTTTGCATATTTTGCACCAAATGATATGCACTGAATGATGATGAATACCTCTAGACGATGAATATATATGTTTTCAATTTGTATGCCTTCTCTTGACCCTACTGCATACCTAAGGAGAGTGCCCCCAAAAAGACTGTGAATGCTAGTAATGGTAGCTCCTCACAGCCAGGGGGTGCACCACAAGGGGACCAAAAGCCAAAGGTGACCATTGTAACCCAGGTGTATGTGTGTGTTGTGCAGATTTGACCCATATAGAGTTTTAGTTAAGTGCTCCATAGACTTCCACAGACATTGTTAATCTCACTTTATGAATTCCCCTACTTTCCTTGTTGATAGCATAGTCTGTGACATGTTACATGTTTTGTGTTCCTTCATATGCAGGAAATATCAGTAGAGGAGAGAAAGAAGCTACAGAAACGGAAACACCTAGCCGAAAAATTAAAAGAAGAGGTCATCAAAAAGTAGCTCTTCCTTTACCTATCCCTGACCCTCTTGACCACTATGAGATTATTTCAAAATGGACTATAAATACACAAGGAGACTGGAGGAGATTGCCATTAAACTACAGCATTTGAAATTGGTATTTATGTAGATGTAATTTAAATCATGCATTCTATCTATGTAAAACATATATGCTAATGCTATGTTTAATAAATAATTTTATATGGGCTATTCGACACAAACTATTCCTAATGCCCATAATGTTTACCAAGTCCCGTGGAATTTGAATGATGCAAATGATTATGTCAAACATTTCATAACATTTGTTCTACAACCAAGAGGAGTGACTGCTCAAATTTGATGTAATCATCATTCCCATCATAGCGTGCCATGGCATTGTGCTGGCGTTATGGACGTGACAGTTTTGTGTGGAATTGCCCATGTATTCCTCTTTTTCACTCGGCATAAGCAAGTATGAATATAGTATGAATTCAACCAAGGATCAAATACAGTTCATCAGTGTGGCATCATTCCTCTGGTGTAGCAAACCTACATGTCAGATGTAGTTCATAACTCCCTCAAGCTCACACACATTTGGGAATACGACTACATTAAGAGAACGTTTCCATGTGTTTGTTTTGATTATGTGTCATAGCCTAGAATGTATTCCAGGTAGGTGGTTAAGTGACAAATCTGGGTAAGTTACACTGAGGTAGTGATATACCTGATAATAGAAGAGCCTGCGGTATAAGGCTGCAATTATTGGTTATTTTCATAGTCGATTAATCTATAGTTTACTTATTTTATTAATTTTAAGCTCTGGGAAACTGATCTGTTTCCCAGGGTCTAAAATTAGGTCTTCAAATGCCTCGTTTTGTCCTGATACTGAAGATATTTAGTTCATAGTTTAAGCCAGCAATAATTTGTCCTTTAGTTTTCCTTTAAGAGATGGTAGAAATTAATTACCTAATAGTTGTCAATTAATTTAAAGGCCAGGACTAATGGTCTAATCATTGCTGTCCTAGGGTCTCCATTCTAAACAAAGAAAAAGGCTCTTCTTGTCAGGTTATCACTTCCACTAGGTTAACCTACCCAGGTTTATCACCTGCTTGGAACACCCTCTGGATTTGCATTTGTGCTGTCATTAAGGAATGCTGTAAGTTGTTTTTTTTTTTTGTAAATATTGTATAATATGGTTTCACTATGCTGTGTTGTTAAGGTACCCATCATGTCTTGAGGTCATTGTCTTGGGGACGCAGTCATGTCTTTTCATTTGAATTGCACATCTGTGATATGCAAATAAAGAATAGTTACTCTTTGGCTATATAATATGAATCTGTGGTGTTTTGTTTTTTCTCAAATGACTACAGCTCAATACAGTTGTCACACAAAATTTCTATAAATCACTAAATCTCCACAGACCATGCGATAAAGGTAGATCTTCTGTGGAATGAGCATTTGTACAACAGACCCTACCAGCTATTTATACCCCTTTTCCACTCCGGTTTTTAATTACAATATTTTTGCAGTTTGAAACATTGTTATTGTAAGCTATTTTTATGTTAGATTATTTGTATGAAGTTTAATATTCTGAGATTGAAGCTGGAAGGTTAGTTTTAAGCTTTATACTTGATATACAAATATCATCCACCACATTACAAATAGTGTAAGTTGGAGTAAGCTATATATATAGAAATGCGCTTGCTTTTTCATTTCCTTTCAAAGCCAGCGTAGAGACTAGTAGCGTATGTTAGCTCCAAGTTAGATGTGATTTAATATGCATTGAGACATGCCTCAACTTCCTCTATCCCATGGGCTATGCATACTTTTCGAATGTAGGCTATATCAGTGGAAGTAAAAGGCTTAAAAATCCAATGATTTTCAATGGACATGCATTCATGGGTCTGAAATAGGTAGTGCATCCGAAAATGTTCAGTATTAATATTCAAATTCACATTTAGCAGGGCTTTCAAAAATAGTTAAAATAATAATAAAAAAAGTTCCAGAAACATTCTTGAAATCTAGATATTTTTTAACATATGGGGGGGGGGGCGCAAAATTTTTCTCAAAATGTCTCAAAGCTTAGTGACTAGAAAACACTGCAACCACTCTCCGAAAATTAACACTTGAACTCCACAAATACATAGGCCCCCGACTAAAGAGGTAAGTGAAAAAAAAACTTTCCGGACATGACGTCGTTGAATTGCTCCACCTCTTCAGAACTCAAACTTCAAGTGGCGGAAAAAGTCTGAGGTATGTTTTGGTTATGATCCCTGCTATACATTTTCATAGCTGTACACTTATTCAACTGCAGTGTATTTTGATTAATGTCAGTACATCTGACATCTTCAGAAACATATATCCACAACGAATTATAATAAAAAACACAACTGAACTCATATGCAATTTACGCTTGTGTTAAAGCGAAGTGAACTAGTGTGTTAGCATGTCAATCAGTCGCCAGCAGCCTGTAATGTTAACGTTATAGCTTTTAGACGTGAATTGCTGCCTTTGTGGCATTTAATTCATATGGCGGCACTATTGCCTAATGTTAGAAGTTTAGTTTAGTGCAGTGAAGAGATTATGTAACCGCACTTATCATAACTTATAATGCTAAGATACATCTCAAAATGAACTGTGGAGACATGCACCCACCCACATGGTGTCTAACTACATTTAGTGCATTAAGCTTAACGTCATGTACACTTTCACCACTTAACGAAATGGTAGACTCTACTGCTAATGTCGGCGGCTGTAGATGTAATTTTAACTTCAACATTTTTTTTTGTCTTTTTGGATGACTTGTCTTTCATTTTTTGTTTGTTTTGTTTTCGTTTTATGTCTACAGGTGAAGAAATGCTATCTCAGAATGTCTAACAAGTTGAATAAGTTTGTTATAAAGGTATGGAAAATTTTAATCACATTTTTTAAAAAGGAAAAAAATATTATTGCTCTACTTGTTTTTGGACACTAGAGGGAGATGTCGACTCGTTGTCTGGTCGCTGGTCACTCATGCAAGAGCTGATCGGACTATGATTCATTTCTCTACTGGAGAGTGCCTCATTGTATCTTTAAATATTAGCTGAGAGATAATGCAAGCTGCTTTCATCGCATACTTGCTAAGAATATGCCTGGGTATTCTGTAGTGTCTGATCTGAAACACTCTGTCCCCTCCCTCTCTATATGGTCTTTAGACCTGGAGGCTAGCTGTAACTCCTCAGCTGAAGTCCAGTGGAATGAATGTCAGACATAATGTGCATCAGATGTTTGCATTAAGTTCTGGGAAAGCCCCAGGTCTCACTCTCTGTTGATGTTTCATCTACTGAAGGCTTTGACCCAGGATTCTAGACATCCACTTTAATGCCAAGGGTGTCCCACTGGCTACAGGCCTGACTCAGACTTGTGGGACTTTCTTTCTCCTTCAGCCCACCCCCCACCCCCACTGCAACCCCATCACAAACTCATGTACACACATGACTTTTTGTCCATTTATTTTCCCACTCTCTCTCTTTATGAAACAGTGTAAAGCATAACTAGCTGTTGTGTCTGGGTTATAGTGCTAGACCCAACAACAGGGCGGCTGCTGACATACAGCAGCACCGAGAACCACAAACAATCCACTTAGCTCTGTGGATAGACGTCCAAACAAACCACATTTGTAAACAAAGTGCACACCAACCCGTAGTGATTCCCTTACAGAATGACTTTGCTGTATATGCACTGCAACACCCTCCTAGAATCCTCCTCCCCCTCAGCCTATCCCAGTGCAGTTCAGCCAAGTGAGGCTATGAACTCTGCTGGAGCGAACTCGCTTGCTGGATTCCCACTGAAGCTCCCTCACTCTAGGTGCATTACTGTAATTAAAGGGAGGAGATTTAGACATAGCGTAATCCCCTTTTGGTCCGTTAGCAAGCATGGTGGGCCTGACAGCAGAAGCATATCTCAGAACAGATCATGCTTTTTTAATCCAATTTTTAATGACATGAAACCATTGTGTGTGCGTATGTGTGTGCATGCGTGTGTGTGTGCTTGCTTGCGTGCATTCTTGTGTGTCTTATATGTTGTGCACAAATCTCATTTTGATGGGCTGGGCTGTGTTTGTGCCAGTTTTCAGTGCCGTCTTGTCAACACACAAACACACATGCACATGCATGCACATGCTCAGGCTCGTATTGACCACTCCACCCTCATCCTTGTTCCATCGGCTCCAGTCGTGTGTGACGTCTCTAAAGACATTGCGTAGCTGACACAAGTGAAGCAGCAATCTGCTTCATATTAAACACCATCCGACCTTTCTTTCTCTCTCTCTCTCTCTCACTCACTTCTATTTCTTCTCTCCTCCGTCTCTCTGCCTTTCTCCCTTTTGTTCTCTCTCTTTTTCTGTCCCATTTCTCTCTTGTCGTTCTCTCTCCCACTCGCTCTCTCTGCTGTCCATCTGGCATAGGAGCTGATAGCAGTCTGGAGCTCCTTGTTTTTATGTAAGAATTTTAAGTGTATGGCTCCAAGACAGATGTTTCTGCTCTGTTCTCTTGCCTAGGTTATTCTCGCTCAAGAAGCAATCAACCCCCCCCCCCCCACACACACACACACAAATCTGCACTCCCACCCCCCCCACCAAATACCATTCCTGCCCCCTTTCTCTAAATCTCAGACCACACACTGCGGTGGTCTTCCACATATCCTCCTATGACCAAAAAGTGAGGAAATGTTTTGTCATCTTTGGAAACTGGCAGCGGGTTTATGCTCATGATTTTAATGTGCACATGTCGTCAGGAAATGACCTGAACCACACTGGGTGGTGAAAGCAATCAGATGCCTGTCTTATTCTGTGAAGCAGAAGAAGAAGAAGAGGAGGAGGAGGAAGATGAGGGTAGATACGATGAGAGGCTGGCATGGTGTTGGAGACGCTGTTTCTCCAGGGACCTGTGCTGTTGACCTGTGGGATTAGCACCTTCTAATGAGGCTGATTTTAAGTACAGCGTTGCCCTCTTTCAGGGTTTCACTCTATCTCTCTCTCCGTCTCTCTCTCCCTGTCACTTTTTGCACAAATGACGCCCATGACTTAGGCCTGTTTGCCAAGAGTTGGCAGGCAGTGTTCCTGTCTCATCTTGCTGTTCTGTGAATGCCATTTATGGGTTGAGTCCCCTGGATTTAGAGGATACAAAAAGAGGTTGAAGGGAGGGATGATCAGGTGATTCAGCCTATTCATAATTATCAATGGACCAACAGCCTTCTTGCAGATGGAATATAGAGATAAAGCTAACAGCTAAAAAAAACAAAACAAAACAAACAACAACAATGGCCAGAAACAAGTAATGTAAATTTGATTGTTCATGTTGGCAAAAAGTTTTGCTTAGTGAGTTTTTTCATTATGTTTTTTTTGAAGCCAGACAATTCGCCAGTTCTGCCCTGAAAGTACTACGTTTTTTGGTAAAACTAAGTAACTGACTTAACATCAGCTGCTTTCCATCATTTTTTACAGTCATTGGCTATAGCAGGCAAAAATAAAAGCTCACCCAACTCTTGTCTCTGAGGGGCGCAAAAAGAGGCTGTGAAGGTGTCACTGTGGTGGGGTGGGGTGGGGTGTGATATCGTGGTTAGTTGGGGGTCGGTGGCGGGTGGTTGGTGGTTAGTGTTACTTTATTGAAAGAAGGCAAACCTCATCTGCTGGCCCTCTACCTCAGCCACGACTGCCTGTGTAAACATCTGTGGCTGGTTAGTGTTAGACCCTGTGGCTGAGTGCAGAAGGGGGTGAGTGGGGATGGGTGGATGAGTGAATGAGTGTGTGGGTGGGGGTAGGGGTGGGGCGGTGATGATGAGACGGGCGTCTGGTTCTCAGAAGAGGAGAAATTGAGGTGGCAGAGAGGGGTCTGCCAGTGTAGGTGCTGGAGGACCACACTCTAACCCTCCAAACTGAGCGCAGACAGTGGTAGGAAGGATGGGTGGTAGGGGGTGTTGGGGTTAAGTTAGGAAGGGAAAAAGAAGAAGCGAGTGGAGCCTGTTAGAGCTTTAGAGAGAGTAGTTGAATATTTGAAGTCTGGTGGGGGAGACAGAAGAGTTAGACAAACAGACCCAGGAGGAGGGTCTGAACAGAAAAGGAGAGGAGGAGAGCGATTGAGGCTGAGAGAAAAAAAAGAGAGAGAGATAAGAGAAGAGAAGGTAACGAGTGTCTTGGGAACTGCGTGTGATGCAGAGCAGAACTGCTGTCTGCACAGCCAAGAAAAGAGAGAGAGAGAGAGAGAGAGGGAAGAAGGAAAAAGAGACAAGTCTAACTCCAGGTCCACCGTCTCTCTGTTTATTTGCTTACTGATTACAGACAGAAAACAGACCAACACATTTATCTTATGACTTAGGGAAGCAGTGTGTGTGTCTGTGTGTTTTTATTTGTGTGTGCACATGTGTGTATTTGTATGTGCACGAGTGTGTGTGTGTTTGTGTGTGTTTATGTATGAGAGAGAGAGAGACTAGCATGCTGCAGGGGTTGTCATTTAGTTGTTTGTTGTTACTGCAGGGTGAGGGTGGATGAGTTGTGTTGTTGAAGTGCAGTGTGTTTTGGCAGGTCATGTGGATCAGATGTAGGTGTCTGGCAAGAACCAGAGACGGACTGAGGGGTGAGTCACTGTTGTGTACTCTGAGAATCACCCAGTTCGTGCAGCAACAACACACCAGGCACGGCTGGATAAAGGGATCGGTGTTGAATGGCAGTGTTCTTGAGCTGTTCTTCTTGGCCCGCACCTCCACCCTCTACATAACCCCAAAAAAGCCAATCTCTAGAGTATGACCAAATACAGGAATAGAAGAGAACATAGCCAGTGAATGGCCTGCTTAAAACTTTACGTGTGAGATTCAAGCTCAATCCTCAACGCACCATTATGATCTTGACAGCGCTGTTTTCCATCAAGTATGTACTATAGAATCTAAAAAGTAGAAATAAAAGGGGAACGCTTCCCTGGGTCAAAAAATGTTAGAGTGCAAAATACAGGGTCCTCATCAAGAGAGGGCTTTGAACTCATGTAGCCAAACAATAGGAGTGGCCAAGTGTTTTTTTTGTCTGGTTTTGCGCTAATCGCAGATCTTGCAGTAGAAGAGTTGAATGCTCACTGTGTGGGTATCTGGGCCAACATTACACCTTCTCACATTTTGTCACAATTTTCCTATCTCCTCATTTTCAACTTTTTAACCCCCCCCCCCCCCCCCAAAAAAAAAAAACACAAAAAAGACCCGTAGTACCTAACACATGTGGGTCTTGATACAAGGTTGACTGTTAATGCTTGATCATCATGAAAGACAGATGCCATTACAGATGGATGACTCAACTGTAATGCCAGACTACTCCAGGAAAGCACCGTCATCGAACATGAGTGGTATAAAGGTCCCCTGTGAGACATTCACTTTTGAGAGGGACTTCCTTTTTCGTGTGGTGGTCCATCCTACATCGTCTTCTGTCTGTTCTAGTGACTCAAATTCAGTTGAATTGAGTCACTGAGTCATGGCATGTGACATCCCCTCATTCAAAGCTTGCAGGCACCCATGATGCTTTATATAGACTGCAAGACACTGGTGATTTTTGGTCACTGGCCTTACAGTGCTGTGTAGTACTTCTTAGCTTTCTGTCAAGAGGATACTCCGTTATAATGTGTATGTTTGTGTCAGACGTCTTTAAGGGCTGTATCTAGTGCTGTGAGTTACTACACTGACCTCTATAGAAACTTCTTATGGGCCAGACTGCATGATTTCCTTCTTGACCCGATGTCAGCCCTCTCGTCCCCTTCATACGGCCTCTCGCTTGCTGGGACATGTGAGAGCACTTGAAGCTCTGCACATATTCATAAACAGACCCTTTGACCCAGACTGCTGCTCTCCTTTGTGCTAGCAGGGACCTATAGAAGTTGGCATTTCATGTATTAGTGTTATCACTCAGATCAAAGTGTTATCAATCAGATCACTCAAATCATTAGTGTTATCAATCAGATCAAAGGGTAGGGGCAGGGGGTGAACTTTACTGTTGCTTGTGGTTGCGGTGCAGTCAAGTTGATAGTATTCTGTGTGTGTAAAAGGATGCTAAGAGATTTGTGAATACCAAAACCAGCATGCTAACATGTTTGGTTTGTGTGTCACTGTGGGTTGTACGCATGTACTACTTTGCTGTCATATTGAAAGTTTGCTACATCTGTTCTGCTGGGTTGTGTTGCTGTAGTCCAGTGAGTTTCACTGACCCTCAGTGGATAGAGTGTGGGTTTAGTGTGTGTGTGTGTGTGTGTGTGTGTGTGTGTGTGGAGGGGTGGGGGGTATTGAGGTGGGGTGTAGGGGGGTTGAGCGAACAGACTAAGTTGAGTGCTGGGAACATTCCTCCCCTACGCTGTAATGGCATATTTCAGATTTCAAACAGGAGACAGAGAGTGAAAGAGAGGGAGAGAGAAAGAAAGAAAGAAAGAAAGAAAGAAAGAAAGAGAAGAACTTGATTGTGAGGTAAATCCAGAGGCGTATCAAGCGTACCAGTCATTCAGCCAGCCCTGTCATCCATCCATCCACCCATCCTGACAGGAGGGAGAGTGGGTGGGAAGCTGAACAGAAAAGTTGGCAGGGTGGGGCTTCAGCAGTGGCTGAGCTCCTTTTAGACAAGTGATTGACAGGAGCCATCCAGGCCCTCTGCAGCTTTCCCACGACACGCTAATTGTCAGAGGCAGTCAGCCGAAACCAGTGGTCAGTTGTTGATTGCCACCGCACAAAGAGCCAAAGGGGGAATGCAAAGCAATGTTGAGAGCCTATAGGATGGGATGTCCTGTCACAAGAGCGCACACACACACACACACACACGTGTGTGTGTCCATACATAAGAGGGTCTCAGTTCTTGGCTTTTTGTCATAGCCACAAGAAAATTAACTATTTCCACGCTGCCATTTTGAACATTGACTGTATGTAATGTTGCGAGTGAGAGTTGGTGGCGCTGTTCATCAGATTTTCAGCATTCCACTTTGTTTGGATTGTTGTCATGCTGACAGAAATGTTAGTACCGCATAACATCAAACAAAATCAACAGGGAAGGACTATTTTTGCAAGACAAACCTGGAAACAATAAGATACTACTCTAAATATGTATTTGTGTTTCCCAAGACCACAAGGGGGCGCACTGCACTCTTGTTCTTCCCCCTTATTCCCATCACAACTCACATTCTTGTTCACAAAGAAGCAATTAGGGAGGAAAAAAAAATGCTTTCAACTAAAAAAAAAGAGGAGGAGAAGAGAAGGAGGGAGGGAAGAGAAAAAAAGAAAAGCAAGAAAGAAGAAAACAAAGCCATTTGGCGGTGTCATTCGGCCATGGCCGTCTGTCTCTGCACTAACAGCCCAGCATAATCCTGTTTAACTGAAGATGATTTCAGAGGTTTGGGAGCCAAATGAGCAAAAATATTCCCCCTCAACCCCTCAGCACACACACACACACACACACACACACACACACACACACACACACACACACACACGGACTCTTAGTTTTTATTTACCCACTTACTCTAGACATCTCAGAGTGTAGAGTGCTATAAATCACAACTTATGGGAGACGTGAGTGAGTGAGAGGGAGAGAAGGAGAGTGAGAGAGAGAGAGAGAGAGAGAGACACAGAAGGAGGGGAGGGAGGGAAGGAGACAGAGTGGCTGACTGGAGGGAGGAGAAAGAGAGGGAGAGAAGAAGCAAGTGAGGCGTAGGAGGAGAAAGAGAGAGAGTGAAGACGAAGAGAGGAGTGGAGAGGAGCCGAGAGGAGAGGAGCCTTGCCAGCGACCGAGTGAGCGGCAGACAGAACAATGGGCCTTTCCCTACACACCCTTCTAATTCACTTTCTCACGTCATCCCTACAGCTGGCCTGGGAGAAACACGGAGGGCTGCTGCTCCACTCTGAGCATTAGACTCACACACACATACACACAAAGAGTCTGAGACTTACACATGTCTAACATGCACATTGTCTCTCTCACACACACACAGCAGAGCTGCTGCAGGAATGTGTGTGTGTGACTTTTCACACTGGGATATGAGTGTTTGTGTGTGTGTGTGTGTGTGTGCGTGTGCGTGTGTGTATTTGGCAGGGCAGGCCTTATCTTTGTCACCTTTGTCTGTCACGCTGTGTGTTGTTCTGTCCCCCTGCCGTCTTATCTGGCCAATCGCTTCCACTATCTCTCCGCGTGTCTCCTTCTGGAGTGTAGGAAGCCCACATTATCAGTAGTACTCTAATCTCAGTCCCCCATCTCCCTCCCTCCCTCTTTCCACTGTCTTCTAGCACCTTCTCTAAACTCTCTCTGTCTTGCTTTCTTGTGCTCTTTTCCTTCTCTCCCCCTCAGTCTCCTCCTCTGTTTATGCTATCGACAGAGCTGCTCGCTGTCTCTAGCCGTTAGCGTTGGCACCTGCTGGTGTTACTTAGCTCTTGAGGTGTCGGAGGGCTAGTTTGGTGTGTGTTCCTGAGGGAGGAAATATTCAAGTTGTAGGTTGTGGAGGAGAAGGGTGGGGGTGTGCATAGAGGCAGTGGTTTGTGTCCTGTGATGTTGACTGTTTAGTTTTGTCGTGGGACATATGTTGTCGTCTGCATAGGTTTGGCCTCATGTTGGGGGAGGAGGGCGGGCCTCTTCTGTTGTACACCTGTGGGTTTTCCTGGCAGTGTTAACGGTTTCGTTTTTTTCTTCCGTCCACCTGAATTTACCAAGAAACCTGATTCAACCGGAGAGGCATCCAGGGAGTGCTGACATGGTTGTGGGATGATAATTTCACTCTTTGTTAATAATTTGAGAAGACTTGCGTCAGCGTCTCTGCACTTCACTAACACAATGTAGTGAAGCTGGAAGCAGGAAGTCATGGAATTTCTGGAGTATCATAGAATTTTAATAAATCTATTAGACAGACATGGAAAGTCAGGAAATTTGAAAATGTTGTAGGCAAAGTCAGGGAATATCAGGGAATTTTGTTAGTTTGATCACCAAAATCCAAAATTTATTTCCAGGCTGGTGGCTGTGGCCATTATGCCTTTCCTGATGGAAAATGTCTCCTTTCTACTGGTCATACAGTAGTGGACAGGCAAAGGAACTATGTTTTGCATTGAACCCATGTGAACTGAGAAATTCCCTTTTTGCTGCTTAGTACCTTGTCTGTATAATGTACAGCTACATTACATTTACGCATTTAGCAGACGCTTTTATCCAAAGTGACTTACAATTTGTCAACTATCAATTAACTAACCCACAACTTTTCACGCTACCTGCACGCTAGCCAGGTTTCTTAACCACTACGCTACCACCGCCCAGCTATTTATACTGGCAGTCATTCAGGAAAAGTAACTGAAAAGTCACGGAATTTTAAGTTTAAGTAGAAACCCTGTTTAAGTCTTTCAGTATTTTTTGTGTGTTTGTAAAAATGGTGAAATGTTTTCATCAAGTTGGGAATTGAAACTGCTTCAATCAAGAATAGGCTGCAACCAGGAGGGGTGCATGTGCAACCACAAAAAATTACAGATACACAGACACAAATTTTAATTATTGAAACTTTGAGTAGTTCAGGAAAAGTCCAGGGTGAATCGATATCGGTTATCTCTGTTCGAGGTCACTGGGTGCTGTTAGTAGGAAGAACAAGACATTTTGGTACCGATTTTGCAAAATGGCAGCTAACGCTATCTAACATTAAGTTAATATTAGCTGCTGGTTTGCAAATTCGCTCTATGTTGTACCAAATTTTCTGACAGCATTTAGTGACCGGGCTTTAGGTTGATTTACCTCAGATTTTTCATTGAACTTTCCAGTAGGATGTCCATGGTAAGGTGCACCCAGCATTTGGAGGATGCATATGTGGTAGTTATGTGGTCGGTGTCCCAAATGGGAAAAGTTAGGTGCACTATTGCATCCAATGTTAGTAAACTAGTCTGGAGCCCGAGCCTGATGATGACCTTAACAAACATCAGACAGAAACAAAACTGCCTTGCTGGAGGTCATAAAAGGTGGAAGTGCAGCATTGCAGGCAAGCTGCAGGTAATAAGAGCGAAAGAGGGAAGGCCAGATGGAGTGAGGCGGTGGGTTTTGCTCTTGCCTTTGGCTATGTCAAAGGGGGGTAGAGGGTGGGGAGGGTGTAGAAGGTAGTGGTGGTGGTGATGGGGGCACAAATGGATTGCTTCTGTGTGACAGGCCACTCTTTTTTTGTGCTCGAGTGCTAAACATAATCAAGCAGAGGGAGCGAGGGAGGGCAAGCGAGAGTGAGTGATGAAGAACGAATGAGTGTGGGTGTTGGGGTGACGGGGTAGAGATATAACGGGCTCTTAAACAGCCGCGACGTCTCTAGCCTTGGCACTCTGATGTGACTTATTGTCACTGACGTGGTGACGCATAGCTTTGGAACCCTGGCCCATGGAAAGATAGAGGGAGAGAGAGAGAGGGAGAACGACTTTGGCTCCTTCAGGGTGCTGTTAGCTGACTGCAGAAGCAGAGACACCATCACTAAACGCATAGTCTGGGTAGACAGTCTGTCGTGACCCAGCCCCACATGACCCAACATGTCTCAGTGGCCTACTATTGTGCTAATTAGACCGGCTAATAGCAGTCATTTAGTCTATCAGTGTGCACATTGTTCCTGGGTTTTGGTTGAAACTCTCTTCGGCTGAATCATGCCAGACGTTTCAAGCGAAATGAGACCAGTCTCCTTGTATGTTCAGTCAGGTCGAGGAAGAGTGAGACAGACGAATTGGAGTATATGGTTGTTTCAGACACAGGCAGTCTTTGAGGTCTTCAGGGTGTGTGAGTGAGTGAGGGTGTGTGTGGAGGGAGATGAGTAAGATGCGGTCATTTGGGGGCTGAGAAAATGTGTGTTTGTGCATGTTTGTGTGTGTGCGTGGATGTCTGTTTGTGAGTGTAAGTGGGATGAGTGGAGGGAGGTAGACATTCCAATTCCTAAGAAAAGTTGGAACGTTTGTAAATACAAACAAAATACTACTTTTAAAAAAAAAGTCAAGCCATATATTTGATTGAGAATAGTGCAAATGCGTATCGAATGTTGAAACTGGAGAATTGTATTGCTTTGTAGGGCATATATGCTCGTTTCAAATTTGCTATTGACAACATGACTCAAAAAAGCTGGGCAGGGCCAATAAAGACTGTAAAAGTTGAATAATGCTAAAAACAACACAAATGAGAACATATCAAACTGACCTAATTAGATGTTTTGGCATCATGAATGAGTATATAAATGACTATGACTGCTAGGATGAGTCTCTCAGAATTAACGAGGTGGAGGTATTCATTATTCATTTACTACTCAACAGTATTACATTACAAAGATGTACATGGCACTACTTGAATAGAAGATCTAATTCTGTGATGAAAATCATCCTATGGCTTCAGGAAAACAGAGTGGCCATTGTCTATGAACACACTTTGACATTCCTGCAACAAATGAGCACTTTGCGTATATTCTCACAACGATGAGAAAGGGTTATGAGACCTTCCCAAGACAGTGTGTGCCCCTAAACCACTTCCAAATGCCTTCAGTAATTATTCAGCGACACTTTCTTAAGAAATGAGAATTTGCGGCATGTGTGAACACCTTTTTAATTTTATGATTAAGATGTATAAGTGATGTAGTGTTTAGCTTAATACAAGCATGCCAGGGGGGTTATTTGGGTTTTTAGAATATGGAATATGACAATTGGTGAATATGAGGTGCTAACATGGCACGCAGTCAGAACATGACCAATTTTCTTGAATGTCTGGCTGTCAGTCATTCACAGTAGGTGATTGTCCTTTCTGTGAACTGACAGTTTCTCTCTCTTTCTCATGCTCTTTTTCTTTCTCTTATCTGTTTTCTCCCTGTTCATCTCCCACATGTTCTCTCTCTCTCTCTCTCTCTCTCTCTCTCTCTCTCTCTGACTCAAAATTCAAACTCAAATTTCTGTCAGTGTGGGAACTTTGCAGTGCTGGTGAATCTCCATGCCCTGCCCCTGGGCGGCCGAGAAGACACCAGCTGGTTCTCCCAGGAACTCAAGGAGGTATGGGAGTGGGTGTTGCTTTGGGAGTGTGTATTTGCTCAATTTGTGTGTGTGTGTGTGTGTCTCTCTGTCTGTCTGTGTGTATGTTTGTATGTCTAAACTGGTATGATCTGACACATCAAAAGGCTGGAGCTGGAGGCAGAATAAGAGGAGATTTTCATTGTTCCCAGGAGAACTTCACCACATAAACACGCGCACACACATACACTCACACAGATGTACACACACACACACATACATACATGCATGCACAAATGCACGCACACACACATATTTATAGGACTTTTTCTGTACACAGTACCTGCTCTACTCTGCTCAACTCACAACCAGATCCTTTGCGTTTCCATTACAAAAAAGTACTACTTTGGTGTGAATGAAGTGGGTGGGGTGCGTAGAGTGAAATTCAAATAAATGGCAGTAACTATATGGCAACATAACAATGTGCTAACTAGGACCTGAACAGTTAAACTTATATTGTTGTAATCTAATTTATTATTATTATGATTATTATTATTATTATTATTATTATTGTTGTTATTATTATTCATAATAATAATATTTTTGCTCTGTCCACTTAAACTAATGTCAATAATGTTGTCCAGCTGGATGCCATGTAGTGAAATACCACCTCTTATCAATTTAAAACATTGCGTTAACTAGTTTGCGAGCGTTAGCGCTAACATAGTAAGTAGTGCTAACATAGCTGCCAGACCTGAAATAAACTTAATTTCTCCAAATTCGAACAGTAACATCTTACACTATTAGGCTTGAAATGATGCCAAACACTTGCGGAATATGACGGGTGAATCCATAAAACCCTCAGTGACCAATTTATTGGTAAAATTCCATGTGTCCCATTCACTTAAGGGCAATGAAGCTCAGGAAGTAAATAAACGTTAGCGCCTCTCGTTGCACTTCAGCCCTCTTTGATGGCGCATTGTTCTCCAAAGCAGCGCAGTAGTTCAAATTCATGGCTTGAAATATTTTATTTGACAAGGAATAACCAGACTGGACAGTCAAAATTTATTCTCCTGCACATAGTCTAAACTTGCCACGGCTCTTTCAGACCAGTCAGTGGCCAGTTCAGGTCATGTTTTAGTATCTGCTCAGCATGGACACCCCTCACCTCTGTTTCCCATACCAACATTCTAGGTCCTCAGGGTGCAACTTTTTAAAATACCAAATAATTCTTTGTCTACACACACACACAAACACACACACACTTCC
This sequence comes from Tenualosa ilisha, assembly GCA_015244755.2. Lineage (NCBI taxonomy): Eukaryota > Metazoa > Chordata > Actinopteri > Clupeiformes > Clupeidae > Tenualosa > Tenualosa ilisha. The sequence goes on along the minus strand of PYXC01000133.1, from coordinate 4,832,188 downwards.
CTTTGTTTTTGTTTTTTTGAGTGTTGAGTGACATCTCCTATTTGTGTGTGTGTGTGTGTGTGTGTCAAATGTGTGTGTGTTCTTTTGTGTGCCCCTGTACAGCACAGCATGCATTACGATCCATTCACTCACGTTAGGTCTCTCCTCGCCGTGTCACTCTACTCCCGACTTTAGCATTTGACACACACACACACGGCACCTCCCCCTTTCCAGACTAAAGAAAACAACCCAAGCCAGCACACACGCACTCCTGACTGCATAATGTCCAGGCACCTGGGCTACGTGTTTGGGTTATCAGGGGCCAGCAACTCCAGCAGAGTGGAGTGTTTGTTCAGAGTGTTTGCCGTTTGTGAGTGTGTCTGTGTGAATGTATGTGTGCCTGTGTCTGTGTGTATACGCATGTGCATGTAAGCAGCGGCTCTTCTTGTGTGGGTCCCTGTGGTCTCTGCAGGAAGTGAGCGCTCTGATAAGAGAAGCGGTGGATCAGAGGGTCAAGCAGTTCCTGGAGTCACGGCAGCAGCAGCACAGGGGTCCTCAGGTCAAGCTGAGTCGAGAGATGACCCCTGCCAACCCTCTGTGTGTAAAAGGTACACCCCCGCATCCCACATCCCATACCAACACATGCCAAGCAAAATCACAGTTCACAGGTCCACAACAGCCTGCACACACAACAGGTACAATACAGCTGGATGCCAAAATTTTAAAGACTCGTATTGATTCAATTGGAAACGATATGTTTAGGTAAGAAAATTACTAGTGTTGTTGAAAAATCTGTGTGCTGTGTGTTATTAGCACAAGATGCATATTGTCCCTTGTTATGGATCATTTCTTGAATAGCATTTATTTGAATTTGCTACATTTTGACAACAAAATAAGCAAATTGCATTTCATAATATATAAGCATGATAGAGGCTACATTCTGATGTAATAAAATATAGAAAAATAAGCCTCATATTAACAGCAAACTTGTGCACTGCAGAAAAAACAGACCCTATAATATTCTTTTAAATCCTGTGGAAGGATAAAGTGCTGAGTGATCAGTGGTGGCTGAGTGTGTGTGGGGTTGAGCCAGGATATGACCACGCATGGAATGGCTCTAATCCAATCAGAAATTATTCAATTATTCCACTGGATTAATAGTTATTGAAGCCTCCTCAGGCCTCTTTTAGGAGAGCCACAATTATCATGAAATCATGCTTTAATGGAGGGTGTCCTGTTTGAGGTATTAAAAAAAAAAAATCCAGATGTTTGTGTGTGTGTGTGTGTGTGTGTGTGTAAAAGTGTATGAGTGTCTTCCATGTGGAATCCTGCAATTATTTCCATTTGTGTGTGTGTGTGTGTGTGTTTGTGTGTGTCTGTGTCTGTGTGTGTGTGTTTGTGTGTGAGATCCTACAACAAAATTATTGCTTCAAAAGAGCACAGGAGCCGAGTGCATTGCTCATCCTGATTCACAGCAGCAACTCTGAGAATGTGTGTCATTACAGCTTGCTTAACACCTTGGAGGGGGCGAGAGCAGTCGGGAAACCAGAACTAGTCCAGACTAGGTGGCTCTCCACACCCTGCGCACAGCACATATTACACACACACACACACACACACACAGGCTTGGAAGGGAGTGGACTGTGTGCGTGGGAGCACTTGACATTGTGTGGGTACAGAGGTTTCGAACAGGTCATCTATCACTGTTGCTACACACTCCATACACATGCACACACTCTCATGTGCACAGACAGACAGGCACATACACACATTCGTACAAACAGTACGCACACGCACACATTCGTACAAACAGTGCACACGCACACATTCAAACACACACACACACACTCATTTGTACAGACACACACACCTTTAAACACACATGTGCGCACACACACACACACACACACACACACAGAGTGTTTAGAGTAGTATGGCTCTGTGTGTCTTTCCAGGATCCTGAAGGCATTGCCCTCTGCCCTTGTGAAAACTTCAAGCAGAAATGTTACACTGGCACGAACATGTATTCATTTGGGAGGAGCATTTATCTAGAGCGCTGTACAAACGAGTCAAGATGCAGTCGATTAGGAAAAATTGTGTAAAGGACACATCAAAAACATGCTTGTTCTATAGGATGAGTCCTGAAGTTATTAATGACTTGTGAAAGGTTTTGTGTGAGGCAGGTTTAACACGTGAGGTACGCAAGGTGAATAGCGCCTGATTCCTGCTGTTTTTAAGCTAATGGTTTGGAATGTGAATGTCTGTCTACAGCAGGAAAATGACGGCCTCTCCACAGATTTATTTGTTACAAGCCCACACATTCTCTGCACCACCTAACAGAAGTACACACCCTGGAAATACTTCTGATCTCTCTCTCACACACACACATACACACACACACACACACACACAGCATGTACACACTCATGTACAAACACACATTATGTCATTCTTACACGTCACTACTTCACTCTCTCTCTCTCACACACACACACACACCCTTAGTGGGGTGGGTGAGGTGACTGAGGATGAGCGGATGGAGGTGGGGGACGGGAGACTTGCAGGTTGCAGTTAAGAGGAGCTGATACTGACTCAGATTGGACAGACCAGCACTCTCTGATGGGTGACAGAGATGATTGGAGGAAAGAGAGAAAAGAGAGAGAGGGAAAGAGGGAAAGGGGGTGGAAATTCAGAGGGAGTGAGATGAAGGGAGGGAGGTTAGTACACACCTGCCTCAGGCTTGTAAAAGCCTCTCTTCTCCCAGGCTGCCTGGAGCCACTGTAGCTTTCTCACACTCACACACACACATACACACACACACACACACACACACACACACACACACACACACATATATATATATATATATATATATATATATATATATATATAAAATATTTCTTTTTATATATCTACAGATATATCCACTGCACACACTCCTATTTCTTTCTTTCTTTCTCCCCTCCCAGTGCTTTTCAACACCTGCATGCACGCAACCCCACACAAATACACAAGTTGAGTAAAAAGCACTGGTGATAGACAGAGACATGCACAGACTCTGACATGGTTAACCAACATGACACGTTTCTAATCCACTATTTGCGCACATACTTTACAGAGTTCGTGTAAATTCATGTTTGGCTACAGCAGAGGCTCCCTGAATCCCACAGAAACGCACAGAGACATAGTGATGCTGCATCAGCAGGGACTGGCCAATGGAGTTTCTTTTTAGGTGACAAGTATTTGCTCGTTGCTTGTTGCCCTCAATCTCTCCATCTGTTACCATCCTTCCAAACATCAATGGAGAGACCAAATAGTGAATCGGCAGGTAATACTAAACAAATGGTCCACAGAAAGTCACTCTCAGTTTCATTTTCCTGTGCCCCATTCAAAGTTTAACTGCCGGTTCGCTGCTCGCTCTATGTTGTATCAAATTTTCTAGTTCTTTTTTCCTACACACAGACCTCTCACACTGGATTTCTCTTTTAAGTGATAATGCCATGCGAATGATACTATTCTCTAAGTGATGATACAGCTAATCATATGCTATGTGATGATATAGAACTAACAATGGAGGTGACAATATAGCTATCGATGTGTGATACTCTGTGTGTGTGTGTGTGTGTGTGTGTGTGTAAGTAATAATAAGCTAATAATATGCTATGTCTTGATACAGAACTAATAATGTAAGTGACAATATAGCTATCGATGTGTGATACTGGCCAGCATCCCTGCCTGACAGCTGATCAGCCTGAGTCTCTGTTGCCATGGATGAGAGAGCCTAATCCGTACTGTTTACTTTTATTTGGATAAATTCTCTTTGATATATGTGGCTATCAGGATGGGATTGCCTAGTTATGAGCCAGTGAGTGTCTGTGGACCAGGCTTTTGATGGAGAACACATGGCAGCAGCAGGGTCATTTCTGGTACTCATGTGCCTCCTGTGTGCACTTGAAGAGGTTTGTGAGGGAGCACACACACACACACACACACACACACCACACACACACACACACACCTTATGCACATGCCTCTGCCTTTGGGGAGCAAGACAAACGCTGGACCGCATTAAGGGCTCCAGCCAGGCGCTCACTAAAGCTCTTGTTCCCATAACATTGTGTGTGTGGGCATGTGTGTTTGTGCGTGTGAGAAAGAGAGAGAGAGAGAGAGAGAGAAAAAAAGGTACTGATTTCTGTGTAAGAGTGACAATAATGTTGTGTTTGTGTGAGAGTGTGCATGTGTGCATGCTCAAGTGTGTGTGTGTGTGTGTGTGTATGTGAGTGTGTGCGTGTTGTTCTAGTCCTACCGATATCCTGAGGGCTGGTGTTAAGGCTGTCAGTGGTGTCCTCTCATCCTTAACGAGGGATAACTTTCTCAATGCCTCCACTGCGTGTCTTTCAGCACAAAAGACAGGGTCATGGCAGTGCTGCAGGGTGTCAGGTACGCTTGCGGTTTCACCTCAAAGCCGCATACACGGGTGTGTGTATGTGTGTGTATGTCTGTCTGCGTGTGGGTGTGTGCATTTGCGAGCATGTATTTAACTCCAAAGACTCATACATCTGTGTGTGTGTGTGTGTGTGTGTGTGTGTGTCTGTTGTGTGTGTTGTGTGTGTGTGTGTGTGTGTGTGTGTGTGTCTGTCTGTGTCTCTGTCTGTCTCTGTGTGTGTGTGGTGTGTGTGTGTGTGTGTGTGTGTGTGTGTGTTGTGTGTGTTGTGTTTGTGTTCTGTGTTCGTGCGTGGTGTGTATGTGTGCCTTGTGTGTATTGACATGTGTGGTACACATGCGATATGGTGATCCATGAGGGTGTGGGTGGGGTGGTGGGTGGTGGGGGTGGTGTGTGTGTGGTGTGTTGTCTGTGTCTTGTCTGTTCTGTGTGTGTGTGAGTGTGTGCGCGTGCGTGCGTGTGCATGTATGTTTTGTGTGCCCTTGTGTGTATCTGCACATGTGTGGGTACACATGCAGTATATATGGGTGAATTTTCACATAGAGGGTGTGTGTGTGTGTGTGTGCGGGGGTGTGGCTGTGTGCTGCGTGGTGGTGGGGTGGGTGCGGGGTGTTTTTGTGTGGTGTTTGCTGTGTGGGTCTGGTGTTCTAGTGGTGTGTGCGGCGGTGTGGCGGCGTGCACTTATGCGTGCATGTGTCTGTGTCATACATACCCAGGGCCAGGTGCGCTCTCTGTTCCCATATATTGTTACTTGAAAGCCTGACTTTTCCTTGGCCACTTCATCTCATGATAGAAGTTCATACACACACACGCACGCACACACACACACACACACACACACACAGTAGACATAGTGACAACAAATGTAGCTCTAGGCATGTCTAGAAAATGTCACTATGCAGATGCTCAGTGCGCATGTAAGAAATTAGTCTCTGAAATATCTAGTGAGAGTGTGTGTTTGGAGTGTGTGTGATGCATGTGGGTAGGGATGTTTGAAGGTGTGTTGTTGTTGTTGTTGTTGTTGTGTGTGTGTGAGAGATAGAAGGTGTGTGTGTGGAGGGTCTAATGCTGTACAGGAAGTGAGCGTAGTGCACTTATCTGGCAGTAAAGCCCAGTACAAGAGCGGATCTGAGGGCAGTGTGGAGGAGAGGCTGGATTCTGGGAGACAGGAGGTCATGCTGCTGAGACGACGCCTTGGATAGGAGCAGGGTCACGCACTCAGCTAGGGGTCACACACCAACCCTCTAACTACAGAGCCGCTAGTACACCGCCAGACTACAAAACTGTAACTAAAGTACTGAAGGGGACTGAAGAGAGTGCGTGCGTGTGTGTGTGTGTGTGTGGTGTGTGTGTGTGGTGTGTGTGTGTGTGTGTGTGTGTGTGTGTGTGTGTGTGCAAGAGAGAGAATAATGTGTATTTTTATGTGTGTTCGTGTAAGAAAGAGACGGAGGGAGGATAGAGAGCATATGTGTGTGAGAGTAAGAATGAGACAAGAATAGAATTATTTGTGTGTGTGTGTGAGAGAGGGGGGAAAAGAATGAGCATGTGTGTGTGTGTGTGCTTGTGTTTGTGTTGGTGTGCGTGCGCGCGTGCGTGCGTGCATGCAGTGTTGGTATGCAGCTCATGCAGGGTGTGTGTGTGTGTGTGTGTGTGTGTGTGTAGGGGTCCTTTAAGGGTGGGGGCGGCAGACTGGTATTTGTGCTAATGCCAGTTCCGAGTCCCACAGGCTTCCTCCTCCAGCCTAGCGCCTGGTGGAAATAGATGCCAACAGGCCCAGCTGTTGGAGCTCCGAATGAGCCATCAATAGCCTTTAACACTGCACGGCTCTGTGGGGCTCACATGCGCCTCAGTCCCACTCAGTGTGCTTATCTTTGTATGTGCGTGTGTGAGAGAGAGAGAGAGAGTGTGTGTGTGTGTGTGTGCGTGTGTGTGTGAGAGAGAGAGGAAGAAAGAGAAAGAGAGAGAAATATCCAAAGGGGGGGGGGGGGGGGGGAGTACATTTGCGAGAGTGAGAGAGAGAGTGGTGTGTGAAAGTGAATGAGTGGTTGTATAATTGAGAGCATGTTTTGTGTGTATGTGAGAAAATATGCGCATATATGTTACACCACGCCTGTGTTTTTGTTTTCTTTAGTGATTGCGACTGTGTGGGTGTGTGTGCTTGAATGACTGCGCATGCACGCGAGAGAGGAGAGTGTCTCCCCTTGAGTTGTGTGACATGAACATGTTCCATATAACTTGTTGGAATTGGGAGTTTGACAAGGGGTCCTGGCCATCACTACTCCCCCACCACTGCGAGTGCTCTCAGCTGTGACAGAGACTCCACCATCTCTCTCGCTTTTCCTCTTTCTGTCTTTCCCTCTCTATCTCTCTTTCTGTCCCCTCGCTTTCCTCCCCCCTCTGTCTCTCTGTCTCTCTGTCTCTCTCTCTCTCTCTCACTCACTCACTCACTCTGTCTCTCTTCCCCTCGCCACTTCTCTCTCTTTCTCCTGACATGTCAGGAATGACAGGGCGTCTGGAGCATTCGTGATTAGTGTGCTCAGTGATTTGATTTATTTGTGCTTTTGGATGGGTGTTGGATGCAGGAAACTTTTCCCACCAAATGCCTTGGCACTGCGAGAACACAAGCAGGACCTTTTGGCTGACGTGCTTAAGAGAATAGTTTGTGTGTGTGTGTGTGAGAGAGAGAGAGAGGCTGTGTGTGTGTGTGTGTGTGTGTGTGTGTGTGTGTGTGTGTGTTTCTGTGTGTCTTCAGAGAGGGAAGGAGTGTTAGTTTGGTCAGAGCCTATGCCAGCCCTGTTTACTAAGCAGGGGTTAATTAAGAGAGAAAGCACCAAGCTCCAGCGCCCTCCTGCCCCGCCGCCCCTCAGAGTTTGCGTGTGGACGGGAATGAGAGGGCATAAAAGCCGCCTGGCACCGGCTACCAAAAGCCAAGGCTCAGCTTACACGCTTGGCAGCCCCCGTGCCACTCTCCGTCCTCCCCGTCACATCAACCCTGCAACTAAACCCCTGCATTGATTAGCAGGAAACCCTGTGGCAGAGGGAAAAAACCAAATAAACAGAAATGCAAATCTCAGCCTTTAAGATTCAAATGCACCCGTCTGTGCACATACATTGTCACATGTTCTTCCAGTTTGGTTTCCACTACTTTTTTTCAGTAGTGTGAAGGTTTGACGTTCCAGTGAGCAAAAAGCAATAAAAAAAAAGATAATTTGCAGCATGGCCTTTTAAACTTGATTAGTCACGTTGGCCCGTTGCCCAGCTGTGAGGACTTAAAACAAGGAGCGCTCGCAGATGGTTCACTTTCTCCCCTAGTTTCGCAACTGTCTTTATTGACTTGATTACCTGTAAAAGTGGCTGCAGTCACACTGAGACTGACCTATTGCTCACCATGCAGTGCGCTCGGGCTTTTTAAATTTATGACGCAGAAGCTATTTAGGTGTGTGTGTGTGTGTGTGTGTGTGTCTGTGTGGTAGGTGTCAGGGGCACCCTGAAAGCACTGCCTGCACAGGTGACATGGGTAACAGTTGTGGCATAGTGTGTATGTGTATGTGTGCGTGCATTGGGGTGGGGAATGGTGGCGTAGGGGGTTGCGCTAGGTGGAGTGGCTTTGGGGGATGTTGGGTGAGTTGGGTGGGGAAGCAGGGGAAGCTGGTGGGGGGGGGGGGGGGGGGCACACCTGGCAGGCTGTGGACTGTGCCCCTGTGGGGCTACAGTGCAGGCATTTTCCCAGGCTCCCAGATGAATGGTCACTAATAGTCGTGGGAGAGGGCTTTGCGAGCGCTGCACAGTGTAGCACTGACTCCTCTTGGCAGACCTCAGAGGAGAGGGCTTAAGGCAGCGCTGGCTGTGACCGCCGCTGTGCAAGAGAGAAACACACACACACACACACACACATACACATTGATACATGCACTTGGACGCACACGCACCGCCGCTGATGTATATATTCATATGCACGCACTAAACTACACATTCTGTGTATTGTATACACACTTACACAAAGTCTACACTTATCGCAACACACACACACACACACACACACACACACACAGTAAGAGAGCAAGTGTTGCTGGATAGCTTTACGCCCCGGAGAATGTGTTTACGAACCATATGAGCTCTCCCATCAAAGCGGGGCAGGCGGGTGGGCTAGCTGGAGCCTGGCTGCAGCAGAGGGTGAGATGGGTGAGGAGGGGGGAGTGGAGAGGAGCCTGGCTGCAGCAGAAGGAGAGACGGGTGAGGGTGAGGACAGGGGAGTGGAGAGGACGGCTGCCCGGTGGAGACCGGACTGCCAGCCGATTGGATGCTTTGGCCCCCAGAGATCTGACACCTTAGCACCTCCTCTTGTTTGATTTCCTCTGATATATATATATATATACTATATGCTGCGTATTTATTTGCCTCGAGCCTGCCGGGGGAGAGAGGGTTACTCTGAAGTACATTTGATCTGCTCTCTGCTTTCTTTTCTCGACATTGCAACTACGTTTGCATTTTTTTTCATTGCATTTTATGCGTCTGCGTGTGTGCTTTTAGGAGCGTGAGAGAAAGTGAGAAAGAGAGAGAGAGAGAAAGTGTGTGACTGCTTCTACTTGCATGCACGTGTATTATATGTGTCCACTGTGCATGATGTTTGTGCAGTGCTCTTGGGCATCCCTCTCTGTTGCTACTGCTCTGTGTTTATAAATGGCTATCTTCAAAGGCGCCTGTCGTCCTCTCTTCTCTGCTCTCTTTCCCTCTCTACCTTGCATGTCACTACCACTGCCCCCCGCCCCACGCCAACTTACCTCCCAACTCACACTGTTGTTATTTGTGGTCTAGCGCTATGCATTTCTGCCCTCCCTGTCTGTATATGTGAGGCATGTGCTATCGTTATCCTCCGCTACCTGCTCAATGCCCTCGGAGCCATGAGGAGGGGAAGGGGGGGTGTGTTGGGGTTGGTGTGTGGCGTGTGTGTGTGTGTGTAGGAGGTGGGGATGGGGGGTGCCAGGAAGTGAGTGCCAAGGGCTTGTTGGGGGTTGGAGGTGTTAGGTGCCAGGAGTGTGTGTGTGTGTGTGTGTTTGTGCGTGTGTGTTTGAGTAAGGGGATTAGACTTAGCTGGACGTAATGGAGACCCTTGGTGAGACTGTGTGGATTCCAGAGGGCCGGCCTGGAAACGGACTCCACCGCGCTCGGATCTCCTCTCCTCTCCTCTCCCCTCCACAGTGTCCACCCAGCTCTAGCCCTGACTGCGTCTGTGTCGCTCTGTGCCCCACTGCCAGCTCTAGCCCTGACTGCGTCTGTGTCGCTCTGTGCCCCACTGCCAGCTCTAGCCCTGACTGCGTCTGTGCCCCGCTGAGCCCCACTGCCAAGCCGGCTAATATGAGCCCCTGGTGCCACTTTTGCCCTGTAAATCCTGTCCCTAAGCCCTACGACACACTGTCCCAACACACCATTGGCAGACACACATGTGATAAGTCATAGATACACAGGCGTGCAGACACACACACACACACTCACATACACACAGACAGTATACTCACTAATACAGACTCAAACACACACATGCACACAGCACACTCATGTACGCACTTGCAGACAACAGCGTAGACACAGGAGTGCAGACAAGCACACAGATGCACTGCAATATCAGCCTTCAAAACTATCATTTGTGAATTCTCTGGGCAACAAGTAGGACATGACACAAGGCAGATGTATCGGTTTTGGCTGTTGTCTTCACCGTCTCCCACGCTTGATTTCTGCTTTATCGACATTTTCCTCCGTGAAGATGGCTTCCAGAAAGAAATCTATCCATCATGTGGACACCAAACACCCTGAGCAGAGCCTCTATTGAAATAAATGGGATGGACTGACATAGACCAGGCACTGACTAAATTAGTATGCATTATCACTGTTGACAAGACCTATTTGTTGCCTGATGATTTAGTTGGTCAGCCTTCGCCAAGCAGGCTGAGCTGTGAAGCTACTGAATATGTACGAGTGTGCATGTGGTTGACTGGTGTTGAAAACACTAGTGCCTGGGCGGCAAAGGGGCCAGTATGTCAGTGAGAACCTTTAATCCAGTTCATTAGAGTGTGTACACATACCCACACAAGCACTGAAGGACACAGACAGACAGACAGACAGACACACACACACACACACACACACACACACACACATACCTCTTTGGTCAGCAGCAGAGAGATCTGTGGAGTGGAGCCGCAAGCTCACCACTGCTGTCACCCCAGACTCCTTTCTGTGTAATTACTGTTGAGGAATGGGAGCCTGAGCACGGTATGGGATTCATGTGACCAGTTCCCCTCGCAAACTATGAGCACGCACACACACACACACACACACACACACTCCATGAACTTAGGCTAACTATGTTTCCTGACCAGAACGCTGGCTTGAGGAATTAGTGGAGGAATCAGAGGATCACTTTGTTTTTCTTTCCACATATGATTGTGTTTTCCTTTTTCTCTCTGCTTTTTTTTGCGTGCGGACATCAAAGACCTGCTCATTCACCCTCATTTCCTCTCTCGCCTCTTTTCAGGAAAACAGGTGCCCCCCCAACCCCAAACCATCTCTGTCTGCCAATTTGTGGCACGCTAATTCACGCAAAACAACACTACGCAATGTCACATTGCTAAGCCTTATAAAAGCGCTATTTAAACACCTAAACCAGCGTGTCAGGCTTGGGCCAAGCATGTGTTTCTCAGGCCTTCTCATGGCTTCAGGTTTAGCTCATGGTCACGAGCTGCTGCTGTTGCCCAGATGCCGAAAAAGGTTGTCCAGGTGTGCTGATGGGTGCCCCATGTTCCTTTCAGGCGCTAGGCTACACTACACTACACGACACTACGCTACACATGGCTGGGTGAGAAGACAGATGGGGAGAGTGTGAGAAAAGCAGCAGAGGGAGGCCTGGATTCAATGAAAGCCTGGAGTTTGAGGCTTAAAAGCACCGGGGCAGCAGTGCACAACAGCACATAAGTCAAAACCTGCTGTGGGCACAGGCTCCTCACATCATTCATCTACTCTAGCCTAGTGGTGGTGGCCAATCTTTAGAGGAGAAAGGCATTTTTCCTCTTCATACCAATTATACAGTTCATTAATGTACAGAGGCCCTGCGGTAGTGACTAACCTTCTCTAGAAAGTGCTTTTTAAACGATTGCTTGGGTTATTATGTTATCGCATCATCATACTTAACAGCAGTTCTCACCACGCTCCTCAGATGGGCTAAGTCCTAACTTGCCTGTCTGTTCCCTTTAAGCACATTATCATCACAGATCTTGTGTACATCTGTCTGTGGACTTGAACGTATGCAGAACAGCCTTCTTCAAACTTCTTATTTGACACTGTGGTCTGGAACAGTGTGGGCTTGGTGCAGGTGTCTTGTTAAGTTTGAGTGTGTTGGTTGGTTGTCACGTGGGAAGATATATTGCTGAGAAATCTGGGAAAAGAAAAGGCTAACGATGAAATAAAAATCCAGTTAGCCACCCGTAGCTGCCTTTTTGTCTAAGGCTGCAATCAGTCTTTGTTTATGTGGAGGGAGTGTGGGAACTCCTGATTTTAAGAGGGAAAACACTCATGCTCGCTTCGGTTTCATTGGCCCAGTGATCTCATGCTGTCCTAAGCCACAGGTTTTATGTTGTAGGTGGTTAATTGTTGAGCTTGGACATTTTAATAAAGAGGGATTTTCCTCAATGAAACGTGTGTGGGTTTGTCAGATGTTACATGACAAATATTACTCTAATGTTTTTTTTTGTTGTTTTTGTTTTTGTTTGTTTTTTTCCCCTCCCCTCCAGAGATTGTCTTTTGAAAAAAGCTATGACTTTGCCAGCAAGTGGTCTGATCATTGCCAATAGTGGCCGCCCTATTCGTTGGTTGTTCAGCGGGGGCAGTGGAGGTAGGGTGGCTGGAAGGGGGACAAGACTCAAGAGTGGAAGTCTCACTGATGTGTTTACTTTAAGCTTGCACTGAAACGATTGCTTTTCAAAACAAAGATTTCCTACTGCCTGAGAACGATGAGGCAATGCCAGCACATCAAGGCGTGAACAGATTTGGGCTGCAGTTAAGACAACACAACTAGTGCTCCACCCCAATATTACTGGGATCGCTTCAGCTTTTCCGAATAAGATAAACAAAAAGGTACCGTAACATCACCATAGCATCCATACTGTTCAAACCTGTCCCTCTGGCATCTCCCATACTTTGATGCCAACACTCTCTCTCTCTCTCTCTCTCTCTCTCTCTCTCTCTGTTTCTCTCTTTCTCTTTCTCTTTCTCTCTCTCTCCCTCCAAGTGCTACTGAATTTTGTTGGTAAGATTATATCGAGGGCTCGGAGGGTTATTGAAGGAGGCTCGGTTAGTTGACTTATTTTCTTTGTCATTTTGTGGCCACATGTCCAGGACGCTGATTGGCCCGCACCATCACTCTGGCATCTTTCATAACCATGGCGGAGGGGTCACCCAAATGTTAAATTGAACACTCGTGCAAATATTGTTTCAGGTGGACGTTCTGCAGAACGATAAGGCTCTCTGGCTGAAGAGCTGGGGCTATGGTTACGCAGCGAGAGTGAAGTTCTTCCAGGAAAGCCCCGTTCCGTTCTTACATGTGGTGTGTGTGTGTGTGTGTGTGTGTGTGTGTGTGTGTGTGGTGTGTGTGTGTGTGTGTGTGTGTGTGTGTGTGTGTGTGAGTGTCCCCAACACCCCACCCACTCTTTTTCTCCCTCTCTGTCTGCCTAAGTTACAAGCACAAAGAGATGTAGACAAAGCCCATCCCACCTGTATATTCCTCTGTTCTTCAGAATGTTGAGGTAATCTTGGTTCAGTTCCAGGGACTTATGTTACCATCAACCGTGTTCACTCCACCAGTGACTGAAAATCTCCAGCAACGTTTTTTGGTCTCCTGTCCACTATGTGTTTGCACTTTTGGGTCACACAATGAGGTTGCCTCTGCTCTGCTTTGAGGGGGCAATCACCCATTCCCATACTCAATTTTAGTACACATTCTTTTGACATTCTTTTGGTTTGTTGACTTTTCTTCCCCCTCATTGTTTTACCAGGAAGTGGTGAAAGCTCTGTGTGTGTGTGTGTGTGTGTGTGTGTGTATTGTGTATTGTGTATTTGTGTATTTGTGTGTCTGTGTTTCTGTTTGTGTTTTTGGGTACACACACACACACACACACACACACACACACACACACACGGCTTGAGGGCTTCACATACACATGCTGTATGTATTTCGGCTGTGTGGTGTCTGTGGGCAGACATGTTGTCTTGTTGTCTTGTTGTGGTGTGTTATGACAGGGAGCTGGCAAGGATCAGTGCTTGGAACTGCTTTTCCAAACTGACAGAAACTACAGCTCTCCTGACTCATCTCCATGAAGAGGAATGCATCTCTGGTGTCAATGTGTTTGTGCTATTTTAATCATTATATGACTATACCATTTCAGTTTTTATTCTTGATGGCTCATTGCCATGTGATCATCAGTCATGCTCTTTATGGGGAGGCTTTGTTACAATATTTACTTGCTACACATGTATAGCTCAAACAGTTATATTGAAGCAACTTGTCCTGTCCTGTCAGATAAACCCTGTAAACCCGGCAGTCAGGCAAGGCAGTGTATCTTTCAAAGAGGCAAATCAAAACACCGTCATGTGAGCAACTTGTGAGTCTAAGGGCCAAAAAGGGGACCTTTTTTTTGTTTTGTTTTAATTCCTCCTGCAGCAGTTCTCGCTAACTCAGAACTGGGAGCATGGCAATCACTTAGGCGCAAGGACCCTGGGACGGGCGCCAAGAGCAACTCGGATCGGTGCAGGGAGCTTAAAGAGTCAGAGCAACAGCTGATGTCTCAAGTCTCATGCCTCTTGGTGGTTCCCAACTCTGAGTCCAGACATTCTAGTCTGCCTTGTCCTGGGAATTGGCAGCCTCAAATCACCAGGGAAGAGAGAGAGAGAGACGGAGAGTGAGAGAGAACGCAAATACCTTCCAAACTTTATTGAAGGGGCTGAAGGGTGTGTGGAGGAGAAGGGGTGAAGGGTGTTATCCATCCACTTTTAATGGACAAAAATTGAAGCTACCAAAACAGAGCCCTGATGAGCTGTGAGAGCCGATCATTCCTCTTGCTCTCCCTCCCACTCCTGAAATGGGAAGAACAAACTCAGGATTGATACCAATCTGCATACTTTTCGTAGAAGGCATCCAGCGTTGTGTATTTAAAGCACAAAAGGGGGAAAAACACTTCCCTAGGGCCTGGCTGGGTTATGAACAAGACTAATGTTATGACAAACTAGCTCGATTTTCCCATTACTTTCTCATGCTCTTGTCGAAGCCAGTGAAGGTTGGACTCTTATTAGAATAGACTGCCTGAAGGTGGCGCTCATGAGTGCCATTGTTATTGTGTGGAAGGCAGCTAAAACTGGATTGATGCAGCTACATTTTAAACAAGCTGTAAACATCAAACTACTTTAGTTAATTTACTGATGCTCTATATTGTTTACTTGATCTGTTATTAGATCTGTTGGTTTTTCTTACACCAGAAACCACCTCAGGTCTCTATAGTTGGAGCCTCTCAGCATGGAGTGAGCCAACTCTTAATTATCTGATCTGCTCTGGCAAGTTGTCCTCTTTCTCGTGAGGTGACAACAGTGATGGCCCCGTTTAGCATAGGAACTGTAGTCTGGTGTCTACAGAGGATGGGACATAAATTCTTCTGCAGAATTCTTCTCTCAGGCAGCACTCTAAGGAGAAATGTTGTTTCCATTAAGAGCTACAAAATATGGCACATAACGTGATTACTAAGAATCATGGAAACTGCAAGGTCCAGCTCATCACTGTGTAGCGTTATGATGACTAGCCCAGCCACATGTTTTCGAAACTTTTGAAGCTGTGGGGGGAAAAAATAGTACATCATGTAGGACTGTTTGCGTGAGCTTGGGCAATGTGTCTTTTGTGGCGCTTGTGTTTGTCTTGACAAATTTCAGTTGTTTCCATTGTGTAGAGCTCTTAGCAATGCCAGTTATTTATGGAAAAGAGCACTGGACCCCGCCTGTGCAAAAATGGCACAGTAGGGAGCATGGAGAAACGGGTGCTGTTAAAGCATTAAGTGAAGGGGAGAAAAAAGTGGAGGCGGACCCTCATTCAGTCATTCTCCCCCCTACCTATGGCCTCTTGGAAGCAGTTTTGTGGCTTGCAGACAAGGTAATTACATATCATTACCTGGGGGATCACCGTAGGCTTTCTTTTGAAGTGCAGTGAGGCTGTTCAAGGAACGAGTGTGTCATCAGTCGGGGAGAGATGAAGTGTGCTCTTATTGGTACAGCCAAGCCTAAAACTGCCCTCATTGTTGCTGACAGGTGGTCATCCCAAGCTAGAGTTATGGATGTCTGTCAGCTGAACTGGTAACAATGGGAAAAGCTTCAGGGGGGAATAAAATACGAGGAATTCCCGTATGTATGTGGTATGTTTTAATGATTGTGTGCTGTTTGTGGAACTGAGGGTGTGGTAGTGGTGGCATTATTTTTTTCGGCAACACCCCCTTGCATGCCTGTTGTCTTGTTTACAAAGCACAACTGGATTGCTAGCGTGTTAGCCAGACCCTTCGCCTCCTCACTGGCAAATTCCTCCTGGATTAGGCAACAGTGCTCTGTCTTTGCAGACTGTGTCTTGCATTCCTTCAAACAATGACAAACAGCACCAGGTCAGTCAATTTCCCCTGCATGCATGCTGGTTTGAATAAAAACCCAAGTGAATGGGTGCATGATTTTGTACCACCCAATTTACATTTTCATGGCTTTGGCCTTTAATGAGGAATCAATTGCTGTCAGGCAGGCTACTATTAGAGGGCCATGAACTTACTCCAGTATGTAATGTCCACATGGAATAATGGAATTTGAATGCCGATGAGAGCCACTTTATTTACTGTAGACGGAGAGATATGGAACATTTCCTAATGAAAAGCACTGCAATGAGATCTGCAATAGCTGGAAACAAAACAAATCACGTCTGAATCCCAGTGACTGGATAGATTTGACCGTTTTGGTAAGTGAGCCCATCTTCATCTTACTTGCCGTAAATTTCCACTGCCTGTCTTTTTTGGTCTGTAGTGTTTTTTTTTTTCTTTAAATCAATCAAAACAATGACACATTTAGATCAAAAGGCAGTGGAAAGTTAATTGAGTTGCATGAGATGTGAGGGACACTAGAAAGAGGTAAGAGTCCAGGAGGTAAACACTTTTATTGGCTTAACTGACAAGGCCCTCCCATGGACAAGGCTCAATTGAGTCACTCTGTTCATCCCTGGGATCTGTTGTCAGCAGAAAAAAAAGCCTGCAGACCAGCATGGAACAACAACATGTCCGATTTCCTTCCCCAAAGCCAGTGAAGCATGATGAATTCATCATCCGGCGTCCACGCCAGCGGAGGCAGTAAATTCTTTGGGCATTCTGTCAGCCTTATTATGGGATACATCAAAGACCCAGCAGCCCCTGGCATCACCAAGTGGCCATGCCAGAGCTGTTGACAAGGCAGTTTCAATTTGCACAAGGCCCTCTGGCTTAGTCTTTGCATTCAAGGTGCACTACTTGATTGTAATACGATAGGGTTTTTGTCAAATTCTGCAAACATCTTCTCACGGACGCATAAAAGGCCATTCAGTGTGTGCGTGCTCTCAAAGGAACGCTGAACTCATAGGCAGTCATTGGTCCGAAAATGGGAAATATAAAGAAGTGCCTCGGACTGAAGAGTAACCTATTTGAGCCTGTCAACATGTTAATACATGAGTACTGAAGGAAGGAGTGTATTTATAGTTCACAGTGAAAGTATTTAGCAGACACGTTTGTTCAAAGGGAGCTGTTGATTGGCTGTTTCAACACAGAAATGTCAACACCAGGATAACCTTTAAAGCAGTACCAACAGAAAAAAGTATTTGTACCCCTTGGCATCACTTTTTAATGATATTTAGTGTTAGGGTGGTACCCAGTGTGTCTGAACCCAATTAAAAGGATCATGGCACAGTGTTGCATGCAGTACTAGGCGTTCTGGTTCTGCATGCATCAGCAATGCCAGAGACGCTGTTCTTTCAATGTAGCATCAATTGCGGGCATGGTGGCGCAGCACTAGTGTCAAAGACCTTCCTGAGTCCCAACATTCACTGTTCACCATTCAAATTTGCATCCCTTTGGATAAAAGTGTCTACTGAATGCCAGTCAAATTGTGTGATGGTGAAATAATTCCACAGAGCTGCTCTGACGTAACACAACATGTTAAACATGACTTTTGAGTGTTGTTACCCTCACCCCATGTCTCGTTCTTGCTCACACTGGTTTGGAATGCAGTGGTGATAAGATCTGTTCCCTAATCCCACATGCGTAATTGAAGCCACTCTTTTGCATTTGGAAGTTATTTAGTCTTTGCAGCTTCTCTCTTTCTCTCTGTCTCTCTCTCTCTCCCTCTCTTTCTCTCTCTCTCTCTCTCACTCTCTCACTCACTCTTTCTCTCTGACTCATCCATTTTCTCTCCCTCTCTCTCTCACTCACTCTCACTCTCTTTGACTCATCCATTTTCTCTCCCTCTCTCTTCTCTTTTTCCTTTCTTTCTCACCCCTCGCCTTACTGCACATATCAGCATTCATTTAAATTCCACTGGCTCCCGACAAGCACGGCCCAATTGATTATAGGGTGGCTGCGCATTATGAAAATACATGGTGTCTCCTGTGCGAGCCGTGTTCGTCACCATGACCTCAAGCTCTTTTCCTTGTCGCCGGCCTGCCCACCTTGGTACCAAGTTCACTCTGTGTCTGTTGTCTTTGGCAGGACCCACCTTTCGGCTGGCGGCGTACTTCATGAAGAGGCATGTCAATCTCAGGTGCATCGCCAAGCAACGCAACAGAGGTAAGCCACCCATTGCCTGCTACTTTCTTGTGTAAAGGGTGTCACTGCTCAACAGAAAGGCTGAATCCAACCCCCCCCCCCCCCTTAGGCCCTAAACCATGAATTTTCAAAGGCTTGCCTGGCATACATTAACTTCAAGATTGGCTTCAAGATTGGCCATTGATTTATGCCAGTTAAGTCTTGGGTTTGAGACTTGGAATTCAGCCAAATAGTTGCCAGTTAGAGGATCACTGTAAGGCAGCTCGGCCAACACAGACACTGTGAGTTAATTTGTTTTTTTTGAGAATTACTGCATGAATAATTTATTTTAGGTATACGTTAGGGCTTGTCCTGTCGCCACACATGCATACTAAGGGAGCTTGCACAGAAGGCTAAGGAGAAAAAAAAAAACCAAGAACGATCAAGAAAAACCTTTCTCACACTGCTTAAATCCTTGTGACCTACGAGTAGCTTATCGCTGGGCTCTTAACTTCTCTCTGTGGTCGCAAGGGCCCGAAAATTACCAGCAAATAATGGTTAGGCTCAGTGCAGAGACTGCTGAGTTCCATGTTTTTCCCTCAGATTAAAAGCAGTCCTAGTAGTGGTGAACTGGCACTGTCTTTGGCAGTCTGTAATTGTTTGCCTTTTTTTTTTTTATTATTACTTTTTTTTACTTTCCAGTGGAAGTCAGTCGATGCGACTTGGGCTATATTTGTCTTCGGAGGACAGTTTTGAACTCTCAAAAGTATCATATTTAATGCTCGCGAGAGAATTGCAAAAATGGACCATGACAGTGCCAAAACAAAAGTTGAGAAAAACATGAAAGGATGTAAATATTTTTTTTTTTTGGAGACATTTGAATAGGAAGAAAATAAGACTTTGAGTTCCCATTGTCTGGTCTGCCTTTTAGAGTTGGAGCGTGCTGCAAATATGTGGTTTGTTTTGTCAGTGTTGGATGTCGTAGTCCGACGTCCATTGATCGAGCAGCGATCGAGGCATAGGGGATTTTTGTCCATTGAAGTTTTTCTTGATGTTCCACGTTAACACAATCCGACTTCTCTGATCGCTCTTAAAAAGAACAAAGCTCTCAAAGTGAAAACAGCCATTTCCCATGAAGAGGGTCAGCTAAATGAACCTGGGTTATTGATTTTTTTTCTCGGCGTTGTGGGCTTGTTTCAGAAACCCCAAAAACACTTCTAAAAAGACTCAGTCTCTTTTTCCCTGCTGCGAAAGATGAACGAAGTTGACTATTAAGCTCTTCCAGTAGTCACTCTGTGAACCCTC
Organism: Tenualosa ilisha; assembly: GCA_015244755.2. Taxonomy (NCBI): domain Eukaryota; kingdom Metazoa; phylum Chordata; class Actinopteri; order Clupeiformes; family Clupeidae; genus Tenualosa; species Tenualosa ilisha. The sequence goes on along the minus strand of PYXC01000133.1, from coordinate 4,812,631 downwards.
TTTTCAGTTCATTTCCAACTCTGAGTGAACCTTGGCAATTCTGTTTCGGAATTTCTATTCTCCTAGTTAGTTTGTTTTTGTTTTGTTGTTGTTCAGTAAGTGTTGTTTTGTCTCCTTCTCCTTGCTTTCTCCCCAGAGTTACGCATCTTTCCAGAGCAATTTGTTGTGTGTGTGAGCCGACTGGAGGACACGGCGATGGCACTCAGAGGAAATGTGACCCGATCTATGGTGAGGGCTGTTTACGGTCCTGGTGTTTCCTCCATTTCTTCAGTTGTTTGGCCCTGACAAACCAGGCGGCTTTGCTGACGGTGTGAGGGCTTCTCTGCCGGCACCACACGCGCTGCGTAGGCAGGGCTGTGTTTACATGAGGTGGTGCTCTGGAACCCGAGGTTGCCGCTTTCGGAAGCAATCTGGTTCTCAGGGATGTGGTTGGGCCAAGCAACATAACTACTTATTGAGGCATGTTCTCACTTTTCATCTCTCTCTCTCTCTCTCTCTCTCTCTCTCTGCCTTCTCTCTCTTGCTCTGTCTCTCTGTCTCTTCTGTTGGTTTCATATCTGCTTCTCCGAACATCTCCCTGTCTTCCTTGCTAACATATAGAGGTGGGCCCCTACACATAGTGGTGGTCTTGTGTGAACTCTTTATGGTCTAACCTCATGCATGTTAATTATTTATTTTCCGGGACACTAGAGGAAGCAGTGAAACCACGAAATTGTATACATTTATGTTGTGTTTTGGATGAATGCACGGCAGCTGCTTCCTATTTACCCAGGACATGCATAAATACACACACGGACTTGTTCTGCATGGATGCTTGAAGGGACGAGTGTTAAAAAGATTGTTTTGGATGTGCAGTTTCATCCATTTCATTTTCTTCCTCACGTGAACACATGGCACAATGGCATATTTTTGCGCTGGCCTGTCATTGCGTGGGCACAGAAGCTTGGATATGCTAAGCAGGATATTGTTGGGGTCCAAGATCCCAAACAATAACCGTGCTATGTAGAGATACGGCAAGACGTTATGGACGACGCAGTGGTTGGGGGGGGGTTGGCCTCGAGTTCCTGTTCCTGTGGAAGTCCATGCTGTGTTTCCCCTCTTTCCCCCTGGATCCGCCTGTCCTGCTGTCCACATGCCTCCTCTGTCCCCGATGTCCTGTTCCGGCCACGAGTGGCAGTCCCTCCCTTGCTTTCATGTCTGCCCCATGAGCACCGTCCTCTAGGTTTCCCCCTCTCTCTCTCTCTCTCCTGTGTTCTGCCCCCCTTGTCCTTCCACCCGCCCCTGCCGCTGGCCCTTGCCCCGTCCTGCCGAGAACCCTGGGAAATGCTCGGCGAAGCCACCCACCTTGGCTTGCACATCAAGGCAGGGAGCGGATGCATCTCTACCCCCACCCGAAACCCCAACCCCCCACCCCCAAACACACACACACACACACACACACACACACACACACCACACACACAGCCGCCACCACAGCACCCCGATCTCTCCCGCCATCGCTGCTGCCGGAACTCTTCAATGGGTGCATTCTGCTATTGTTTTTCTTTTGAGAAGTTTCATTTTTTTTCTTTCCCCACTTTTTTCACTCTCTCCCTCCTCCTCTCTCACTCATCCTCTCTGTCTCCCCCTCCCTCCCCCACTCCTACTCTCTCTTCCTCTCTTCTTCTCTCTCCACTTTGGCTTTAAATGAAAGCAACAATTGTAATAATTTCAGCAAAGCGCTCCAGTCGTCAGTGAAAAGTTCACATTGTGTAACTGATTTTCCAGTTGAGGGAAGCAGGGCTCTCGTGTTTTGCTGCCCTCCCCCCTCCCTTCACAACCCCTCCACCCCACCACCCCACCACCCCAGCCTCCTCCTCAGGATGTGGTTCTCTCAGCCTCGTACGAGCCATGGGGACGGGGTGGCGGGGGCTTGTGGTAGGGTTCTCACTAGCTCAAAACTCGCCGGTGGTTTGCTCGAGAGAGAGCGAGAGAGAGAGAGACACCAGACGAGCGGACTGGAGGTTCTCACATGACAAAACAATTATTTGTTTACCTCCATCGCTCTGCTGTAATTTGTCAGGAGGGGGAGGGGCCTGTAGTCTCTCTGTCTGTCTGTCTGTCTCTTCTCTCTCTCTTTCCCTCTTCCTGTCTTACACACACACACACACACACACTCACACACTCTGACACGCACATGCGTGTACACACTTTTTTTGTTTTACTGTAGCCAGGAAAGTTATAAATCCAAAATGAAAAAATGTGGTTTTGAGTTGAATGAATCACATCTGATGTAAACTCTGTCCCTCCCTCTCTCTCTTTCTCTTTCTCTCTTTCTCTCTCTCTCTCTCTCTCTCTCTCTCTCTCTCTCTCTCTCTCTCACGTTGTGAAAATGATAATAGGCCGCTGGAGTTGTTCTCTCCGATGCAGTCATGTATTTGTGACAGCCCGTCCCACCACAGCACAGACTTTTGACAGTGTTAGCTGGGTCTGGGAGACGCCACATGTTTTCCAGTGAGGGAGGGATCATACGAGAGACGAGCGCTCAGTTCGGCCAAGGGTACTCCTCCAGGTTTGATTCAGCACGTGGTCGGGCCAATCACAGAGGTTTGCAGCAACAGCCTTCCTTCACACCTATGGCAAAGGTGTGGGGGGGGTCAAACTTAGAAATCATGATGAATCTTCACAAATCTTCACGAAGGTTTTTGTGTGTGTGTGGGGCGGGGTATGTTGCTAGCAGGTCTTAAGCCCCTCAGGCAAAGAGGTGAAAGATCCACACAGTGACACGGATAAAGCCATGTAATCATGATCTCATTCATCACAATTTGTGGCTACTTAGCAGAGTTTTTTTTAAGGAGGGGTTCATTGGGTTCATAGTGTCAGACCTATGGGCAAGCGGTGAAAGGTTCACTCTGTCACATGGACAGAGCATAAGAAACTCGTGATCTCATTCATCATTTGGGGGGTTTGGGGGTTGTTAATGGGGTGACGTGTGTGTCTGTGTGTGCATATGCGTGTGCATATTTATGTGTGTATGTTTGGATGTGAGAGTGTGTGAAGACTCTTGCGTACTTTGTGCCACTCAGACACACACACACAGTGGGCTGAGCGAGGAGCCACATCCTGACGTGTGGTTAGCAGACAGGGGTCATCTGTTCGGCTCAGACGTTTCAAACTCATGATGCTGTCTGGGAGTGGAGGCAGAGCCAGGGTAGACTTTTGTTGTGGGGAAAAGTCTCAGGCATCAATGGGCACACACACCCCCCCACACACACACACACGCACGTACACAGCAATGGGGGAAAACCAAGAACTGCTAGCAAACTCGACCAGGCAGTTTATTATTCAGCGCTAATGGGACTGGGTCTGTGATGTAAGATACTTGCACGTTCCTGTCGTCACGTAAGGCTGCTCTGCTATAGTGGGCGGAAGAGTAGACCTGTTCTGTTTACTAACACGTGCGCACACACACACACACACACACACACACTTACTCAAACTCACACCTTCATGCACAGACACACACACATACACACACAGACGGTGACTGAAATAAAATGTGCATGTGTGGTGAGATGCTTGTGGTCAGGTTATTTTCAAGTTTGTATGTTTGTGAATATGCGTCACTCATTGAGGCAGAGAGAGAGCAAAAGAAAAAGAGAGAGAGGAAGGAAGAAGGAGTACGAGATGTGGCTGGCTGGCTGTCCTGCTGCGTTGCATAGAGTCAGATCAAAGAGAAGGGCAGATGTGTTTTCACTGCCCCCTCCACCCCAGCCTCCTCTTGGAGAGGGCCACGGTGTTTATACACATAACCTCATCCGTCTCAGCCAGGGCTCCCCGTACCTCCGCTCCTCCTCGCCCCCGTCCTACGCTACGCTACACTACATGGCCTTCTTTCAGCTCCAAGAGACTCACTCACTAGGGTCCGAACTCCGACACTCTAAACCTGACACACCCATCATCTCCCCATCTGTGCGCACACACACACACATACACACACACACATACACATACACAGTGCCTCACCAGTGACCTCTCCATCCCATCATAAAAGTTGTTGGCGTTGTAGGTTGTTTTCATTTTATTAATTTTTTTTTGTTTGCCAACACACATCCACCCACATAACGTGATTCCCCTTATTTTTTCATAGTCATGTTCCTCAGTGCTTTTTTATGTTTTAGGCAGCCTAGATATTCAAGGAAAACTTAGCCTTAAAGGAAAGGTCCGGAGTCAGTCAACCCATATCTCTGTTTTTAGAGGTTGGCGAGTGCTGTAGGTAGGTACATGGACGATAAAATTTGGTACAACACAGACCGATTTGCGAACCGACAGCTAACGCTAACTGAACAGGGTACAGGGAAACAAAACTGAAGCAAAGTCTCCTTGCCTTCATCAGTTAGTATTGATAGTATTGATTGATATTCGGTCTACGTTGTACCAAATATTCTCATTCTGATTCCTACTGACAGCAGTCTGCAAATGCAAACAAGCACGGAGTTATGGGCTGATTGACTCCAGATCATTGTTTTAACAAACACCCTCGGTAACCAAGACACCGTCAGTCTGCTTGTTGTCTTTACCTTCATTTTTGTCATCCCACGCTTTGGCGAGGTTCTTTTACTCACTTGTTGGATGGCAACACATGGCAGTTGGTTGGTTGATTGGTTGCATTGGGTGTGTCCCTGCACATTTTTTTGTTGTTGACACATTTTTGTGTGAAACATGAATCGGGTGTGGTCACGCCTGCAGAGGTAAGTTTATGGGCAGGTGTGGCTTATGCCCATACTTAATTGTTTTCTGTAGAATCAGACAAGGTTCTCCAAATTCAGCACACCCACGTCAAAGGTAAATCCAGTCGGAGGCGGCAGCCGCTGTGCAGGCGTGTCTCAGTTGGAGTGGGGAGGCCTTATTTTTTTTCGCCCATTCAATTCCATGCACTATTGAAATGTGGGACTAAGCCATGCCCCAGTCGTTGACATTGCATCCCCACTGAAGTGCTGTTAGAATGTGTTCTTGCTTGTTTAAGCAGGGGGATCATCTTTGAGGTTAGCCTCCGGGGCTTTGCTAGATAACTGGAGGTGGTGTGTTGTGTTGGACTGTAGGTGTGGACGTCAGCCAAGTGATTTGAGGTGGAGGGGAAGTCTAAAATAAACAAGGATGTCAGGGCTCTGCAGATTGATGGTTGGTTGAAGTCAGGATGAAAATAATTTTTGTGATCTATATACAATTAACTGTCGGTGTGATACCTCTATGACACATGCCGTTCCTGTCATGTGCATAAACCTATGCTGGAAAGAATGGAAATGGGTGGAAAAATATATATGATGTTGACATTTCTCTGCTATTTATATACCATTGCCCCATCCTCAATCACTTCTATCTGTCTGATGCTTTTGCCCTCATTAGAGGGAACAGTCAGTAACCTTAATCTCAGTTTTCATTTACTGTCTTGCTCTGTCAATCATAGTTTTGTGGAACACGATAGGATGACACAGAATAACTAACCACAGCCCTTTAACGTCTTTTGAAACATGCTTACTCTGTGGTTTGTTGTTTTTGTAACAACTGAAAGGTGCTTTCCAGTCAAAATCCAGAGATCTTTCAGCTTTTGCTGTTTGCTATTATTTTGTTCTCTGAAAATGTACAGACAGACAAATATTTCACACAGGTGGTTAATGACTTTGGTGAAGATTGTTGTACACCAGTAGCCTGGGTCAAACCCCTGATGCACCGCTAGCAAATTTGAATTTGCTCTGCTGGTCTGTCTGGCCATGAGCCATTGGAGCTCATTATCAAGTTGCCTAAAATCCCAACTGCTGATCCAGCATATGATTCACAACCAATGAAGACATCTGCGGTACTGTCTATGATAACTGTGACTGCTATCGTTTCCTTCAAACTGGCCACAATTTAACAACAGTTAAAGCTGCTGTTTACATGAACAATGTGTTTCTGAAGAGTTTAGTGCATCAATTTAATTTCAAATCTCAAGCTGGTTGGCCACTGCAATGAGAGATCAGTCACTTGCGGTGAGAGATCAGTTGCCAGATCCTGCATCTTCATTAATGTGGGTCTATTTCTCAGACTAGTGCTGCAGTGATTCATGTGTCAAACTTGCACGTGAAGTCCTCATATCCTGCTCCTCCCTATTAAAGACATGGCCAGGCACATCGGCTGTGGCCTGAAGCTTATTTTCCCATCAGCATCACAAAAATAGATGGACAACGTGTTTTGGCGACAGAATATCTCGCCTGCCAATCTGTCACCAGTGTAAACTCACATAATTAATTTATCTTGTGCTGTCCAATTCTTTATCTTAAAAAAAAAAAAACTGACCGTTCTCAGGCTCGGTCAGTAGGGATTGTCATCTTTTCCACTCCTTTGAAGTTTCATCCAGTTCTTAACAACCGAAAACAAAAAAAAAAGAACACAAAAATCTTTATCAAGCTCAATTATTTTATCTCTTAGAGCCTGTTCGTCTGCCTTCTCATGCTTACGAGTTCCATAGCCTTTTTTAGTGCTATGGTGAATCCGACCCTAAGCTGCCTCAGTGGGGTTTTAGCAGGCCTGTTATTGAGCAGGCCATGGTGCTTGACAGGGGCAGTGGTATCGGCAGTGGCAGCGGCAGCGGCAGCGCCTGGTGGAAGCGGGCATTAGTGCGAGCTCTGTCTTATTTATGGCCCTCTCCAGGCCTCAGTGCCTCGGTGGACGCGTTCCAGCCGCGGGAAGTTTGCATCATTCCTCTCAGATTAGACCTTTCTGGTTCCCACAGACTTCGCACAGGCCTGACTCACGCTGCTCATGTTAATTATTCAGCTTTTAAAATACAAGCCCCCCCCACCACCACATGCGCGCGCACACACACACACACACACACACACTTACTGACTGGTACTTCTTCAGTCTTCACTTCTTTTGCTTTGCTTTGCACTCCCTCTCTCTCTTCATTTTGGTAGCTAATTTTTTGTTTTCTTCCAAAAAATTCACTATTTTTCTCTCTTTCCTCTTCTTTCCCAGTCTCTCTCTCTTCTCTCTTTCTCTTTCTCTTTCTTTTTCTCTTTCTCTCTCTCTTCCCTCTGAGAGTTGGCAGACTGGGAAAGAAGCGTTTTCATAGAGCACTTTCTCAGAGGAAGTTAGCGCTGCCTCACTGTTGTCTTTTCTTTCAAGTTTTTTCAAACAGCTTGTGTAATGAATATCAAAGCATGGCCATGCAAATTGCCTTCCACATGTTTGGTGGAACTTCTCTGTGTCCGTGCCTGTAGGTGTGTGTGTGTGTGTGTGTGTGTGTTCTCATGTGCATGGGTGGTGGTGATCTGTGGTTTTGTGGGTCTGGAGATCCCCTCAGAACCCATTTAACCTTTTTCACAGAGCAAGCTGGGTCCAAAACAACAGACTAGTGTGTGTGTGTGTGTGTGTGTGTGTGTATGTGTGTGTGTTCCTTTGTGTGTGTGCCTGTCTCTTCTGTCTGATAGAGACACACAGAGACATTAGCTGCCCACACTTTGACATGAATTCCTCTTGCACAAAGACGGTCATCTGTTTCTGCAGGGGCCTGGATGCCTGTCTCCGTGGGCACTGTTTAGGTGGGGGGGGGGGCATAGAGGCTGAGCCAGAGACAGAAAGGCGGCGTGAGAAAGAGGGATAGAGAGGCAGACTAGAGAAGGAGGGAGTCAGAGAGAGAGAGGGAGAGAGTTCTGAAGTCAAGGGGAAGGAGGACAGATAGAGGGAGACAGAAAGAGGTGGAGAGTGAATGAGAAACAAGGAGAGAGAGAGAGATAGAAAGACTGATCAGTGTGAGACAGAGAGAGAGGAGAGATGGAAACAGAGAGAGAGACAAATGAGAGAGATGGAGAAAAGGAGACAGGGAGAGAAAGTGAGAGGAGAGAGAGAGAGATAGAGAGAGTGCTGAGGTCAGGGGTTGTGTCTCTGGAGCTCTGCCTCCCTTCCTCTCCTCGGCCCGACGCGGCGCAGAACAGACCTCCTCGCGCATTCCTCCTCAACCGCGCTTCCAGCCCCGCTGCCAAAGCCCAGGTTGCACAGCAATCACTCGGCTGGACTCAGCCCTGCACTGCACAGCAGCCGCCACGGCTGCCGGTGCCAACGCTCAAACTCCTGTGTTTGGTCAGACCCCTGGACTGAGGAGCAGGGGGCGGGGGGGGCGTAGAGGAGCGAGGGGAAACGACGCTGAAATGCCATTGTTGCAGTGAAATCTAGTGGAGAGAGCACTTTTTAAGGAGAAAGATAGATATATATATATATATATTTGTCTTATTTATTTATTTTCTTCCTTAATATATATATATATTTTTTTTTTTATTATTATTATTTGTTTTTTGGCCGATTTAGTTTTTTCTTTGTTCTTTGTTCAGTTACACCAAATTACACTTAATGCCTTGTGGACAGTGTGAGGGGTCCAGCCTTTTGTTAAGCAGATCTATTCAGGTCCTCTGGGCCAGTCTAATAGAGATGAGATGATGAGAGAGTATCCCCTCCGCTGCCTTAGAAAAACAAGCTCCTATAGCCTATAGCTAGCTAGAGGGCTAGCTAATGGAAGTTGATTGCGGTATGGCTTGGATGCAGTGACTGGGGCAGAAGGCTTTTTTTTTTTAAAGGATGGTATAATATAAAACTGCTTAATCACGCTAGGTCTTAGAGGTCAACATCACACACAAACGCATGTTTGGTTAGTATTCAGCCTAGGAGAGAAGCCCTGATCGATGTTCACCGTTGACTGTAGATCAACAATGGCAACATGTGGCACACGGTCTCACAAGGGGATACCGTGCCCAAGCACGTATTCCGTTATGTTCAGTTAAAGACAGACGGCTTGATTTATGGTTGTCATTGATAGTCAAAGGCACGTGGCAGGTAAAAGGGGTCTGCAAGTCCATTTGTCTTCGTTTTTACGCTTGTGTTGACGAGGGTGGTGATTAGGCATCTGGCCGTCCAAGTAAAACACCAGAGGGTTGTTGAGTTCAGTCCCATTGTGTCCATGACCAAGGCACTTCACCTCAAGTTTTATAGGAACTATAAGCTGCTTAGGAGAAGCCCAGGATGTCTGCAGAATGACAAATAATGTACAGATCAGGATACCCCATTATAATCATGTCTACAACATTCCTTTATACAGTATGTAATCAACTGTGTTGATTACAGTTTTGAAACTGTCTATGGATGTATAGGTTATCATATAGATATAGTCAGGGAGAACATCTGTGTGTGTGTGTCTGTGTGTTTCCACATCAGGCATGATTTGCCTTCGCCCACACAGCCTTAGCTACCTTTCCATTTGTCATGGTAATGTTCCAACATGTTTCACAATTTGCCTTCTCAAGCAGGCCCTCCAGGCCAGTCCCAACCACTGCTCTGCTCTGCTCTGCTCGCTCGCGCCTAGGCACATAACTGTTTGACAAACATTATTATTTTAAGATGCCTTTGAAGTTTCCTGGATGAAAGGCCAGGTTAATCCCCTGCGCCAGTTTTGGTGAAGCTATGTTTGTCCGGAGGCATTACGGAATGTTGCCATTTTTTTTTTTTACATGCTCTTGTGTTACAATGGGAGAAATATGATAAGTTCATAGCTCTCCCCTCAGCACTCACTTATAGAAGGGCTTGGTTCTCTGTTGCTGGGACCTCTCAGATACACAACAGGACCCTAATAATAGGCTCTGGCGAGTGCTTATAGACACATGCCGCTAGACCCTGACAGACACACACGTGCACACACACACACACACGTGTCTGCGGATCAAATGGTTGGCGGACTTGCCGAGGCATTTCATGGGGCTGGGGCTACAGAGGCAAAGAAAGCAGTTTGGTCTTACACATTCTGGCAGACAAACAGAGGGCTCTTCTTTTATAGTTTTTGTTGTGTTCTGATTTGATTGCACCCCAGAGACAGAGCAAACAAAGATCCCTATGGGTTTACTCCCATGACAACAGCAAATATCTCCAAATGATACAAAGAATTTTTTTTTTTTTTGCGGGGGGGTGGTTCCAACCATGTATCAACATGCTACTTTAGTTGATCTGAATGGGAAGTGCATGTAAGTGGTGGGCTCAGTGTTGTAACTGTGACAGAGGTTTGTCATTAGACTAAGTGTTTCCAAAGAATGGCCAAAAATAATATTTTTTAGCTCGCTTTAAACTGTTTTTATGCTGTTTGTCTTTTTTGAGGAGGAACAGGGTGGACAAAGCAGGTCGGAGTATTTTTCCGGACGGGGCGAAACCCTAGATCCATTAAACAGCTCAGCAATAACAAAGAGGACCGCCCTTCAAAAGATGTGAGTTACCATCCAACGCCAAGCTTTTTCCAGTGTTGGGAACGTGACAATAAAGAGAGCTTAGACAAGAAAACACACACACACACACACACACACACCAGTACTGATGCTCTTGCTTTTTCTTGCTCACAGCTGTTCCCATGTTTTTCACAGAGCAAAGCAAGTAAATGCCCAGGCTGAGTCCAGGCCCCCTAACTCACTGAACAATAACTACAGCAAGCCGGAGGCACCAGGTCCATCCGGTTCATCGGCCGCAGAGCGGGGAGACGCGGTGCCACCGCTCTGCCCTCGGGCCGTCGGTGGGCGCGCGGTCGACGGTGCCATCCAGGGGGGTGTGGTGGCGAGCTCCACGGGCGCCCGCCTGGAGGGGGAAGAAGGTGAAGCACTGGCGCCTCTCTCCAAACCCTCCAAACCCAGGAATGAGCGCTCGGGGACCGCAAGCCAGAGAAGGGCTGCCAACCCACAGCAGCAGGAGAGCAACAACAGCAGCAGCACCACCACCACCACTACTACTACTACAACCACTCTCCCACAAGCTGTGCCTTGCGTGGGGCCTAACAGTAACAACAGCAACAGCAGCAACAGCAGTGGCAGGAGCAAGAAAAGACTGGTCCGCCTACAGGAGGACCTCCTTACGCAGGACGCCAAACGTATCTGCTTGAGAGGGCCCTCGGAGCCAACCACTGACGTGCTGCAATCTGACAGCTCCAAAAGGGCCTCACCGCGGAGCTTCACGCTGGGACCCTCGCAGTGTATGCCGCCACTTCCACTATATCCTCCTCCTCCTCCTCCTCTATTGGAGGACGAAGAAACGAGCTGCACGCTGGAGGCGGAGTTTGCCGCACACGGAAAACAATCCGGGCGACTCCCTCTACGCATTAGTAACGCGGAGCAGACGAACCGGAGCAGGCTGGCCACAAGTCTGAGAGGCCTATCTGTCAAGCCTGTATCCTCTGGCTCTTCTATTGGTTCCAGACCTGCCGCCAAGGAGGAGAAGGAGAAGAAGAAGAAGAAGGAGGAGGAGAAGGAGGGGAAGCTGAGTGCAGCCAGAACATCCCGACTACGGCGGCCCAAAAAGTCCTGAGGGATCTGGGCCTGCTGCAGTAAAGATGCCTGACGCCACACAAAATGCATGTTGCTGCATGTCCCCGCACACAGCACTTTGTCTCTGGTGCACCCACACAGTCGCAGATTCTCTCTGACATGCATATATACACACACATACTCACACACACACACACACACAGACATGCACACACACCCACCCACCCACATACTGAAGCAAGTTGAAATGTCTCCTGTGCACAATCAGTAACACACATATTCCCTGCCTGTGTCATATTACTGACATCTTTTGTCTAGAAGGAAGGCTACATGAGCTGGGTCCAACAAATGGGCAATGAAAACAGACAGACACACATACATAAATAAATAAATAAATAAATAACCACACACACTTACACATACTCAAAACATTAAACCATTTACTGTGAAGAACTGAAGACTTAGTCCTCTACTGAAGATTGTAATTTCAGACAGCTAGGAGCCGTGGCAGACGCCCATGGCAAACTGCCCAAATCACTCTGGCTCCATGCGTCTGAAATATGAAATCTTCAGGCTTTAGCTGAGATCTATGATTGATTTCTGTGTGTTTTCACATAAAGAAAATGCCTTTAAGTAGTTTGCGTCTGTTGTCCTGGAGCCAAATAATTTGCTCGTCATGGCGATCAGGATAGGATATTTTGTTTGTCTTTTGTTGTTGCCAAACAATTTCAGCAAGAGACTGAATTCCTACACTCATGATTAGAACTTAGCATTCCACTTGCATGTCACACACACACACACACACACACACACAATTTCCATTTCCCATAAGCACATGACAGTGCTTACAACCTCTGCCTCTTTTAGCCAGACGTTTGTGCTGACATCATCCAAAGGTCCAAAGGACTCATCTGGCTGTGATTAATTAGAATGGCCCACATGCCATCTGTTAACAGGTGATGACTAAACCTGTGGTACAAGTCAGTGTTTTAAGTTTTAACAAACTCTTTTGGATGTTCTGTATTAAAAAAAGCCAAAAGAACCCTAATATTTCTTTTTTTGCTCTACAGTCTTGGCATCACTTAAGTTCTCTTAATGATCTCTTTGTGTCTATGGCAAATCATGACTGCAGACAAAAAGTACCATCAATAGAAATTGAAGTCTGGCAGTACATATATACGAACTGCCAAATGCTGCAGGAGTTTGTTTCAGTCAGTCATTGCCTGTCACTGCTTGCTGTTTCTGGACATTCAGTCTCTAGGCGCTGAAAAAGCAGCTTGAGACCATTTCAGTTATTAGCATTATATAAATAACATTGAGCTGTTCTTAAGCGTTATATTAATTTTTAAATTAATAGACATTAAAATTTTAAACACAAAGATGGGCAACTTGCCATGAAAGAAGGGCAATGAATCTCTAAATGTGCACAAGAAATGACAAATTCATTTTGAACAACTTTTAATTCTCTTTTCATACAAAATATTTAATAAATATGACTTTTCAAAAAAAAAATATTGCCAGGAACACCTCAAAAAAAAAAAAAAAAACATTCTGAAGTTTTAACACTAATGTCAAAAGTTGGACACAAAATGTCATTGTGGTTGCAAAGGATTTTACAAATGAATGAAATATGATGGTTTGCCGGTTTAAATGAAGAGCCTTTTGAAAAAATAAACAAACAAAAACAGTCCATGTACACAGCAAAAAAAGTCTACAGACTACCAAAGAGCAAGGCAGTTCTCTACAGTGTTCCCATTGGCCCCTTAACTGTTCAAGTATTCAATGCCTAGCTTATGACGTCATGCAAACTAAAGCCAGAGAAGTGAAATGGTGCAGCATTGTGAAGCATGTGTTACCTCAGGCACAAAGCAGACTGACATTTTTCCTTGTCGTGGGGTTTGTAGGTGTGTAATCAATAAGCTACTGAAAATTATTGTTCCCTTAAGTCAATTCATGTCTTTTATTTGTGGCAAGCAATCTGTCAGCCACTGCGTTAAAACTTAAAAAAAAAAACTGCAAAGCAGTCATTTTCTGTTAATTATTTTTTCATCATTTTGCCTTTCGTACTTTAAAAAAAGAAGTCCTGACAATATGAATGTGAAAGGTCGACCTTTTGCACTGTTTTATATTTGTACAAAGACCAAAACATTTGGTCTTTTATAATTTTGGCATTTTGAAACATGAAACAAAGTTGTCATCAAAAATAAACAAGCTGTAAGCTTACAAAGCTATCAAAACCTTCAAAACTAGACAGTACATATAAATAAAAAAGGAATGGTATTTTAAGGCTCTTGATTATTAAGTTAATAAATCAAATATACACAGTGATTAATTGGAAAATGTACATATCTACACAAAATGATCTAGATTGACACTTTCAAATTCTTCATATGGCAGCTTCTGCCGACCCCCAACCCGCCCCAAGAAAATAAATAATAAAGTTGTTTTTTGTTTTTTTTTTTTTGTTTGTTTTTTTTCCTCATTATTATTTTCATATCTGATGGTTGCTGTGGTAAAGAGCTGCAGAGGCACTTTCAGTACAATAACCAGAGGTGATCCAACCAGAGCCTTTCCAAGTAATGTCGACTCTCAGTTGATGTCCTTTTAGTTTTTAGTCAAAATAAAAAAGATAGATATATATATAAAGTAATACTTGCAAACTTCTTGCAAAATACACTGTCAGCGGGATAAGGATACGCTTACATATCCGCCTGTTCAATGTTTGAAATGTGGCAGGAGGGTACTTGAAACTAGTTTTTTTTTGCATATATGTGAAATGCAGCCCTTGGTATTCGGTCCAACCACAGCAACTATCAATAGCCAGTGTAAGCCAGCTTGTCAAAACTTAAATTAACACAGGGATTCTATGCAAATAATAACCTTAGAGTCAAAAATCTGACGAAACAGTTTAAGAACTACAAATCCCTATGTACCCTTGGCCTCATTCCCAATGCCAAAAGCATGGAAGAAGAATGAAGGTGGTTTGGGGTTTGTAGGGTTTTTTTTTTTTTTTTTTTTTTTTGCAGGGCAACACAGTTGCCTGCTATACGATATAGTCCACTCTGTTTAAGCTCTGTGCTGTTTCCAAGTCTCTGTTATCTTGTTTGTTAGTCCAGTTTGGGTTTTTATTGGATGTGCGCTCCTCCCTCTCCACGAGGGTGTAGGCCGGCTGCTTGGTGAACCGGGCCTTCTGCAGGTGCTTGTCCACGTCCTCGTCCTCCACCTCGGGGTCGTGTGTCCTAATTTTGGCGATTATGGAGTTCTTGCCCTCATAGTCTTTGATGGCCACGGTGTGGCCGCCGTGCTTCTCGATGGGGTTCTTGATCTGATTGAGCTGCTCGCGCACGTTGTTGGTCGTGTTGTCCTCAGTGGCCGCTGAAGTCGGCGCGTTGCCGTGGCTACTCTGTTTCCGGCGGCGACGGATGCACCAGAGGAAGGCAGAGGCCAGGGCAAGATCCAGATGACGATGAAGATGGAGCTGAGTAAGGGGACCAGGTAGTCTGAAGAAGAGAGATTAATTCAGTATTGGATAAAACAGATCAATTGAGTACTGAATTGACACAACCGCAGACTGCTTTGTAAGTGTATTGTTCTTAAGCAGGAAGAAAACTGCTTTAAAACTTAATCAACTGAAATGTCTTTAGTAGAACAGGGATGACCTTTACTTTTCCAAACACAAGTTACATCATACTCATTTTAACATCAAGGTTAGCAAAGTGTAGACGTCAGCCTTGAAGTCTAAATATTGCCCAGGTGCCTGCTTTTACAGATGCCTAGTTTGCCAAATTATGACACATTCCAAAGGTAATCAGGAAAATGCCTTTGAGCATGCACAACCCCACAGTTAACAAAATTAAGAGAGAATGTGATCCGAACAGCACATTTTAACCTCGCTCACTCGAAAAGAAGAATCTGCTTTGTGACAAGCTGGCGACTAGCAGTCTGGGAGCTCGAGGTCTATGGCTGCCATTTTGATAAATGACACTATTGAGGGTGACCCAAGCGTCCAATTGAAGCCCTCTCCAGCTGGCAAGGCCAGAGCCCCTCCACTTCTCTTTGCATAAGGTTGCAGTAACAGGGGCTCCTTCAAGAGAGAGTGAAAGAGAGCGAGAGCGAACCTCAACTAAAAAGAGAGAGAAAATGACCTGGCCATGACTGAGGAGAGGAAGGAGGTGGTCTACTCGAAAACTCGAAAAGCCCCGGGCCAGAGTTTCTAAAAAACCCACCCCCGGGGCCATGGGAGAACATTACCAGAGGCCCCCGCGTTAGGTTCTGTCTCTGTTGTTCTTCCAGTGTTGTGGGTGCCTGCCTAGAAACTGCCAAAGGCGTCAGACCACTGTGTGTGTGTGTGTGTGAAGGGGGGGGTTCTCACCAGTTTTGCCGGGCCTTCGATGAACTCGGACTTCAGTGATGGCGGCAATGATGGAGTTGTTGCCATTCCTCTTGCTCACCAGGTCAATGATCCAGTCGGTGATCTCTTTCACAGGGCTCCGGTCCATCCTGGCCTCATCAGTGGACTTAGGAAAGAAGACGAAGAAGAAGAGAGTGGACTATGAGGAAAGTGAAGTCTTGGCAACTCTACCTACTTTAAAGCAACATGTCTTTTATTTCTTTTTAAACTATTCTAGTGTTTCGTTATATTCGCTTGGCTGCTTCGTCAGCCTAGTCTTTTTAAGGGAATAAAATCTCTGCAAATTGTGCCGCAAAAGCGTGTCTAATCCATGAAGGGAAGACGACCTCAGAGGCCTGCAGAGCACTCAATGAGAATTTCTTTGTTTTTGACTGCTTTCTCCATCATTCGACACTGGGCAAAGATTGCCAGGACTTACAATGCTGACGTGGATCTCGTTGCTCGTAGAAGACGAGGGCTCACAGGTGATGGTCACGGCGTGCTCCACAGACAGGTTTCTCACCAGGTAGAGGTTTCTCAGCTCACTGCAAATGTTCTCAATGCTCAGGCCCTGAAGGACACACAAAGGACATGTCACCAGGTTAAGTCATGCACCGTGTCACAGTTTTGTGAGCACACAAACATTACAATACAACTTTTCAACTCTGCTTTTATTTTGATTTCTCCCACGTCTTCCCTCTTCCTTTTCCTGTCATTTTGGCCTTTTTTTTGACCCTGTCACTGGGGTAAAGCTTTGGGTTGGAAATGAGTTGTGGATGTGAGGGAAAGCCCTCTGGGATAGTGGTTTGGGAGCACATGGAGTGAGCCAGGGTAAGACAAACAAGAGAGACATGGAAACGCGGCGATGTGACCGAGTTAACAATAAAAAAAAAAACTGAATCGAAGCCCCAATTGAGTTATTAAAGACAAGACTCGAGGATGATGGAGACCAAATGAAAGACAGACAGACAGACAGTCAGAGACTTTAGGGATGCTTCTCCCTCAACTCCAATGCCAGTCACACCACACCACACCACACTCAGCACGCTCAAAGGCAGCGCTGCTCTGGCCACGGTCACAGGCCATTGGTGGGGCTGACCGCAGGCTCACACATTTGTCACTGTCTTCGGTCTCTCACGCCTGTTCGTCCTCGTGCTCGTCCTCGTCTCGCCTGGCAGCCAATTACGGCTGGCTGGTGCAGAGCCGCCCATGGTCACTCGAGGGGACTCAAGCTCACGGGATATTGGCACTGGGTGGAGGGGGGTGGGGGGATTATGGTGTGGTATGCCCTGGGATGCAGTCACGGGATATTAGTGGAGGAATGCTGTAACTGGGGGACGATGGGGTCTGGAGCCAGGACAAAAAGAAAAACACAGGCTTCGGAGACTGGCCGAGGAGAGAGAGACGAACCTCAGCTTGGCTGGAAAACTTTCCCCACGAGGCACATCCCGGGGTCTTAAGAGAACCTGATCTTCCATGGCCCACCACTCCGCATGCACTATTGAATTAGGGCAGTGGGGAGGAGGAGGGAGGGAGAGGGAGGAGGATGTGGCCACAACTCCCATAATTCAGTCTCTCTCTCTCTCTCTCTCTTCTTTTTCCCCTATCTGTCTTTCTCTTTCTCATCTTCTCTGTCTGTCTGTAGCTATGACTCACCTCTGACATGATGTCCTTGTTGAATGTGAATATGATGTTGGCACAGCTGTTGTCTTGGTAAGTGGAGCCAGGCTGGCATTTGGAGGGTGGCGGCGGAGCGATGCTGGGCCAGCACTCTCCCAGGCCGGGGCAGGGCTTTTTGAAGCACTGCTCCTCCTTGATGGCCATGCACTGTTGGCCCACGGGGCAGCCGCCGCGGCCTTTGGTGCCGATCTGACAGGACCTGGGGCCACACCACATCTGCACAACAGCAAAGACCAGGTAAGATACGAGTCAACAACCACTGACCGCCTCCACACCCACATTAAGAGCATCCAAGGACGAACAGCTTCAGAGACACTGGGAGTGACATACCCTGGTACAAATGACTTTGCCACTAACACACTGGCAGGTGTTGCAGTCTTCCTTCCACTTGGTGCCATCGACCATTGCATGTCCGATGATGAGGCAAGGCTGACCAGTGACTGAAACACAAAACAAACATTATCGTTAAATTCAGCCAAGTATGAGGACAAGCAGAGACTAACCAACTGATCACTTGAGAGCCACATCAACTGGGAATTTCCATGAAAAGTAAACTTTTTAGTCACATCTTAAAATACCACATGTTAAGGATCATATCAGATTCAGCTGTCTTAATTAATATTAAATAATTAATATTTTAATAATACTATTCTTGCTCATGTTCTGTCACATTCACAACACTGAAAATGCCCAAGCAATATTATTTTATCTGAGGATGCATGTTTACATGGAGCCCACTGATTTATCAACCACTGCATTCATACATCCTAGGAGCACAATATTAACCGTGAGACCACTGATGCCCACTGCATTCATACATCCCAGGAGCACAATATTAACCGTGAGACCACTGATG
This sequence comes from Tenualosa ilisha, assembly GCA_015244755.2. NCBI lineage: Eukaryota > Metazoa > Chordata > Actinopteri > Clupeiformes > Clupeidae > Tenualosa > Tenualosa ilisha. The sequence goes on along the minus strand of PYXC01000133.1, from coordinate 4,794,399 downwards.
CCCACCTTCCTGACAATGTATGCCAGTGCGTCCAGGTGGACATAGGCAGCGGTAGCCGTTGATCTCGTCCACACAGGTGGCGCCAGGGGCACAGGGAGAAGACTGGCACTCATTTATGTCTGAAAGGGGAAAGAGCCAAGAACACTGTTATTGCATGAACACACCTTACAATTGTCACCTACAGATCACTAAGCCACAACAGTCCTTGGCGTCAGGGCTGAGAGCAAATTTCAGGGTGTTAAAGAAGTCCAATGATGTTTTGTTGACATAATCTTTTGGATTACTGGTCTTGGGAAATTGCTAATTTTCCCACCATTGATTGAGAACCCACATAGAAATGAAAATTATGGTGAACTGGTTGAGCAAGTTTGACACTCCCAATCCAGTTATGCAGTGCAGGCATATTGTTGTCCTGGGAAGCAAAAATCAAACATGCCATTAAAAAACTGGCTTCTTGTACATGTCTTTTACAACAAACATGCTATTAAAGAAAAAAAGGGTCACAAACTTAGTCACAGACACAGAGGTTGTAAAAAAAAAACACACAAAAAACGTCCTAATAAAAAGCCATATACCCACTGATGAGCGTTTTAATAGCCTGGGTGGGGAACGTGAACGACTGCCTGAGGACTGCAGACGAGTAGTGGTCGTCTTGTAACCCCCACCCCCTTCCTCATCCCCCATCCAAGGCGGAGAACATGTGGTGGCCTGGGAGAACCAGAGCTGAACATTGAGGAGTCGAGCAGAGCTGCACTGGGGGTTTGGCGAGCAGCCCAGAGCGTGGCTAATTGGACGGCTAGACCTTCCATTTGTGTTCCCCTATGGCTGTTCCCTAGTACACAACCCCCCATCCAACGCTAGGATAAAGGGGGGATCCGACATGGATGAGCAGCTGATCCAAGAGGATCACCAAGCCCTTCGCCACAGGGGACAATGGGCTTGGAGAGTGAGGAGAGGAGAGGAGAGAGGGGACAGTGACCCAGGCGCGCACACAAGAGAGAGGGGAGGACTGGGACTTACTTATGCGACAGTCTGGACCAGCGAATCCCGGGGCACACTCACAGCGGTACCAGTTGTCTCCGTCCACACATGTTCCACTGTTATAGCTGAAAAAGGACAGGGAGACCAGGGTCAGTTCCAGTTCAGCAGCACCACCCCAAAGACCCACACACACACACACACAAGCAGTGTCAAAGTCAAAGTACAGTGTGAATAATCCTCCTGATGGATTTGAAGAAAACTAAATTGAACATGCTCGCCCTGACAAAAAGAGTTCAACACTGTGAGTCATATTAATGTGTCAAACGTTCTTGCTTTTGGCCTGGAATTCCCGCCCCCCCCCTCCCCCACCACCACCACCACCACCCACTTTTTTTTCCGAAAGACCCCCCCCCCCCCCATTTATTTACCTAGTTAAAGGATGTAAAACATGCGAACTGAAAGGGCAGTGATGGCTTAAGAGCAGATGAACTCTCTCTAAAGTCATGAGTGCACAATAGGAGTCGGAGCTGAACGCTCCCTTGGAATGAGACTGTGGAAGGGAGGGACCGGTTCCCAGCACCGCGGCACTGACTGTGAGAAAACAGTCCGCAGCTGCAGCCTTATGTTTACAGGAGCTAAATGCTCTAGGAAATGTTTTGCCTGGACTTACCATGGGTGTGGATTGCAGTCGTTGGTATCTGAAAGAGAGAGAGAGAGAGAGAGAGAGAGAGAGAGAGAGAAAGTGACAAGGAGGGAAAGAAAGAAAGAGAGAGAGAGAGTTTGTTTTATTTGACACCGTTTTGACTTAAGATGACAAGATCATTACAGAGGGAACGTGTCTGTGCCTGTGAGGACGGAATGGCTGATAACAACATTAACTATACTGCTCTCTCTCTCTCTCTCTCCTTTTTCTTCTCTGTTCCTGAAATGGGTTCCAGGTTTGTTATTTAACCCTCCCTCCATCCCCCTCTTTCTTTCTCTCTCTCTCTCTCTCTCTCTCTCTCTCTCTGTCTCTCCTCCCTTGTTTCCCCTTCAGAAATGTTTGGGAATCCATATCTGCCCTGGTGCATGCACACTAGGACACCAGAGTGAGCGAGAGAAGAAGAAGGCCGGGGGAGAGGGGTGATCGGGGGGGGGAGGGGGTGACACGGAATAGTGCAGAAGAGGGGAGGGGGAGAGAGAGAGAACATCTGTCTCCACTTTCCTCATCTAAAACTTTTTTTTCTTTCTCTCTCTAGCTCATGGCCAGCAGCAGTCTACAGTGTCCAGCCGGTATGTGTGTGCGTGTCTGTGTGTGTGTGTGTGTGTGAGAGACAGTGAGAGAGATGAAGGGAAAGACCAAGGGCATGAAAGACAAATAAGAGGAGAAGAAAAGAAAAGGAAGAAGAAAAACAACCACAGAGAGGGAGGGACTTTGGCTAAAGTAATAAAGGTTACTCGGCCACCTCACACACACACACACACACACACACACACACACACAGTCAACCCAGCTGACTATTCTGATCTCTCATGCTCCATTTCTTTAGTGAAACTGGCCACCACTGGTCACTATGTCATAAAACTTCTCACTTCTTCAGTCAGAACAGGTGTGTGTGTGTGTGTGTGCGCGCATGTGTGTGGGGGTGGCCATCGACGTGTTTGTCTGTATGCGTGTGTGTGTGTGTGTGTGTGCGTGTGTGTGTGTGTTGGGGGTATCTATGTACATGGGTATGTGTGTGTAGGTAGGTGTGCCTATGGCATCCAGAGACTTTCTGTTTGTTTACATGTGTGTGTGTGTAGGTGTGTGTGGGCTTGTAGGCAGGATCTCAAGCTGTGCCACTCACTCTCTGTACAGGTGAGGCCCTCCCAGCCCTCCTTACAGACGCAATCGAAGGAGTCTCCGCTCACCACACACGTCCCTCCATTCTCACAGGGGTTGGGCAGGCAACTGCTGTTCTTTGCTGCAGAGAGAGAGAAAGAGAGAGAGAGAGAGAGAGACAGGGAGGGAACAGAGAAAGTAGAGAAAGAGGAAGGGTGGGAAAGAGTGGCATAGAGGTGGAATTTAAATCCGGATCATGAGAAGCCTAACCCAGAAAAACCCAACTTGCAACATTATTTGAAAAGGGTAGAAAAAGTTCTCAATAACAGCAGCTGAAGATTAATTACAAGGGAACTGGTTAAAAAAAAAAAAATCAGCCGCTAAGAGTTTTTATTTTTGAGAAGCAGTGGTCCCGAACGGCCTGAACTCTGGCGGCGATAATCTGTCTGATCAGGCTTTTTGGGCTAGATTAGTGTCAGAGCTCAGTGGCTCTGATGAAAAGGGATCGGGGCCGAGTGTTGATTGAGAAGGGAGATAAAAATGCAGTGGGGATCTCCACAGCCTGCACCCGGAGGCCTTAACCCCCCCTCCCGACAAGGGTCTCAGATGACAGGCAGGTGTTGAGACTCTGCAATCCAACACCTTGCTGTCACGCTAGAGGCATACTTTCACCCCTAATGCCCTGGAAGCTGTTCTAAATGTTGTCGAATTGGTTTTTTAAAAGAGCTGCTTCTTCCATTGTCCTGAAAACTGCTCTCGAAGTAACACTGTCACTTCTCCTAAACCTCCTAAAACATGTCTCCTCTCTGGGCATGTGTGTGTTAAAGGTCGTGGCCTCTGCCGTGTGGGCATGCCGAGGGGTGGGGTTGTGTGTGTTTGTACTGGAGGATAGAGGTTGCAAAGCTCACCAATGTTGCAGGTGGCCCCCTCCCAGCCAGGTGTGCACTTGCAGGTGAAGTTGTCTCCCTCGTCCAGGCAGGTCCCGCCATTGTTGCAGGTGGCCTCATCGCACTGACTCTCACCTGCGGTGGTGCACACAACAGTCAGGCTTTCACAACAACACGTGCCTCCACACACACATGCACATTTTCACACACACAAACACACGCTCGCACGCGCAATATATGCAAACATACTCACACACATACATACATACATACATAGACACACCTAAAAGGAGAAAAGAGGTTTGAGAACAAGGGGCGTGGAAAGAGAGAGCTTTCTTACGGGAGTGACAGGTTTTTCCCTTCCAGCCATTTCTACATTCGCAGTAGAAGTCGTTCACCAGGTCTTGACATGTCCCTTTATTGAGGCAAGGACTCAGGCGGCAGTCATCAATGTCTATGAGAGAAAGAGGTGCAGCAGGTGAGAAAAAGCATGCAAGAGACAAGCTCTGAACTCATGACTATTCAAACATGCATAAATCATCCAAACAAGTACATCTTGTGAAACCCACAAGCACGGAACGAGCAAGTGAGCAAACAAGAAGATCCGACTCACTGATCTCACAGTGGTCCCCTTCCCAGCCATCGGCACAGATGCACTTGTAAACGCTAACTTTGTCGATACACGTTCCACCATTTTCACATGGGTTGCTTTCGCAGTCATTAATGTCTGGTTCAAAAACAAGAAAACATTAACAGAGAGAGATACATGAGAATGCATGTCAGGCACATGAACCACAGTAATGTGAAATGCCATGCCTTCACCCCATGTGACTGTCATTTATCTACTTTCAAAGGTCAAAGTTCATACCACCTTACAGTTAGACCATTTACATGTCAGACTGACAGGTACCCCATTTCTTCCCTTTTACATGCCAGTTGTGTCAGAGTCAGTTGTTTATTTCTTTGTTTGTTAGTTAGTTGGTCTTACTCTCATGACAGTAGGTGCCCCTGAAACCCTCCTGGCACTCGCAAGTGAACTGCCCGCCAGCCTGGCTCCGGCATCGCCCGTGGGGACCGCACACGTTGGACGAGATGTAGCGCACGCCCTCGGGGGTGCTGTTGGACTTCACTGCCACCGTGCAGCTGTCGATGACTGTGTGTGTGTGTGTGTGTGTGTGTGTGTTGAGGGGGGGGACAAGACAAAAAACAGATCATGTTTGTGTTTGTGATGTTTAGCCACATAAAGAAAGAGACAGAGAGAGAAAGAGAGAGAGACACAGAGACAGGGAGGCAGACAAACAAAAAACAAAAGAGGAGAGAGAGCGAGAGAAACAGACAGAGTGAGTGGGAGAAGCATCTTAAACAAACACAGACAAGACGCACAGACAAGTATTAAGCCTCCCAAATGCAGCAGAGCCTTTGCCCATCTGTGTTTGTTATTGTTCTTCCTAATGTTCTGTGATGGCGAGACCACACTAATCCTCCAACAGGGGAAGTGAAGCAGGATGATGCTTTTTTGATGCTCTTACGACTTCCTGGACAATTTCCACAAAGTCTTTTTTTCCCTCTTTTTTTGGAAAGTTTTTTGCTGTTGGAATCCACCCCGTCTGTTCTTGGAAAGTGTGGGTTTGGGTGACATGGCCTTAGTCAAAATGTTCTAGTTCTTATGAACTGCCTAGAAGAGTGAAACACTGCTGAACTTATCGAGCACTGCGGTTGGTCGAACTCCTCTGTCTCACTCACTCTCTCTTGCTCACTCACTCACTCTCTCTCTCTCTCTCACACACACACACACACCTGTATATACATGCATATCCTCGTGCACATAATGTCTTGCCCTCATACACTCTCACCCACACAGACACATGCACGCACATGCACACACACACACATACACCAAAAAAACAGGGAATCCCACCAAGTCATTACCAAACCAAGAACACACACAGAGCTGTGAGCAGTTTGCCAGATTTTCAGGAGAGCTGGGGCAAGAGCAAGCAGAAGGGTGGAGAAGTGGGGGAATTTTTTGTTCTTTTATTTTGGGGGAGGGGGGGGGGGGGTGTAGGGTAGGTGGATGAAGAGGGTGACTCTCCAGAGGGGTTCCTCTTTTTCAGTCCAGTCCCCACTAAGCTAGCCTTACTCAGCAACTACACAATGGCCTGCTACAAGGAGATCACATTACACAGAGCCAGGGAGGGGAGAGAGACAGAGAGAAAGAGATAGATAGATAGATACAGAAAGAATAAAAGAAAGTAGGGTGAGGGAGACGGACAGAAAAGAAAAGAAAGAATAAGAGAAAGATAGGGCGGGCAATAAAAGAAAAGATACGAGAGACAGTGTGGCTCTTACCTTGGCAAGCTGTGGTGCGGCAGTGGTCCTTCAGGTGGGAGCAGTTCTTGCCCTCGTAGTCGTCCGTACACTTGCACAAGTAGTCAGAGGCTGTGTTGAAACACGGCGCTCCGTTCTGACATGGATTGGGCTCGCAGTAATCAATGTCCAGCTGGATAAAGGAGGCATGGGGGAGGGGGGGGGGGGGGTACAAGACAAATAAATTAAAAATCTAAAGCGAGTGATGGAGGGAAGTGATATCCAACATTTTTGAAGGTTGAGGGAAGGCAGCGAAGCCCACAGCATCCTCCCTACAGGACCTGCCAGGAAATGGCATACTAAACGCCCCGGCGAGGGAAAATAAATAAAAGGCAGATTTTTCAGAAATCCGCCAGAAATGCAAGGGGGGAGGGGGGGGGGGGGAGAACAGAACATGACAGAGAAGGAGAGGGTAGTAGGATAAAGTTGGGGATTACAAGATCTTCTGTCACCTAGGATTCCATGGAACCTTAGAGGTGTGGAGAAGTGAGAGAGGGCATTTAAGTGTTGCTCACCTGACACAGGTTACCAGAGAACCCAGCCAAGCAGAGACACTGGAAGCCGTTGACCTCGTCCTGACAACGGCCACCGTTGAGGCATGGGTTGCTGGCGCACTCGTCAATGTTCTTCTCGCAGTTCTCCCCCGAGTAGCCCGGAGGGCAGACACAGCGGTAGCCATTGACCAGGTCCTGACAAAGAGATCGAAAAGAGAGACAGACAGAGTGAGAGAAACGATAAAGTTAAAAAGGAAGACATTTGCTCTGCTTATCCAAAGCAGAGAGCTGAGCAGGCAAACCATTGCCCGTTTATAGACTTGGACGGAGGCGACGAGGATGTGGAAACAAGATTACAGCCACGAGCGTAAATCCTGACCGAAAGGGCTCCTGCTCTTTCTAAAAGGCACCGACTAATTCCTGTCTTTAAGACAGAATGATAAAAGCAGCAGTGGCTATGAAAACAAGCCGGCCAACAACAACACATGGAGACAAACACTGCATCAGGAGGAGAGGATACCAGCGGTGATTTGAGGAATGCGAGCCGTCGGAAAAGTACGGGACGAGGAGTAAGAAAAACGAGGGGGTGGGGGTGGGCAAGCATGGGAGTGGACGCCGTGCTGTGAGGGCGCTCTAATCACTGACACATTTTCCTGGCGTGGATGCCCAACAATGATGTTTACGGTAACTGAATCCTTCGGACTTGGGCGGCCTTGGGTCTTCAGGCCTCATTTTTTTTTTTTTTTCCCCTCAAGTTGTTTCATGTTCTGTGCCAGCCAGAGGCACCTTATTTTGTCTGTGTGTGCGTGTGTGTGTGTGTGTGTGTGTGTGTGTGCATCTCAGCTGCTGTGCCTAAGCTATTTTTAAATGCTGTGTAGTACGTGAGCTCATTACAGCCGCAAAGGGAGGTGAAAATCAAAATCAACCACAAGCACAAACATCAATGCAGAGAGAGAGGGATGGAGGATGTACAGAGCGTTAAAAGAAAAACAGAAGAGTGTAACACATACCCTGCAAGTCCCTCCGTTCTGGCATTGGCCATCGCAGTCGTTTATATCTGTAAACACACACACACACACACACACACACCATGAGGACACATTTCACATCCACTCACCAAATGTAAGATCATCTGACACTTCTGGAGGGGGCAGCGGCAGCAACATTAGCCAGCTAAATCACAGCAACATCCGCCAGTGCCATCAGAAAATAAATCTCCACCACACCCCCACCCTCCCAAGGACTTGATGAGTGTAGAAGGGCAGTGTGCGAATGTGTGTGTGTGTGTGTGTGTGTGTGTGTGTGTGTGTGTGCATGTATGTGTGTGTGATGATTGTACGCAGCGCCCCGTCCCTGGCTTGACACCACATGAAGGTGTTAAGCATGTTAATAGGGTGAGAGCAGGCTAACCACTGAAGCCAAATCTATCGCAACACTGCCACCACCACCACCACCGTGGTAGACATGGACTCACTGATGTCGCAGTTCTGACCAGTCCAGCCGGGCAGGCACTCGCAGAAGTAGCTTCCGATCAGGTTGCGGCAGTTCTTGGCGTTCTTGCAGGGTCGCTCCTCGCATTCGTTGGCATCTATAGAAGAAAACCAATTACCAGGTTAGTCAGAGAACGCCTTGAACGCACTCTAACAAAGGAGGACTGTACTAAAAACACCCCTGTCTCTCCTTTTCAGTACACTGAGTACTGAATTAAGGCTAAAATTGCAGCTGACTAATTGGACCTACCTATGAGACAGACTTTGCCAGTCCACTGGGCTGAACACAAGCACTTGAACCCATTGACCTGGTCTTGGCAGGTGCCACCGTGATTGCATGGGTTGGGGTTGCAATCATCAATATCTGAAAACCAGGGAAAGTTGAGGTAGGTCAGATGCCAAAAACTCCACTGCCATACCGTGCAATTTGTGGTTGAATGTGTGTTTGTGTGTGTGTATGTATGTGTGTGTGTGGGTTGGAGGAAGTGAATGAGAGAGTGAGTGTGTGTTTATTTGTGTGTGTTTGTGGGTGGACGGGGGTGTTAGTGTGGGTGTGAGTGAGTGAGTAAGTGTGTGAAAGAGAGTGTATGAGAGTGTGTGTGTGTGTGGGTTGCAGAAAGTGAATGAGAGAGTGAGTGTGTGTTTATTTGTGTGTGTTTGTGGGTGGGGGGGATGTTAGTGTGGGTGTTTGTGGGTGTGAGTGAGTGAGTAAGTGCGAGAGAGAGAGAGTGCAAGCGTGCGTGCGTGCGTGCGTGCGTGTACATACTGATGGTACAGGTCGGTCCCATCCATCCAGGGGCACAATGGCATTCGTATCCTTGGCTGTTCTCCTGGCAACTACCTCCATTGGCACAGGGGTTGGAGAGACAGGCGTGCTCCGCTGTGGAACAAAGCAGAGCCTCTGGTCAACATCACACACACACACACACACACACACACACACCTTTTTCTGTTCCATGCCCCTTCATGCCCTCCCAGTCCGCACTGCTTCCCTCCGCTGAGAAGACCACCCTTGCTGCCGAGTGAGCTCATCCATGCACACCAGACTCCCTCTTACACAGACACACATTCTCTCTCTGCCTGGGCAGTCAGTGGCCCGCGGGGGCCAGGAAACCATCTTTCATGCCAGGTTGAGCTGACCAATACACCGTGACTTCCATCTGAGCGCCTCGCCTTTCTTCTTCAGAGAGGTGGCGGAGAGCTAGTGTGTGCCTGTGTGTGTCCATTTCTGTGTGTGTGTGTCTGTCGGCAGTCGCACAGATATTTCTGCCCCCCCAATTCCAATCCACCCTTCACTATTTCTTCATCTTTGTTAAGGATGAACGAGTCTTTGACAAATACTATTAATGACCAAGTGTGGAGGAGATTGGTATGGTGGTGGTGTCTGTGTGTGTGTGTTTTGGGGGGGGGGGGGGGGGGGGTGGAGGAGAGGATTTCTATGGTTGGTTGAACATGACCCTTTAGCTGAAGGGAGGCAGGATGAGGGAGTGTGTGAGAGAGTGAGAGTGTGAGAGACAGAGGGTGGGGGAGTGACAGAGAAAAAGAGGGAGAAAGAGAAAGAGAGAGAAGAGGGGATGTTTTCACTAAGACTCCCACCAGCCCCCCTGCCCCCCTCTTTGCCTTACACCCCCTTCTCTTTGGGGGGTATGTGTGTGTGTGTGAGTGTGTGTGTGTGTGTGTGTGTGTGTGTGTGTGTGTTGGGGCCCATTTTCTTGACCTGTCCACATGGAGCTGTCAGCACCTGCAGCACTAGTGTGATCACAAGGATATATGTGTGTTGAGTGCGTGCGTGTGTGTGTGTGTGTGTGTGTTTGTGTGTGTGTGTGTGTGTGTGTGTGTGTCTTTGTCTGTGTGTTTAGGATAGGGGTGCTGGATCCTAAGATCCACCGTGACGCCCCATTTCCCCTTTAGAATCACGCCCATTATACCCAATGTGACCACCTTGGTGCTTGGCTGTCAAAACAGCGAGGAGCCGCAGTTTTGGAGTGGATCAAAACAGGGGAATTAACTGACCTGGGAGCAGTGGGGAGACGGGAGTCGACAGCTCGGGGAAGCGTGCCAAGGGGCTCTCCGCTTCTCATATGACTCTAAATACAGCCCCGTCTCCACAGCGGGCCCGCTAAAAGCAGAGGGGCTGACTCAAGTGGAACTCGACAACAGAACAGCCCACGAAATGGACCTCAACAAGCTTGTTGAGACGAGAGCACTTGCGGGGACCTCTCGTTTGCATTTGAGGGATACTGTTCAACAAAAAGAGCATCCGAACTTCTACACAAACACACACACACACACACACTCAACCCTGTGTCAGTTTAGAGCAGAAAGGACTCTCAAATTGTAAGCCTGAGGCTTTTAGCCCAGTAAAACAACAGGGCTTTGAGATCCAAATCCGCCAGTCTGAGCGCAGGAGCTTTTCCATGCTTTCCCAACAGCACCACGGTGAAGATTTCCACATTATATAACAGCATGTCAGTCATGAGTAAGTAATTACTTAACGTCGAGTAAAACCATTAGCGTTAGCCTAGCTGCTGACAGGAATAATGCCTTAAAAAGTCCGTCCAGGTCTACAGTCCTGCAGTTGACCTCACTGAAACTGGCTTGTTGTCAATTGTACACAACACTGCCTGTTACTGGCATCTGTGAATTGAGGGCCTCATTCATTTGGACAGAGGACAAGAGCATATCGTGTGTGTGTGTGTGAGTGTTTGTATGTGTGTGTGTGTGTGTGTGTGTGTGAGCACGTCTCTGCGTCATAAGGGCTTGTATATGTGTGTGGGTGTATGAGTGTGTGCACGCACATTACAACAAGCTTAAGTGTGTCTGCAAGTATGTACGTGTGTGTGTGTGTGTGTGTGTGTGTGTGTGTGCCATTAAGGTGAGGAGAGGAGGGCAAATGCCTTTCATACCTCTTTCGCAGTGGACTCCTGAGTAGCCCTCTGGGCACGAGCACTGGTACTTGTCCGGCCCTGTGTTGCTGCAGGTTCCTCCATTGTGGCAGGGCTGCTTGGTAGCACAGGTGTTCAGGTCTGTCACAGGGGTGGGGGAGGGGGTATGTAGGAAACAGGCTTGTCAGACAGAGACAGAGTGCCTGCTATAAATAGCATCTGTGGAAGGTGGTGACCGGTTAAACGTTCCAATAGACCCAAGATGCCCCCCATCGCTGCCCCCCCATCATGGAGCCATTGTTGTAATGTTAGCTTAATAAGCAAACCACTGTTTGACATTTGTTTTCTAAATCACTGTGATCTCCCTTCACCCCAACAGAGGACAAAAAGATTTGCTGGACATCTATTCATCATGTTTAAAGGCAGTGTGAAGACACTTGCAGGAAGAAGTGTGTAATTATAAGAGAGGTGTGTACCTTTGTCACAGAGCTGTCCGCCCCAGTTAGTGTCACACAGACACTGCCATGGCTCCACACACGTCCCATGTACGCACCCCGGGTGAGGCTTGCACTTGTCACAGAACGGCCCTTGCCAACCATACTGGCACCTATGATAAATGTCAAAAAAACACACACTTAACACATGATTAACACATGAACATGTGGTTCATTTTTACATTGTTGTACATCCCTGGATGTAGGCTCAAAATATCCCAGGAGTAGGCTTGTACTGAATGTACACACAAACACCTATAGGTACTGCACATACACCCACAAGTAATGTATACCAGAAAGCACATAACATACAGCACTCCATGAAAAAGGCATCATTGGTGCACTAACCCTCTGAGAGTATTGCAGTCTGAATGTATGTTTTATTGTTTTCAGTCATATGTGTGAGCTAAGACTCCTGTCTTTCTACATATGACATGACTGTTTTCATTTCATCCTGATCCTGCTGTTCCCGTCATTCGAGGTAAGGTAGGATATCATGTTCTTGGGTTGTTTCGGTGCTTGCACTGTCTAGGTTTGTCCCCGACGTCAGTGGCTATCTGCTCTCGCATTCCGCGCCGGCACTAATCATTGTCTGATTCAGTGCGGCCCACGTCAACTGGGATGACCAACGTCACTTTCCGTTAACCTGGAACTGTACTTAAACTCAGGCTATTTCCTTGTCTAGTTAGCGAGGCTGGTGGATGTTTATTTGAGGCATGCTGTCACTCCCTCGGTGCGCATCATTGTAAATAAAACTCTGTTCCTGATTTTTCTAACTGCCGTCTGACTTGGTCTCCTGTTCTACTAATGTCACTATCACCTCATTGCTCACAGTACAGGACTACAGATTTAGTAACACACAGTGGGCCACTGCAGATGTCTGTATCCAAAAGAAAGATCCGTAGCACACAAATAACTTAATAAAAAAAAAAAAATGATCAGCCAATGACCAACATTTAGATACACATCTTCATAAGAGACTAATTGTTGTTCAAAACTGTTGACAAAAACCAACTGTCCAAAATTATGAACATAACTACATAGGTATTAACTACCTAATCAAAGCTCCTCCAGGGTAGATCACACAAAGCTCTGCACAGATTAAAGATTGTGATGATTCAAGATTCTTGAGTCCATAAATGATTCTGACTAACAGTGGTCTAATCTACTTATTTTCTTTCTCCGCTCCCTTCAGACAAGGAATCAGATTTGTTCCTTTGACACCAGAGGTAGTTTCATTTAACACACAACGCACCCAAGATAGGCAGGAGCAAATCAATAAAACTTCCTACACAAGTAGGCAAAGAGAATTATGTGTCCGAGATTTATTTGCCAAAGGCTACTGAACTGAAAACCACAAGACATGCAGTATGATTTCCAAACAATATTAGACTCTCCATATGCCTTTTTTTGTTTGAATCTCAGCAGACAATAGTATTTTTATGCTGCTGGGACTTCACTGGAGAAAGTTTTTTTTTTTTTTTTTTTGAAAACCCAACAGCTCTATTCAACCCAAACTATTTAATGCGCGACCATGAATAACAAAAGAGCGGGGGAAAAAAACGCGACCAACTTAGGGCTCCGCAGGGACCTTTTCTCAGAGCTAACATTAGCCAGTGGCAAGACACTCTGTGTTTCAACACAGTAACGGCGGCTTGGCGCGGCGACAGTGTGGACAGATGAGGGGGTGTTCTCAAGTTTGCTGACTGCGTCGTGCCTTTCGGCCGCGCCGGGATTTTCAAAGGCCCCGGCGTTCCGGCAGGCCTCCCTGGTCCATGTTTTCCCACGTACCCCCTCCCTCCCACCTTCCTTCCCCACTCTGTCTCTCTCTCTCTCTCTCTACCCCAGGCACAGCGCAAGAGAGCCCTCTGACCACAGAGAATCTCACAGGCAGTAATTAAACAGCGTCTTCCCAATCCTCAGTGCTGGAGTACGTCTCCTTTAAGGCCGGGCCCGTAATTAAAGCTCCTATCTCCGACCTCCAGCGATAACTGGGGCTCCTTTTAAAAAGCAGCCCTGATGAGATAGTGAGCAAGAGAGTGAGAAAGAGAGAGACAGAGAGAGAGCCCAGTACGACAAATGGACAAGGAGAAAACAGACGGCCCTCTGGGAAAAAGAACGAAAACAATTAGCCCCGGGCAGCGGCTCAGCTGTAAAAATAAACGCGGTGGTTAAGCAAACCCCAGTCTGTGATTAAACAGCCTATTCGCACACACAAAAAATAGACAGGACTCAAGCATCTCTCTCTCCCTGAGAAAAACGGACAACAACCTCCAACGGGATCACTTCCGGCCCCTCTGCTTTATGTGATCCCTGAGACGTGTGTGTGTGTGTGTGTGTGCTGGGGGGGGGCTATGCACTTTAAAGGAAGAGGTCACACAGTGGGGGGGGGGGGACGATTTTTGATCTCTGGAAAATGTTTTGGGCTTGATGTGTTGCTCTGGTCTGTCCCTCTTTGCGGCCCTTAGACAGACACAGTGGAGCGGTCATGTGCTCTCTGTGGCACTTTACACACACAGGCTCTCTTGAGGCCTTGCTCTGGTAACCCACACTGTGAAACTGTAAATGGGAGGCGTGCAGTAGCAAGCTGGCCTTTACTGGAACCTCAAGGTTTTTGTGATGTATGATAAAAAGGCTTTACACGCTGAGGACCAGACCATAATGACTTGGGAGATCACAAGCTCTTTCTGGGCATGTCTGGTGTAAGACGGCAGCACTCCAAGGAAGCACATAAAGAATTACTTTGGCTCTGGAGAGAGAACTGCACTTGCCCGAGGCAGCTATGTCATGCAAGTCAGCATTTTTTTTTAAATTAAAAAAAAAAATTGTTTGTACCAAAACTCCAATACACAAAACACCCAATGGCTTTGTTCCCAGACTACAAGTTTGTTCCTGATCAACAATAAACAATAGACGGCTTTACTTGTGACAGTCTCTGCATTGGCCTCCACTCAAAGAGGTGAAGCAATAACCACCTGCAACGTTTACCTTAGGCGATGGTGCTGATAAGACTGATGATTAATTAAAGATAACATGGCCCCATTGCTGTTTGCCCTCCCAATCAAATTCACTTGGCCAGTCAGCTCAATGAAGTAATCACACTTTCCAAAAATGAAATCAGTGCAGACCATCTATATTGCTCGTAAGTGTCGGAGCTACACATGCAGAGCTTCCAACACCACACCTCCAATGGGTCAACAATATGCAAAAGCTTTGCTGCTAAGAGACTGTATTTATACTGGGGCCTATAAACTGAGAATCTTTGCAAAAAAATCAGGCTAGCAGCAGACCCAAGCCAAATGACTGCATTAGTAAAACACTGTCAATGTGTGTGGTGTGTGTGTGTGTGTGTAGACTTGTGCAGCACTATCCCCTTCAGTGTGCTAACTTGTTTTGATATTCATCTCTAACTGGCTTCCCCCGAGGCGAATCTCATACAGCAGAACCAAAACACACAGTTCAGTACATTTGGGGGCCCGGCGAGGAGAAGAGCTGATGCACTGATAAATCCCAGCAGCGTGTACTGCCAACAATTTAACTGCACAAAAATCCAATAAAAATCCCACCAAGCAACACCCACAAAGCACACAAACAGCAATTTTTTAAAGGAGTATAACTCCGTCTCGACACCGCTATCTCAACAAGGTAAACAGTTGAAAAAGCCACGCGACCCAAACTTGTTGACACCATTTTTTATTTTCACCCCACCATGAGATGCTACAGCATCAAGACTTTAGGACAGAAGAAATATCACAGATCAAGAATCAAGTTCAGACACAGAAAGCTCTGTGCAACGCAAAGCTATTCAGAAAAGCTAAGCAAAACTGGCAAAGAAGTTCTCAGGGGAAAAAAAAATTATAATTTGACTCCCTATGCACCACTTGTAAACAGATCAGTATATTCACCCCTTGCTGAAATGGCCTTAATGCATTTAAGTACTGACAGCAAAGACCAGCACTATGTCCTAAATGGAGTAAAGGTCATCCCAGCAAGACAAGGAGATTGTTGTGAGTAACTTACCGACATTCACCTGGCAGGTCACAAGAGCCGTGCTCAATGCTGCAACCTTGTTTGCAAATAGCTGAGGAGAAACAGATACAGAGAGAGAGAGAGAATAAGAGAAAGAGAGAGAGAGAGAGAGAGAGGGGAAAAAGGGTGGAGAGGGGAATTAGAGACATGAGCGTTATCTGCCCCCATGCCAGAGCTTCTATGTGGAGTCTGCCGACACACTCGTGGGAACATTTGTGGAATGCGGAGGAAAATCTTCTAAATCCCCCACTCAGTAACTTACTTTCAGCCAACTCTGATTTCACACAACTTCAGCAACAGACGAGAGAAACTTCCACTTGGGCAGCGGGCAAGAACACCAGCTACATTTTGACAGCAGTGATGATTAATTCAAAAGTGGCTTACCCCCCACCCCCTTCTCAAAACATCCCACTTAGGTTTAACCCACCCTCTTGTCTTCAGTCAAACAGAGGCAGCAACGCCAGGGTGGCCAACTAGCCGAGCCTACCTACCTTTGTTGCAGTCTTGACCAGACCATCCGTCTAGACAGGTTTTGTTGCCGTTTTGGTCGCAGTTGAAGTGTCCGACGAAGTCGCTGCGAGGTCGGCAGTACTTGTTGCAGCCAAAGCCGTAGTAGTGCTCTTCGCACGTCACCCGGATCTGGTAGTCGAACTTGGCCACGTTGCCATTGTGGGACAGCTTCTGCCATGGATGGTTGGGGTTGATCATGCCCGAGTGCAAGGCCCTCTCAATGATCTTCCCCATGGAGCCTACACACATGCACGTGCGCGCACACAAACACACACACGCGCACACACACACCAAAACACAAGTCAGACTCAGAGAGAGACAGAGAGAGAGAGAGAGAAAACAGACACACAGATAGAGAGACAAACAGACAGACAGACAGAGACATAGAGAGCAAGAGTGAGAGAGAGATACAGACAGAGAGAGAGAGGGAGAGGGGGAGAGAGAGAGAGAGAGAGAGAGAGAGAGAGGCTGAATCCCAATGTCCTTGCTAACCCTAAGCTCTAAACCCCAAGATACTTAACTGGCATGATTAAGCAAATCATGAAGCCAATTCATGTCAGTTAAGACTTTGAGAGTTCAGGGCTTAGGGCAACATAGGGATTCACCCACAGAGACAGAGCTAAAGAGATCTGAACACTACAGTGCTGACTTTATAAACATGGCTGCCAATACAAGTTACAAACTGCTTAAGTGCAATGCAGTCATGCATGACCACAACTAAGTAACAGTCTGCCATTCAAATGTGCATCTGTCTTCTCTCTCTTCCGCGCAGTCACTTGCTTTCTGTAAGTCAAGCAGCCACTTAACATTCAAAAACACCTTAAGCATGACTACCTCTTGTCTACACGAGACAAAAACCTCATCCAAATATATCAATTTCACCTGACACCTGACAATTTCACCTGACACCCTTCCTGGTTACCTCAAAGGCTGAGATTTAGTTTTGTTCGTATGATGCCAA
>PYXC01000133.1:4695000-4775000 GCA_015244755.2 Tenualosa ilisha | reverse complement strand
ATTATCGAAGTCCAGGGCTTCCACTATCAGCGAATAGGATCTCTGCAGGGGAGCAAAACAAGAAGGCTGGTCAGAGAAGGCTTCCAAAATGCCAGGCAAGAACATCAAACAGGAGTTCACATGAGGAAACCCACTCCCACACCGCCCTCAGTGGCTCAGTGGCTCCAGTATAATCAATGCGTGGCTTACAGGCGGGGAAGGCAACCCTTTAGCTCCACCACAAACATGCACACGCCATCATGGTGAGCGTGAACCTTCTTTGAACCATCCCTTCAGATTCAGAGCTTTTTTTTTTTAAAGGGCTACAATGAACATCATTGCACCTGCTAAGCCAAGCAGACAAGTAGATGAGAAAAGCATAACAGTAATGACAGAGAAAGAGAGAGAGAGAGAGAGAGAAAGAGAGAGAGATGGAGAGAGAGAGAGAGAAGATGAAGCATAATCATCTCTGTCATTGCTAATCCTCTTAAAATCTCAAATGGCCGCACAGTGCACCACCACAAGCAAGCATCCACAAGGACCCTGGAGTGTTGGTCCTCCGGCTCAACGGACGCTGCCCCGCACACAGCAGGAAACCGTCTGATACACACAGGGCACCTCCACCTCAGCCAGTTGCCGAGTTTGCAGTTCTAATCCGTGACAGTCAAGGGGAGGAAGTCAAGGGGAGGAAGTCCAAGCATCGTGTTCCTACCACCACAGCTCACACAATTTGATTGGGAGGCTAAATAAACACCTTAATCACAACAGTTAGCTGCTGTTTTCTTAATTTTTAGGTCATTAGGGATGTAAGGGTCATTACATCTGAATAAATATCTGAAAGTCTGAATGCATGTCTCAATCTCTAAATAAATGTCTCAATGTCTGAATCTCAACTTCACAATTGACTAACTGATGCTGGAGAAGTCTGAGGATTTAGGGATTAGAGTTTAGGGGTTAGGGGTTAGGGGTTAGAGACACTGGGAATACAGTCCAATTGCCCAAGTGTCTACTTGTAGTTGACAGAGCACTGGGTCACTCAGAGCACATATGGTTTCATATTTCCTACTCTCTACATGGATCATGTCCTTGGAAGCACAATGACACCCAACCCACACATACACAGACCCAAAGAAGGAACACTGGTTGTGCCCACCTGCACTCTTTAACACTTAAGTGTCAATGAACGGGATGTTTTTTCTCTCTCTCCCTCAGAGTTGACATATCAAAAGGAAATGCTTATCTTCCCGCGTCCGCGTGTATGTGAACACCTAGTTATGACTCCAGATAAGACGTCAATGATGTCACAGTGTGGCTCACGTCTGTCAGGCCCCGTCATCTGCTTCTAAGCCTATTAGTCAGCCAGGTGAAGGAGCACACATACTTACACACACACACACACACACACACACACACGTACACACCCACACCTGTAGGCTGATGGCATACAAGGACCTACAGTTTCCCAGGGATTACGAAGGACTCACTTAAGCAAAAGACTGAAGCAGATGTTTGAAAACACACACACACACACACACACACACACCAATCTACTTTGTGATTAACAGGCCTTTCAAAGTTTTTTCCCCTTTTCCCTATGCAAGCCAGACCATTCTTGAGAGGGGATCTGAATGAATGTGTTTATCTGTGTGTGTGTGTGTGTGTGTGTGTGTGTGTGGAGTGAGAGAGAGAGGGAGGCTTTTAGCGTGACTCTCATCCAGGATGGGATCTCTAGAGGGTCTGGCTTCATTTCAGCACTTCTGAAACGCTTTGTCTGACTTAAGGTCATCGCTGCTCTCACTGCTATCAGGTAACAGAGCAAGAAATAAGCCCAGCTATGCTGCTCCACAGGAGGACAGAGGCACACACAGGGTGTGTGCATGCCTCTTTCTCTCTCCCTGTGTGTGTGTGTGTGTGTGGTTGTCTTTATCTGTGCATGTGTGTGTGTCTATTTCTTTCTCCTTTTCACTGAATATGTGTGTGTGTGTGTGTGTGTGCGTGTGTGTGTGTGTGTGTGTGTGTCTTCACAGTACCAAGGCATCCACTTCCAGCACCTACTTGTCACATTCACACACAGTTCTCTCTCCTCCCAAGATGGACTCGCTGGAATTTCCAAAATAATCAAGATGGTGGCTCACAGAATACTGGCAAGGTCAGGACACCCGCCCCCATCACCACCACCACCCACCATCACCACCCTCACCCCTCCACCCCCCCATTGCAGAGATACGCTAACCCCACCACTCAGACACTCTTGACAACCCCTGCACACAAAGATGGCTCCTCTCCCTTACAAGGGCTGACGCGCTGGCATGCAGCAAACAGCCCCAAAATTGCTTTATCTTCAACAATCAGGCCTCAGCTATTCAGCAAAAGCAGAGATTGTCGCTAATGAAGCCAAGCTATTCTGAGAGGGGAAACAGCTGTGTGCTCAACTACTGATATGGCCGTTGCTAATGATAAAGGATCAAACAAGCTCATGTGTCCACATACTCACATTAGCCTACTTTTGTGAAACACTGTGCGCTCTATTCACCTCATCAAATCACCTCATCAATCAGTGTAGCAGGGTTGTGTACAGTGTGCAGAGAAAAGGGACTGTTCCCAAGTGAAATCTGCTGCCTGCCTGCCACAGTTCATCTTTGCCAACTAAGACAGGGTGTAATGCCTGGGAAAATGCTTTAGAATACAGTTTGGACAAGCCTTGGCATGAGAGCAACCAGTCCCTTTTCAAAAAAAAAAAAATCAGTAGCAAAACAATATGAGAAACAAAGCACACATGAGTCATCAACAAATCACCTGTCAAACTAATTCAAAACAAAACAGCGAAGTCATTAGAGTGAAAAAATACACTGTATAGCATGGAAGTATAATAATTTTCTAAAATGAAAAATTCAAAAGCAACTTTAAAGGGATGCATTTTTGCATTCGCCAACAACACATGTATCAGATGGTAGCAGATGAACAGTGCTGGCCTGGATGGCAAAGCCTGACCGATTCATCTCACTCCATAACTCACTACCTGCTTATCAGCTGCGAATGCCTGCTGCCGCCAGGTTCATTTTTCCCATGCTCGCCACTGACCCCTCTGTCTTCTTTGAACTCTCACTACCCCCCTTACCACCACCACCACCGCTTCCCTCCTCCCCGCTCTACCCCTTATCCCTAACCCCCCTCCCCACTCAGATTCTCTGCTTACACTCCCCTTTTTCCCTTTTTACCACTGTTAAACATGGTCTTATCGGACGGGACGGGGCTGGCTGGCTGGTTAGGTCAGTGGGGCCCAGTCCAGCAGCCGCAACACTGCAGACAGCATCTGATAAAAAGGAACTGCCTGCCGCTGAAAGGCCTTCACAGCTGCACATCAGTCAGAGAGAGAGAGATTTTGCCTGTCTATGAACACCAGCTATTCACTCATTTCTTACTCTGTGACATCCCTCCCTAAAGTCCCCCCCCTCCACCCCCAGTGAGCTGCCCAGTATAAACAAGGCCTGAGAGTGTCTGTGAGAGAGCAGGACTTCCTGTAAAGTGTTTCCCCTTTGAGAATAGCCAGAGCTCACGGAGTCAGTGACCTATGGAATGAGCCATGTCTGAACTCAAGTTTACACGCTTTTTTCTTTCTTTCTCTTTTTCTTTCTTTTTTTTTGGGGTGTGTGTGTGGGGGGGGTGGCTCTGATTTTCATCAGTCCCAAAAAAGTATCACATTCTGCCATTCACTTCATCCCTTTTTAATCCCTTTTTAACTGACTATATTGGCTTGCTATATCGAAACACCTGTCTCCTAACCACAAGGTTTAACAAGGGCTGGGACCTGTGTGCCTGCTTTCCTAAGTCATTAGTCACCAGCAGCTAGATCTGCAGTGATAACTGATAAGTTAATGAATGATTAGGGTGACAGCTACCATGACCCACTGTTTGTAGCAACAGATTAGGCCAATGATCTTATCCCCTCTTGTCATATATCTGTGGCATATTCTGATAAACAGGACAGGAAGCCCTTGTTTACCGTGTGAGATTCCTATGAAACAGGGGTGGCAAATAAGTAGGGGTGCTCTCGTAAGGACCTCCTAACAGGGGCTTTTCCTGGGCCCTTTGTGATGGGATAAGGAGCTCCATTTCTGATAACAGGCTTTTGTCACTCAGCAGTTTGCACATATGCCGTCAGACTATGCCACCTAACTGCCAGCCAGACTGGGGGGGAGGAGAGGAGAGACAGAGAAGTCTCCTGTGAATGACGGAACGTGACAACGCCAAAGGTGGAAAGCAAAAGCCATGGCGTCTGAGGCTTTGGCTGGGCGGGGTGTTCAGTTACCGCTGGAGAGCACACAGCTCTTGAGAGGCACACACAGTTCGAGGGCCAAGTCGCTTTCCTCTCTCTTTCCAACTTGGAAAGCTAAGAGCAAACTCGGAATGTTAAGAGTAAACCCATGTCTCAACGTTGACCCGGCCCACCACTGGGAAAGGGGGGCGGGGGGGTCCGCCTTAAATAAATTTGGTGCTCCCTTAGTGTGGTAAGCTTATATTCTTCCTTTCCATTCAAATACTGGCATCTTGGAAATGCCAAAATGCCTCATGTCACTGTGAGCTGCAGTAGGCCCTGTGCTGAAACAAACAAAAAAACAAAAAGCCCCAGAACCACAACAGGAGCATGTTTTGATGGGCATAGACACTTAAAGGTCTAAAATGATATCCCCATCAAACATCAATGACAAACACACATACCCACAGGAGCACCTCATCCAGCCCTGAGGAGGGAACATGAGAATGCTGTCCTCCTCTCCCTCACTGGAACAATTTACACACAAGTGTCGCTTCAGACAGGACTATAGAAAGCAAACATGTCATTAACCTCAATTGCCAGTAGCCCTTTCCCTCCAGGCATGTGCTCTCAGACGAGTCACCTCGCTGCCCTGTAAACACAGATGGGTGGTGGAGCTATACAGTCCCCATTAACTGCAGTGAGAAGCCGAAATATAAACAGTTTTCAAGCGAAAAGTGAAGTTAAAAAGAACAGAATGTGGTTGATTTCAGAGAATAATGCTATGGGGGTGTGAAACAAGCTATGGGGGTGTGAAACATTTTGTGGTCCATCCACACGCACACGCACACACACGCACACACACTCACACTCGGGCAATAAGGAGCAAATCATTTATGATTCAACCATTCCCAGCTGTACCATGGGACACTGGCAGCGCACATCATTCTGCTGAAGCCACTGGTATGTGAGGTAAGGTCACAAGCTTGGTTGGGTTTGTCTAGGAGCCTCTCGCATCTCTGCTGAGTCGAACTCTGCTTCCTGTTGCTTGCCCTGGACCAGCATTATTCCTGGATCGACTCCATTATGCTCCGTAATCCTCGCTGTAGCCAGTTTGGGCAAGCCATTGTCCCTGGTTAATATTAGCTGGGCCTAGTTCTGTCTGGGTGGCCATTCCAAAAAACCCTCTTCACTCAGTCCAAACTGCCTGAACTGTACACACCCAACAGCAATGCAACAACCGAAGCAAAGAGAGAAGAAACTCTGCTCTGCTGAAGCCAGTAACCAAGAAACAGGGGAAAGTGGATGACAGGGCCATTATTTATATGGGATATGAACATAAAACAGCAGTTTTCCTGAAGCGAAGTGGAGCTATGCAGCTGCTGGGTGGTTCCTCTCTCTACCTGGCTTGGGAACCTGCGGCCAAGCTCATTAAGTGCAGCGGTTACTGAGGGTGGTAAGGTTAAGAGATGAAATAGCTAAGATTCAGCCAAGCGTGACTTTCACAAAGCCCAAGCCACGACATGAGGCCAGCTCCAGGCAGCCCAAAAAAAGGGAACTTTATGAACCACATCCAACCGCCCAATCACCTGCTCAGCAACACCATCTATCCGCAACAGCCAATCATTTCAAGG
This sequence comes from Tenualosa ilisha, assembly GCA_015244755.2. NCBI lineage: Eukaryota > Metazoa > Chordata > Actinopteri > Clupeiformes > Clupeidae > Tenualosa > Tenualosa ilisha. The sequence goes on along the minus strand of PYXC01000133.1, from coordinate 4,769,132 downwards.
GGAGTACAATGGATGATATGAATTACCTCCCGGCACATCACACAGGGAAATTAAGTAATTTACGAGGGAATAAAGTCCTGACAGGTTTTGGTCCCACAATAACTTCAGATAAACGTCATCAAGAAAATTATAAGTTCCACGCACACTAATACTAAACTGATTCAAAGTTGTCCATGCGTGAGGGTACAGAATGATGTAACAGCGTGCCGAAACACGAAATAGAATATCTCCTCCTCGCGTTACTTTATTCTAAGCGACTATCCGTACCAAACCAAACCCTGTTTAAATTTTGCGCCAAGTTTAGCCCATGATGGAAAAAAACTGTCTGTCCGCTGTTGGGAATGTGGCCAAAACACTCTCTGGAGCAGGAAACGAGAGGTTGATCGTTTAAAATGTTAATGTCAGAGGTAACGTTAATTCCCCCCCAATTCATCGTTTCTTCCATCGACGACCATAATTGAGCTAGCTGTAAAAATCATAGATGGGGTGACACCACAGGTTAAAGACATAAATAGATGCGATGTAATTGGACACGCTCATGCCAGTGGGCTGTACATTCAGCCTTATTATGCACGTAGTGAGCGCATGTTTAACTCTGACTAAACCTCTGACATATTATCCAGTCATATGTAAATATATAATTCTCAATCCCACAGATCGTCATCGTGCAAACTTGAGTGACCGTTTAATCCACCGCTCAGCTTCCTCTAAACCTCCAAGCGCGAGAGAGCGCACGCCTCCGTTTAGAGGCAGCTCTGCGGCTAGTTATTTATTATTTTTTCTATACAAGAAATGCACATTGTTTGTTGAATACTGGCGTCAAAACAAGCTATCTACGACTAAAATTCATTTCTTTCTCGCAACTGATTCAAATCATAATTTCCTGAGCCAATAACATCTTCAACTGTTGAGGTGAGTGCCGTGACCTTACACAAATGGGACCGTGCGGAAGTTATCGTAAATGGCTAACAGAAGCGCCTATTTGTATTGTGGTGAGGGCACAAAGATTACAGTGAAGGTGAGAAGAAGGGCGAAAAAGCTGACCATGCATGTGGTGCTATCTTGTTCAATAGCTTCGCACACCTCGTTGTTCTTCATTGCCAAAGAGTCAGACTAACACCGTCAGACGACCTACTGCCGCCGTTAAACAACTTTGCGCAGAGAAATTAAATAATTCGGAGTGATGCTATACCCCAACATTCGCCATCTGACGTGTTGATACACATTTCTTGCCTAATCAAGTCTGATAAAAATACAAAGCGACTTAAAGCCAAAAACGCAGGGTTAACACAGGATGCAACGTTTCTTAAAAAAAGCAGTTCAAGGGTGAGCAGCCCCTGTAGGGCAACATGCACAGCGCACAATACACCAATGTACTAAGAACTTGCGCAGACAGTTACCGTAGAAAACGATCATGCAACTGATTTATCAGTAGCCCTTAGGTATGGCAACTATACTATGAAGAGTGAAATGGTAAATAGAATCAACAGTTTACTGCAGCAGTCCAGTTGCAAATTACCGTCAACAGAATTGCGAACATACTTCCGATTTTATTGTTAATAGCCTACGCTGCTGTGATCTAACCTGGATGCAAATCAGATTCTACCTACAATGGAGAACACAGTGGAACCCATATTATCAATGTAGTGCTGAACGCTTCCCCACGTGTGTTTACCGTGTCCGTGTTGAAGTACCAGGCGGGTACGATCAGCGCAGGCACCACCGCTCCGTCTATGTTCACTTCACATATAGCTTGCAAGCGTGTACTCACCGGCCAGGCAAAGCTGAAAGGCAAGACAATCCGGGATTTCTCATTCTTTAGAGTAGTTTTCGAAGAAAATGTATTCCCTCCGAGTACGGGCGTAGATCCAGTTCCAAAACTACAAGGCCCAGCGACCGCAGAGACACGACGCACGTATTCCTTCAGACAAACTTTGAAATAAGTATCACATTCATCCTTGCACTTTCGGTCATCCGAGTTCCTTGTCCCATCACAGCACAAGCCGTTCTGCAATTCGCCATTCACGTTCTGCATCGATAAGATTTGCAACTCGAATTGTCCCAATGCGTCAGACACCTGTTAGAATAAAACAAAAACCATGAGAAAGGAGCACCAAGAAAGACATATAACGACACAAACGTAGTCTTTGCTGTTTTTTTCTGACTGTGCAGCGCTCAAACACAACGACTACACATCGGTCCAACTTAGCCCGGCTGAAAGTTATCTATCCTCGTTCACCTTAAAATTAATATCAGCCTACACAGGGTACCCATACAAAAATCAGGCAGCGCAGCAAGCCAGTGTGTCGGTGTGGCAATCTTAAATCTAAAACCGATGGTGTGTCTACTGAAGAATGCATAAAATCTAAAAGTGTACAAAATTGTGCAAAATAATGTTAATCCTTCAGAAATCTTTCTTTCTGCATGTAAAAGATGTAACGAATCATGCTTTAACCAGTTATAGGCCTGTCTTGTCAGTACAAGTAAGAATCCACATACCTTTGCACACAAACACAGTAAAAAGGCATGATAGTAAAAAGCTGCGAACACTGATCTCCGTCGCAAAATCATGCCGTCTTGTTGGTGTTGCTGCTTGTTCTATAACTAGACGTCTGGCCGACTCCCGGCACTAATATTCCTCTTCGATTTAAACATGCAAGGACAGAGAGCAAAACTTTTTGGAAAGAAAAACGCCACAGGTTTCCCGACGCAAAAAGTGACCCTCCTTTATGCACTTGTTGTCTTTGAGATTCTGAAATTGTTCTGTTATTCTTCTGTACTTTCTCTCCCTCACAGCAGCGAGAAATCGTTACACCGGAGCCATGAGAGCGCCGTCCACAACTGAGACCCAGCAGTAACTATAGAGCAAGTTCAGCTAATGGGGGTGGCAAACGCATGCGTGCAGTTTAATATTCAAAAGATGGGGCGTCTAGTTTGGAAGCTTCAGCGCCCGCCCCTTCTGTAGGACACACCGGTCTCATGCACCTTAATGTAAACGCAGTCACAGTGTGCTATATCATGCGTAATTTCCATATGGATTAGCCTGGTCATTGCTTTTGGAATTCATGTTATTTTATTTTACACATTTCACCTTTAAACTAGAAATGGCGCGAACACATTCATTGCGCCTGTATACATGCAAATATCTAATTTTGTGAACCGTTTTGTAGCCTAATTCTTGTCTTCAGTTCAATCACTGTCAGATTAACACAGTGTCCTTAATGTTACTTAAAAGTAGATCATGAATAGCAGTTGTTGTTCTTTGTTTATTTGTGTAAAATTAGTCTCCCCCATCCTCACTTCCCCCAAAATCCACTTTCACATTAGTTCTTGAGCCAGACCCCCAAATGTGGCCCATCGGTACCACTCAAGGGCAGTAGGTCTCATTGTGTTTTCTGGCAAGGTGTGCCCCCAGAGTTAGAAAATATGTGATAGCATTGCATTCAGGGTAGCTATTCATGTCATTCAGCCTGTTTATGTCCATTAGAAGCATAAGGGTTTTATTACAGGTGAATAGAGTATAAAAAGCTTAACTAATAGATATCCCCACAAAACTTCCTCAGCTAATTATTTACATTAAGGCAACATTTTTTTGTATTGAAAGTTTTCTGAAATGCCAGATATGAATATGTAAATGACGCATCATTCACTTCAATATATGCAATAATGATCTAAATTTTAGCCTGTACCAAGTTACCAAGTAAACAAGTTAAACAGCTTAACCTATATATTGTCTAGATGCCTACACCCTGTACATGTGCACTGAGACAGGTCCCACCTTCCTCCACATCATGGACAATGCATAGTCCTCTGTAGTATTCACTCTGTATTGAAATGCATTGATTCTCAGTGCATACCCATGGGGCTTTAACAAAGTGCATCCCAAAACTGTCTTGTTAACATTCAGTTTCATATTCAGCATAGCCAGACTCTTCACAAAAAGTTTGTTTGGTTGTTAGAGGTGCACTGTAAGACCCCCTAGCCCATGGCCTAAAATGTTTGCAAATGATCACATATTTCAGTGGTTAATGCCTCATGTACATGTATGCACAAATTATTTCAGAAACCTTGCAATGCAAAAAGTATTGTCTTAATGAAAATAATCAGCTGGGGAAGTTTTGAGGGGATATCTATTAGTTAAAATTTTTACCCTGTTCACCCATAATATATCCCTCCATAGGCTTACAATGGGCATACAGAGGGTGATAACACACAAAAACCCACCACCAATGCAATGCTATCATTTATTTTGTAACTCTAGAATGGTATACTATTCCAAATATCACTAGGTGCCTTACTGCCCTCAGACGGTACCAACAACCCTCTGGCTCAAGGATTATCTAGCTTGTTTGCAGGCTCTGTACAGTAGAAAGTAAGAGAGAACACCTCTAGACTTCTAGCTTAAAAATTGTAAGTGTAATTGTGAATGATTGTATACAAGATTGCCCCAGTCTGTTTACTGCCCCCTAGTGGGTGTGGCAAAACCCAGTACACCTATAACTTCCAAAAAAGGTAGGTCAAGGCAGTTGAGCTTATACTCTCCAAAACAGCTGAAGTATGATGACTGCAGTGCTAGTTTATGTTGGAGATATCTAATTGTATTCCATGGTATGCTGTGACCACACATAGGACTTAATGCACAAGTATGTTTTTGCACCTACAGCCAGTCTGAAACAATTACACAGGTCAGCTGCTAGATAGACAAACAGGGTCAATCAGTAACCAGTGAGGTATTTCACCATCATCTTTTATGACCCATTTTGTGTGTGAGAGAGACAGCGATCCCCACTGATAAGTGAAGCAGAGTGACATGTGTGAGACTTGCAGACTTGCTGCTGCTATTGCTGCTGCTCATTTTGACTGGCGCTGCTACTTTCTTGAGTCATTAAGTCTTATTGTCATGCACATTGACCTATACCTGCCAAAGAGGAGAGGAAATCTCTCTATTTCATATCTCCGTACTAATGACTGAAAATATCAAGCCACAAGCTAAAAATACTGAAGAAATGTGAACTTTGAGTGTGGTGGTGCCTTCTGGATGTTGAATTAAGGACCCTCATTTTTGTCTGTCTTAAAAAAAAAACTTGACTAAAGCGTAAGTGAGGCATGCAAGCACTTTCGGAAAGAGGGTGTTTGAGTTATTGAACTCTAGATGCCAGTCTGCTGTTTCCTGTGGCTGAGGTTTGAGATGAAAGGTGTGTTTGCTGCCTTTGTCTGTGCCGAAATGCCTGAAAACATTCCAGCCCCTCAGGGGGGCTCATGTTACTCGCTGTATTCAAATGGCCATTCTGAGTGTAATAAGGGTTAATTAGCGTAACTCTTTAACTGCCGGGAAACTTTGCTGGCAATCCAGCTCAGCTTATATGTATATATATATATATATATTTTTTTTTTTTTTTACTCTGAATTTAAATGCTAATGCACGTTTTTAGCCAAGGCACTGCCAAAGATTTCCCCATATCTAACAAACTGGTATTGAAAGAAGGATTCAAGGGGAAAATATTTTTGACTTGTGTTTCAAGAGGTTTTGGAGTGTAATTGCTGGTATCACTAGCCTGAGGTTGGCGGCGGGGGGGGAGTGTGAATTCCTTTGGTCCTCTCGGGGCAGTAAGCGGTGACCACTGAATTTCAGCATCTCCTCTCCCCCCTCAGTGGGGGTCTGCATGTCTCCCTGGCGACCCCCTTGGGGCAGGCCAGTGCAGTCCACTACTCTTGTGGGTGTAGACTATGATCGTCTCTTGCATAAAGGAATCATCCATGTTCACCAGCAGCGTTTAGAACACTATTTTAGTATGACCAACAGTGATAGTGTAAATAAGTATGGTGGGATCCAGAGGTCTCTAGAGTGTGTGGGGGCAGCCACTGCCTGTTAGGTGTCTGGATATGGAGACTAGAGAAGCTGGGGGAAAAAAAAACATCTGTGGCAACCCTCCACCACATTTGAATTCAGGATCTTATATGCATATTATTCACTGTAAAGGGTTTTTTAACTAATCGCTGAAATGACTGTTAATCAGATAAAAAAGGCATTCATAATTCAGTTCCCTAGCTTGTAAGGAAATGGTTATTCTGTTGCCATTGCTTCACTCCAATCTTATAACTCAGGTCCATTGATTGAGACTGCTATGCAGGGAAGCAAGAGAGCACGCCCTGAAAAATGTGTGCAAGATAGCTTGTAACTATCATGAGAGAGCCTGCTTGCCTTCGGTTAGTAATGTTGTCATAAGTAGCGTTATTGGCTGTGTGTGTGTTTGTTTGTTTGTGTTGGTTTCTAACTTCATTTTCACACCTCTGTCTGTCTTTAATGAGCCCAAGATGCAATTGCTGGGAAATGAATCACATTCACATTCATACAGTCCTACGGATCTCTCTCTCTCTCTCTCTCTCTCCCTCTCTCTCTCTCTCTCTCTATACCAGCCCCCCACCCCCCACACATACACCTGGCAATTTGGATTAAGTTTTATGTTGTGAAATTAGGCTTGACTGTAGGTCACTGAATAATACCTCACCACATAAGCATTAAAGGCAAGAGTCTTGAGTCTTATGGTTTCATTTATTCAAAACTTCCCTGCCTGCGGTTTCTGTTGAGCAGGTTATGAATGGACTGTTGCTTTTGTATATAATAGCTGGTATAGTTATGAAAATAAATGTTGTAAGCTATTTTATGATGTGCTATTTATTATAGAAGGAAAAAAACTCACCACCCTCATCTCCACCACTAGTCAGGGAGGAAGGCAGAGTTCCTTAAGTAAGGTCGTTACCTGCAGCAGTCAACACACACTAAATCTGTGGTCAAATATTTATCAGATGGATAAAGCACCTTCCTCCCCTCCCCCCAGAGATAAGCCTTTCCAGCAAAAATCATTAATACGTGCCTCTAAAATGTCTACTACTAGGCTACTACTACTACCAAAAATAATAGTAATAATAATAGTAATAATAATAACAATAACCACAACAATTGTATTATTGTATTTGTTCTTGTTATTGTTATCTTTATTATTATTATTCTATTTGTTCATTATTTCAAATGAACCCTTGTTACGGCCATAATAATAATAATGTTATTGTCCCCTGACTGCAACCCCTCAGGGAGACAGAGGCTGAGGCGTCTTGCTGTGTGCTGATCATGGTCAGGTGTGCACTGCACAATGAGAGACAGTGAGAAGCCCTGATCTGTGCATCAGTGACTTCAAAAGGCCAAGCAGCTGGCCTCTTGGATGGTGCCGGAGTCGGACAGTGCTGGCAGGCGAAAAGAGAGTGAGAGCAATTTAAGAGGGGTGGAGGGTTTTTTTTGTGTGTGTGTGTGTGGGCGTGTGTGTCCGCGTGAGTGTGAGTGTGTGTGTGTGTCTGTGTGAGTGTGTGTGTGTGCATATGCGCACACAGTGGTGGGGAGGGTGACAGGGCTGAAATGTCTTTGGGAAATAGTGACGTCCTAATGTTGTTCCAAAAATAACACTGTTGTGGACAGTCAACATGTGCACCACCAGGGAGAGGGAGAGGAAGATGAAGGGAGGGAATAAAAAAGAGAGAGAAAAAGAAGAAGAGAGAGAGAGAGAGCAGGAGAGAGAAATCAAAGGCATACTGAGTGGGTGGGAGCACACAGACAACCCAACTAGACGAGACCTTGGCTGAATCCTAATGTCCCCACTTAGCCTTAAAGACTCAACTGGCAGAAATCAGCCAAATCATGAAGTCGATTCACGGCAGTTAGTTCTTGAGGGTGCAGGACTGTAACAGTTGAGGGCATTGGGATTCAGTCATTCTGCTAGAGGAGAGTGGAGCTGTGTGGGCCTTGCCAGGGGGAGGTGATGGAAGTGTTGGTCACGAGTGGACTGCACTGTGAACAACCTCTTGGTGGTGGGTTGTGGAGAGAGTGGTGGCACTAAGAGGCATGGGGGGGGGGGGGGTTTATTGAGCACGACCCACAAAGATGTTTCTGTGTGTTTTATGTGTGTGTTTTTACGTGTGCGTGTGTGTACCACTATTATGTGTGTGTATTCTGCGTATGTGTGTGCGTGTGTATGTGGATGGATGGAATGAGAAGACCTTGGGGGAGGGGGGGGGGGGTCCAATTGTGATCTTGGCCAGATGACATACTGTAAACCCTATGGTATTTGGGGGGAGTGAGAGAGAAGTAGGCGAACAAGAAAGTGCTCGAGAACATCGCTCTCTCTCTGCCAGCCGATCTTCACTTAAGGTTTTGGAACGTTTACCCTCTTTGTTTATGAGAGCTGCTTTTAAAGAGCGTGTCACTGACAGCAGCGCCGGGCTCATCTGAAATAAATATTATTCTCCCTTGGGGATGCCACTCCATTCTTATTTTCAACATTTATTTTAAGACTGGCCTTGTGAAATGAATAATGGATATTTCATTGAAGTTTGAGTGAGTGAGTTTATGCCAACCACAGGTCTCTTGCAGACAGGGGCCTGTGTGTGTGGGAGAAATTTGACTTTTTAATATATCCTTGACCTGTGCAGCAGCGGTTTTGAAAAGCAGAGTGCGGCATTCTGGGAACAATAATGAGAGTGTCTGGCTGTCTGAGAGGTGGTTGGCAAGAGAGGCATAGGAAGCAATGCAAAAATTCCAATTTTTAAGAACAAGGAAAATCAGCATGTTATTGATTTTTGTTGTATTGCGGACTCTGTGACCCAAAACTGTGAAGCATTTTTTCCCACTTTTAGATTGTAGTTGCAAGTATGTGATGTGACCTATGTGTGAAGTATGTTGGCTTGAAGATAAGCACAGCAACCTTGTGATTTTTTTTTTTTTTTGTGTGTGTGTGTGTGTGTGTGTGTGTGTGTGTGTGTGTGGTGTGTGTGTGTGTGTCTTTTTACTTTTGCTGAAGCTCAGCTATTTTTGTGTGTGTGAGGGGTGCAGTCCATTCTCCAGACATTCAGGGTCAGGGTCAGTAGACTTCTGCGTTCCCTTCTCTCTCGCTCTGTCTGTCTCTGTCTCTTTTTGTCAGAGCACAAAACTGGCCACACACAGCTATTCCACATGACCCTTGATCAGGCTGCCCGAGGGTGAGCAGATAGCGCCGTGTAAGCAGCCTTAAATCTCCCAACCACAACAGTCATCCTTCGTCCCGCCAGCAAAACCTCCTGGCTTTGCCAGACTACATTCCTGCCCGTGCAGATAGGCCAGATCTGATGGGGCACAAGGTTAGGTTACCACAGCAGAGATAGCACTGCAAGTTAAGATAACCAACGTAAACGGGAGATGGAAAACATTTTGATTGCTGCTTCATCAAAGGCCAATCTGTGCATGTGGGCTCCAGAGAGATGTAGAGGTCTTCTCTGAGCATGGGATTCATTCACCTCTCTTTTAGAGTGACTCAGCGTGACTTTTAAAAATAATGGAAATGTTTATAATGTTGTTTTACCTTTTCCTTTCATCTGCGTGGGACACAGCCCTCCGTGGTTGTGTCGTTATTGTTGGTTTAATTTATTTCAGTCAAAGTCAATCAATTTCAGTTCAGTTCGAAATTGAGGATGACCGATTCATCAGCAAGGTTTTTGTTGGCAGTACTGCTCGTGATTCAGCCACCATTCACTTAGCTGTGGTCAGTATGCTTTAATGGCCACCGTGGGGCAGGGCCACATTCCGCCCACAACAGTAACAGCAAGCCTCTTTGGTTGCTTTTAGCATTAGCCACCGTCCACATCCTGGGTCAAGCAGGTCAGAGCTGACTTCATCCAACAGCAGCAGCGGCTGTTCCCTTCCTGCCCCTGATAGATTTAGAATCTCCCAGTTTGTGAGTTTGTGTTCCTAGAGGCCCTCTGGAGTTTATACTGGATCGTAGTCCCAGTGTACACAACGCCACCTCAAGGAGGACTGAGTAAGAGACAGATGTGTTGACAGCTTGGCCAGGTGACTGCCCTTCAGTCCAGACCAAGTATGGCAGTGATCAAGGCCACTGAGGTAGAACACTTACATAAAGCAATGGCAACAAACCACCCTGGCTGAAACACACACACACACACACACACATATGCACACACAACAAAAATTCACTTCACATTATATCATTATGGGGCTATTAATAGAATGAAAAGAAGACAAACAAATGCTGCAGATTATTATTATTTTTATTTTTTTGAGAAAAACTATGAGGTGAAAACATTTCTATATTTAAAGTTATGACATGGTTGTGTTTCTGTTGGCTGAAAGCTGTGCGTGACCTGACTGTAATGACGCCGGGGCAGAGTACAGTGGCTAATAGGTTTAGTTTTTAGCACGTACGTCAACACTGTCATTAGGGGAGAACAGATCAGAATGGAGATCAGAGTGACTGAGTGAGTGAGAGAGAGGGAGCGAGTGTGTGTGTGTGTGTGTGTGTGTGAATGGAGCAGCTCGGCTGGCTCTTTCAATTCATTCCTTTCTTTAGCCCCCCCCACACCCCCCACAGTCCAACATATCCTATTCCCATGGATCCAGTTTCTGACATTCAGTTTCTTTTTTGTAGTGACCAATCCCAAATAGGCAATAGCTCTCTTTTGATTTGATAAGGATTTGCATGGTCAACACAAAATTGATGTTTTGTGTTGTTGACGATGTCAATATGAATATTCTGAAATTCAATCTGCTCATTTTTCATCCTTTTTTGTCATGAGTGCCCATGTTTGTGGCTGCAGGGCCTCACTGTGCTTCAGTCTCAAATCTAGTCAGCAAAATAATTTCATTGTGAGAGAGAGAAAGAGACACAAAAATGCTAAAGTGATTACAGCATGACCGTGGCAGAGAGAGGTAGGGAGGGGGTGGAAGTCAAATGACACAGTGTTTGTCCAGTTCTAGGAGTAAGAGGTTCTGGTGTGTGTGTGTGTGTGTGTGTGTATGTGTGTATGTGCATGCAGCCCTGGTGAATGTGCTCGCTTCATGCTGATCAGTGTGTCCTCTCATGACTGCTTGCTTCACTTTCCCGTGAAGAAAGAGGCACTTGGTCACTGCCCCCGATCTAGGCACATCCTCTGCCGTGACCCTCTGCCACCCAGGCCTGTGTCCAGGGATGGCGCCACCGTGAGATCCTAGGAACCGTCTCTGGGTGGAGGGAAGACTAGAAGGATCTGTCTGTGTGTCTGTCTGTGTTTCTGAACGCATGTGAATGAATGGATACGTTAACACATATGACTGTGTGATAGGGAAGCGAAAAGTAGCATTATGTAAGTCTGTAAGTTTCATTTCTGGTTAATCTGTCTATTTTTTTTTCATCTGTCTATTTTTTCTTCCATTTCCTCTCTCTCCCCCTCTCTTTGCCTCTCTCGCTCATGCTGAAATAACACTAGAGTTCCCACACTAGCTTGAAGTCCCCAGCTTACACCAGTGGAACCCAGGGAGATCCGTTGCTTGCTCACCATGCCCCTCAACAGGACAGACACCCAATGAGGTGGAACACTGTCCTCCTTGGACAGGAAATAGCCCGTTGACCCTCACGGGGCCAATTAGCCACATTTCCCTTTCACAGGAAGGGGGACTGATTGTTTTCACTCCCTTTCAATCCCCGTCTCCTGTCCATCCCTCTTTCCTCCTTTGCGTTCCTCTTTTAATCATTCTCTCAATCTCTCTTTCTGTCTCTCTATCCTTGGTACTGGTACTTCCTTTCACTAGCTTCAGCCCCCTCCTCTCCTGTCTCCTCCCACATTTCTGTCTTTCACTCCTTCTTTTACTCTCACATCTTATGTGATATCTTGTCAATTCCTGATGATTCATGTTAAGGGCTGACGAAATGCACAAATTCATGATACTTCATGTATCCTTAAAGGGAAGGCAAAAAGGGAAAGGGACAGGAACAGAGGATCTGCCTAGTCTTTCTGTTGGTGTCTTTCAGAACACATGTGAATAAATGAATGTCTTCTCCTTCATAAAAAAGTGTTGCCAAAAGCTACTGTTTTCCACTCAAATTCGTCCACTGAGTATCTGCTTTCTTCGCATGGCAAATGAATACTTGTATCACCAAAGTAATTATTGCATGAAATAAGTTATTGCAACAAGTACAAATACAATACACTTTGGCTATGTCATGACATCAGAACATTCTAAACATCACTCTCTCACGCTCTCGCTCTCTTTCTCTATGTGTTTGCATGTGTGTATGCTTTCCCGTCGGTGAATTACCCTTAAAAGGGGGAACAGGGCAGCCAATTAACCCCCTCTTTCAGACACAAGTGCAAATATCTTCACTGGAAGTAGTTGTATCTGAGAGCTGACTGCTCAGCACCCCCCCCACCCCCCACCCCCCACGAAGTGAGTGTGTGTCAGCCTGCAGCTTATATCGGAAATGTTTGCAGGCCTCCCCCAGTATTACTAGCAACACACACACACACACTCACACACACACACTCCGGCCTCTCCTCCCTGCTTACCCAGGCAGCAGTAGGAGGCATGAGAACTGTCAAACAAACCACTTTCTCACTCTCCACTATCCTCTGAAGGCAGACAGACCCCCCTAGTCCGGCTCTCTTCCTCCTGCATTAATATCATACAGTACAGTCAGCGTACAGTCCCTGCGCTTTATGCCCTCTGTGCGCCTCTTTGCTCTCTTGACCATATCAAATGTATATCACTGTTTAGCCAATGATGGCAGTGTTTTGCCAGTTTTACAAATGAGCCATTCATTAAGCTGTCAAGGGGTTAGTCATCTCTCTGTTACCTTATAACATCCATATTGTGAACTTTGAGATTTTGGGTCATATTCATGATAACAGGTTTGGTGTATGTGTGTGTGTGTGTGTGTGTGTGTGTGTGAGTGAGAGAGAGAGAGAGAGAGAGAGAGGATGGGGTGCAGGTGTCCCTGCATGCGTAACGGCCTGATAGCACGGCTTCCCCTCAATATTCTTGTCATCAGATTGGTCGTCTACAACTTGTGAACTATACTGTTAAATGACAGGCATTGTGAGCCCAAGTAAAAATATTGATGCTGGCAAAGTGCTTGTATGCTTAGCGGCTGATGATGTAGCGGTTTTTCCATGACACTTGTGACGATTACTTCCAAATGGTCCTGTCAGTATTTATAAATCTGACCCAGACATTCCATTTTCTTTCAAAGTAAACCGAAATCCACTGCCGTGCTTAGCCCTACACTCACAGACACACATTTGAAGGCTCAGAATTGAAGGGGAACAGGCAAGGCTGGAAGATGATGTATGTTTTCATGCTGGGGCAATCCCCTCCCCTCCACCCCCTCTTTCCCATGGAATGCACGAGACTGTGAGGAGGGATCAGATTTATTATGTTTGCCTAACACAGCAAATTGAAAAGCAAAATGTTTTTGCAAGGAACCAAATCTTGACCCTCCAGTGGACGCTGTGGAGTGGTGGTTTGCGTCACTTGTGTCGTACAAGTGACCTACTGAGCTCTTTAATACACCACAATTAACACAACATGCAGCATCATAATGCCAGACTTTGATAGATCTCCTCAAGAGCGTGTGACGTTGATATCTCTTAGATTGTCTGATCGTTATAAACAGGTTGTAAAAGATGCCTGATATGGCAGCATCTCCTGAATTACCTTCCTGATTTTGAAAGACAGTTATAAGGCATGATACAGAGAATATAAATGAATCAATGAATTGTAATGGTTGGGACAACCAAGTAATTTAAAATGAATCAAATTAATATAAAAATCTAATGAATCAATCAATTTTCAAATTATTTCTGACAATTTGAATTTGTTAATAAAATGTTTTGTAAACAGCCCATAGTGGACAGATCCCTCGGCAGATAACTGCCAAGCTATAGAGGGTATGAACTCTACATCCCTAGATAGTTAAATATTCTACTGGAAGTATTCAAATCCGCCAAGCATATCAACAAACCTGTTTTTCTCAGAACTAATGAGCCGGTCTTTCCTGCCCTGTGTCACAGCATTCACTGGGACCGTTAGTTTGCTGACGTCAATCAGTCGTTTAATGGGTGGCCCAGGAATGATGGTGGTGGTGCTGGTGGAGAGGTGGGTTTGCTAGTGATGACGTTTGCTGTTTAGAGTACTTGGGCAAGGCATTATCATATAAACAACAGGTCACACACTCTACAAAATGGCATGTGTTCATTTTATGCTAAGAACCATATATTCTCTATGGATCCTTAGTAGACATCAACTAGACTGTATCCACATTTAGCTCAATGTATTTAGATTCAGGGATTCAGATTCAGGGGTTCCTTCTTCTGTAAAGCACCTTGGGACAATTCCAGTTTCAATAGCTTGAGGCAGTTCCAAGACCAGTTATTTGGGTGCTATATAAATAAAACAAAATTGACTAAATGGTATTTATAGCTATAGATGTGTTTTTTCAACTGTATGCTACATTCACCCATGGCATAGCCTTCGCGGGCCATCGTTTGTTTTATTTTGGGGCCAAACTGGCACATCGCCACTATTGCTGTGCCTCCCACTCTCAGGGAGTCGCCCCGAGTTGCTCATCTCTCTGGGAGAGTCTGTTTACGCTCGCTGATATTTCAGAAATGCATTTCCCTTCACACAGCTCTGACAGCAAAAACAAACACTTAAAGGCGGGGGGAATCTGCAAAAAGATAGGCTGAGGCTGGAGCAGAAAGCTAATAACTGACTCCATAATTTCGCTGGAATTCGGTAGCTATTCAACACTATAATTCAACAATCAATCTTTCCCATGAAAACAACTTGATATGAGTGCAGACGGTAGACTGGCCAACTTCTTCCTCTCTTTCTCTCTCTCTCTTTTTTTTTAAGGTACTGTAGTAAAGCTAATATACAGTGACGGTTGCAGAGTTTATTTTAAAAAGTGGTGGAGGCAGAGTGAGTTATGTTTTGTCATTCCTACAGGCCTATTATTGGGGGGTGGGGGGACAGATCTGGTCCCTATGAGAGTCCATAAACAAGGTGCTTTGTGGTGATGAAGTGCTCTCGGATGCAGCACGGACAGGAATGTGGACTCGTCTCTGAGAAACTGGACTGTGTCCAGAGAGTTTGCCGCAGGTTCTTGGGGGTTGCCAGCCACAGCAGAAGGGCACCATAAATTGGAGTAAATCCACTTCTTATAAGCGTTTCAAAGGCTGCACCACTAACCCAGGAATTAAAGCGACTATATGGACTGACAGGGAAAAAAATCTCCCATGAACATCTCCTCTTGACTGTCCAGACGGTGTGGTGTAGACTGGGTATTTCCCTTATCAGTTTGCTGTCCTTCACACAGCCAAGGGCCTCATGGCCTGGGAGTTATTTTAGACATAGTGTCCAGAGACATTGACTCAGGTCAGTTGCTAAACAAGCATCCGGCAAAGCCACATGAAATGCTGACAAAGGAGAGAGCTGGAGAGTGGTGGGGCTTGAAAGTGGTGGATGGATAAATGACACCATTGTCCAATCTGGGACTATGTTTTATCCCCTGAGTTTATTGCTCCCAGGGCCTGTAAAATAAAGAATCTCGATATGTAAACCACAGCATTAGAAACTGTACAACACATGATTGAAAAGCATATCATAAATGTTATTGTCTGTGAAGGTGAAGTTTTCCACCAAGGTCCTAGGATGAATGATTGATGATGAATTTTTTTTTTTTTTTTTTTTTTGGTGGTGTAACCCTCTCTTGATTCCAACAAGTCCGCACTTGAAGATGTTTAGTAACCTCGTCAGTCACTTGAAAGAGAAGTGCCAGTTGAGTAGATGAAATGCATGTTTGGTGATTTGTGAACAGGAACATGCCACCTGCTTGCTCTGTCTCTCTCACTCTGAGGAGACACTTAGATTTTAGATCAATAGATTCGCTCCTTCCCTTCACATCACCCCCCCCCCCAAAAAAAAAAAAAAAACTAAGAAAGCTGAAACTTGAGATAAAATGTGTTTCTCTTTGATAGGGCACCGAGACAGACAGGCCCAATGAGACATGACCTTTTGCTAATCAGCCTGCCTACATAGCACAGATAAGTGGAGAAAAGCTATTGTGAATTTGGCAGGAGTCTTGCCAAACACACAGCCATGTGAAACATGTGAGGAGGAGATGGCTTGGAAGGCTGTCATAATGACATCTGCATAGGTTCACATGCCAAGACAAATGATGCTTTTAATGCAATCCAGACGATGATTTAGGGTTAATTAGATATGTATGATATTGAGATAAAACAATGGCTCCCAAGCCAGCAAGCTCAAACTGAAGGCCAGGATTTCAGATGCCTTTTAAGCATTCCAATTCCTGAACATTCCAGTTCCTGGTGTCTCTTATTATTTGCAGCTGTAAATTACAAAATTGTTTCAGACTATCCTGTTTTTCTGACAGTGCTGCATGGGCTTAGGGTGATTTAATGTACACCATTATAAAGTGATTCGCTTTTAAATCATTAATATTGTTGAAATACCCCATGGTATGCTAAGGATTTGGTTTTGGGTTCAGACTAAATCTGTTATAATGCTCTTAAGGTAGAATATGCTATAGCTCTTAAATAATGATACCTGTGGTCATGTTAGCATTAGCCAAATACAGTAACATTACAAAGCAAGGACATTCCTAGTTCAAATTTAAAGCACAGTTATTACTAGGCTATCTGGGATTAAACAGGGGTAAGCAAACCTGACAGGATCTGCTGTTGAGATGGACAGAGCCTTTTTAATGTGATCATTATTCGGCTGACATTTTAAACCCCATCACATCCTTTTGTTTTAATATGAAACAGAACTGCCTGAATACAAATGGATCACTGCCCCACTGTCCCATGTTGCTCTTCCAAGGAAAAAACAGCACTCCTTCAGCCATTTACTTAGACCAGACTGTCACATGGTTGGGGCCTTACGAAAGTTTCTTCTCCAGTGGTAATCAGTGTTGAAAAGCAAGAGCAGTTAGAGTGTACTGTGTTGTGAGACGGTACACACAATCTGTGGTAAAAACCTAGGCTTTGAATCAACTGTTGACATTGTTCTCAGGGTCTATTGCTCTGTCCCACATAATCAAAATTTTATTCTAAATGAAATATTCAGTATTTGCCATCAGGCTAGTGGCTTGAGTTGAATGTGCTGAATGAGGTGGCAGTGCAAGGCTGGAGAGGCTATAAGAGAGCTTAAGATTGAATCTCTACATACATCACACCCTGGGATAATCTGGATAATCATTTAACTGCCAGCCTAAGGTCAGGGCACATTTTGTGAAGAGGTGAGTGGGCTCTTCCTGCCGATTATCTTTCAATGCAGAAGGAAATTAAATCTGAAATGCTATACCTCACCGTGAGTGTGTTTGAATTTGTGTGTGTGTGTGTGTGTGTGTGAGAGAGAGAGAGAGAGAGAGGTGAGGGGTAGGGGTTTGTGTATGTTTTCAAGCATGCATCAAATAGTTGTATAAAACTACATAAAGTCATCTGATGGTGCTTATGGGCCACTCCCACCAGTTTTTTTCTATGAAGGAGCCTGTCTGTCACTGCCCCAGTTGACGTCTGCTGAAAGAGGAGAAAGTGCTGGCGAGTCACAGGGTGTTTAAATCAACGCAGTCTCGATGCCAGCAATAAAAAGACTGCTGCTCTCTGTGCACTTAATTCAATGACAGACCGAGCAAATGCTGTTTACTGCGGTGAGTAACCGGAGCGGGTTCACTTACAAACTCTGGAATCTGAACTTTGCTTTTTTTTTTTCTTCCCCCTCTCTTTCATAAGATAATGTTGTTTGTTATAATTTCATCAAGGCAAGGGGAGACAAAAAAGCTTTGGTTGTCCAGTAATATATTGCATAGATTTTTGCGTTCACAGCATGTCAAGGAGCAGGGAGTCCCTTTTTTTAAAGCATTTTTTTTAGTGATAAATGTCCTATCACTTTAATATCCTGTTCTGTTCCTAAACCACAAGTTAGTCACAGTAAATTAAAATCTGCGCTGTTTCCTTCACCCTGTCTGCCACTGAAATGTCTCCGTAAGCATGTAGGCGCTATGGGTAATTCCGTCTCAGGTCGTATTTTAGAGCACCAGGGTATTTGCTGCAGTCGCCACGAGTTCTCGTCTCGTCTACTGCAGCCAGACTTGAGAATGGAAAGGCAACGTGCGAATGTGGCAAAGGCCTAGTAAAGACGTGCTGTTCCTGAGAACAAGGCAGGACTAGTTTCACATCTCAATAAAATCTTTTTTCAGCCAGGCTGCGGGTTGCTCTTTCCCCTCAAAAGTGTGTCTTTCTTTTTTTTTTTTTTTGGGGGGGGGGGTGAAGGCAAGGTTGCTTGCACAGTCCGACTCTTTTTTGTGTGTTGTTTTGTTTTTGTCTCTTCATTGTCTCATGAGGACTTCTGAGGTCACCAAGCATGGAAAAAAATGCCAATTTGGAGACAGCTTCTTTGTGTATGTGTGTGTGTGTGAGAGAGAGACAGAGTGTCTGTGTGTGTGTGTGTGTATGTGTGTGCGTGTGTGTTTGAAGCCTTGCTGTGAATCTGGAGATGTCTCGTACTCAGCTGGAGTCCTAGGCTGCCACTGTGGACTGTATAGAGAGCCTCTGAGGTGGACAAATAATCAGGAGCACTAATCCTCTCTGTGGAGCTCTGCTCATGGCTTCCTGGAAAAAAAAAATAAAAATCTGGAAAAACAGCCAGCCCCTTATTGTTGAGTCTGAGAAGGAACCCCTCTCCCATCTCTACACACACACACACACACAAACCCATAAACACACATGCACAGACACGCACACACACACACACATTGTCAGAGGAACTCCTCTTCCACCCTCTACACACATCCCCCCAAAAATCATATTAATTCTGGCTCAATTAATCCCAAATCCATTCTCATTGGACAGCAATCATTCTGCCTGAGCGATCTAAAGGCCATTGTCACCCGGAGCACTTGAAGGATTCTTTTGTGTAACAGAAGAATGGGCGGCTGACCCTTGAAGGCGGAAAAGTGGGGCCATCGAGACTTGTGTGTGCGTTTTGCCGCTCCGCTTTGTGCCACGTTGGACTGTGCAGCATCAGCGGATCAAGTTTCGATCCTAGTGGCCCTGAGTGGCGTTGAGTGAACGGGTGAGAGAGAGGGTCCCTAAACTCTAGAGCTTTGATGATTGAAATGAGACGTCCAGGACCCTTCCCCACACAATGGCGCCGTCAGAGCCACTGAGTAATGTGCTCCGTATGAGTGGCCGACATGTGCCAGTGTGTGTGTGTGTGTGTGTGTGTGCATGAGCTGGTGTTTATGTGTGCTGATGTGGGGGTGCGTGTGTGTGTGTCTATGCATGTGCTGGTGTCTGTCTGTGCTAGTGTGAGAAAGCCCAAGTATGACTACAGTGGTTTGTATACTAATTATTTATCAGCAGTTTCAAGATGCTACCAATGCCTTTTCTTTTCAGTAGACTTGAGTGCTGATTCAAACAAAGGGCGGTCAGATACAACAAGCTCTGGGCTAGGATAGATTTGGGTGGACGTCCTGTTTCATCCTCTCTTACCCCTGTCTGGGCCCACCCCTCAGTAACATTGCGGCAGCGAGCGCTATTTGTCTGGAGTGACCTGACCAGGCATCTCATCTCAGAGACTCTGAGTCTGTCTCTGGCCTGATAGGATAATAGATGAGAGATTGAGTCTCTTCCAGCCACTGTGGTTGGGATTCTTCAGGCGCAGTCTTGCTCAACATGCAGTAAACCCACCCAGCTTCTTAGGGCCTCCCATGCTTAGGGGCCCCCCGCCGTTCTTGCTTTTGAAACCTGCCTGCTGCCGGTCACCCCACTGGCTCTAGAGAAGGTGAATCTCAGATGTTTGTCATTGTGGTCCAGCATGTGTGTGTGTGTGAGTGTGTGAGTGTAGAGTAAAAGAGAGAGAGAGAGAGAGAAAGACAGAAATTGTTTTCTGTGTGTGAAGGAGACATAGTTTGTGTGTGTGCAAAAGAGAGAAAAAATGTGTGTGTGTGCGCTGTATGTGTAAAAAGAGAATGACAGAGAAAGAGTGTGGGGCACCACTCTAACGGGCCCCGTGTGGGAGCATGAGGCCCTCCTTCCCAGCATGCCCTGGGGCGCCCCTGCAGTGTGTTAGGTCTGAGGGGAAACAAATGTTCCTCACACACAAATGACAAATTACAACTGCCAGTGCAGACTATCTGACAAATAGCCATGTGTTTGCCCTTCTCTCTCTCTCTCTCTCTCTCTTTTCTCTCTCTCATGTTCTCCATCCACCCACACTCTTCTCTCATCCTTCCATTTCTTCAAATGACTCAACTCTTATTTTCTGGAGTGATTTCATAAAGGATGGCACTCCTCTGTGGGAGACGTCTCCTCTCAAGCAATGAATAGGCTTACCTCCAGTAATAACCATAGAGCTCAGCGCTGCAGGTTTGTTCAGATCTTGCCACCTTGCATGTTTGCCTTGTAATTATGCTATCAAACATGTGAAAGGAGAAGAATAGACTGACAACCTCATATCAAGCTGTTCCATTGCGTGCCAAAGGCAAGCTGTTTATTGTAGTTTAAACTCATCAAATGAGCTTTGTAGATCAGTGTTAATACACTTTAAAAGAGGTCTAAGAGGTCTTTATCTAATACCAAAGATTGTATAATGTTTGCTAAATGAAAAGTGTGCCTCTATTACTCTACTTGCTTCTTTTACAAAAGTTTAAGCCCCATTGTACAGCATGTTGTGGACATGGTTTGCCTTTACAGTCCATCGCAACCCTTAAGGCCTGCATCCCAAGTGCCTCTGAACACACCATGATGTCAGCTTGCTCAAAAATGGGACCTTGCTTTTGGTGTTTCTAGGTTATGGAACAGTCAGCCGAACGACTGCTGACTGCTTTTAAATCTCTACTTAAAACACACTTCTTCCGGCCTGCGTTTGGCCTTTTCCCTTTTTACTTTGGATAGTTTCTATGCAGCTATGGCTGCCATGTAAATACAAAGCACTTTGGATGTAAATGTACAACAAATAAAATGACTTACATACTTTCTCTCTCAAATTTATACTTATGCTTAGAACATCTACTTATTGTGCCACCATTGAGTATTCCACATTGTATTGTGCACTATGCAGTGAGTGAGTGGATGTGTTCAAACACAGGGTAGTGGTGCTTCTCATGCCTCCCACGCTGAAGCCATACTGAGATGAACCTGCACAGGGAGAGTAATGTGTGAGGGGCCAGGCTGGGAGTGTATACAACCCTCCGAAGGATGACGGGTTGAAAGGTTTACAAGGTGCTGATGACTCCGAGGAAGCCTCCTCCACACCTTGGGGGCCTCTCCAGGCTGACTCCACCAGCTCAGGATGAGCTTGAGGGATGGGTACCACCATGGGTGCCGACTCAACCAGCACAGTTTAAAAAAAAAAAGAAAAAAACAATCTAAAATGACTGATAATCAGTAGACACTTTTGTTACAAGCGTCTTAGACTTGTTAAGGTAGGTTGGGGAATTGATCCTGGGTTGTATGATAAATAGTCAATGATATTTTAATTTTACGCCCACCTCCACCTTTACCATACCCAAGGGCCTCTCAAAACCGACACTTCAAGTACCACACATGAGAGCCCCAGTTGAGATGGTTCACCTGGTGTCGTTGTTATTGTTTTTCTGGGGAATATGGTGGGCGGATTCCCCCTCGTCAGAAGTGCCTCTTGGAGGTGGATGGCTGTTTGCACAGCTGATCGCAGTTCGATCCCAGAGTGAAATATATGACCGAGTTTGTTTTCTGAGACGGTCCTGGTGCTCGGCTTGAAGTTCATATTTATTTTATGAGGGAAATATGTCAATGTGGAGCCAGAACAACTTTTTCTTTTGGTTGACAGTCCCTTAGCGTTCAATCATGAGAGAACTCAATTTGTTCCATGGTGTAGAAGTAGACGATTGCTCTGGAAGGAATGAAGTGAAAGAGGTGGCCTGCCATTACCAATAAAGGAAGTTCTGGACAGAGGCCCTCACTTGTTAAAAAAAAAAAAAAATCTTTTAATCAGGTCTCATCTGCCTTTGCCAAGACTATCCGTTAGCCAATAAAAGAATTTAGATCACTGTTTTTGCTTTTTGTCCAATTTCAACATGTTTTAGAGTCTGTCAGATTTATCATTAAAAAAAGACCATGAAATAGATTCAGGTCAAGGTCCTACACTGTTACCACAGTTGAATATAGAAAGAGATTATCTTATGAAAAGTGTTGAAAAGTGTGTGTGTGTGTGTGTGTGTGTATGTGTGTGTGTGTGTGTGTGAATGTGTGTGTTTCCCTTTACCTTTCCACCTACACATTGAACATTGACATTTAACCATAAGCCTTGCACTCTCCATCTCTTTCTCTGTAACACACACACACACACACACACACACACAAATACACACATTAAAAGACTCACTCTTTCTCTCCTGCCTGCCTGCTCTCAGTTATTTGCCGGTTGCCATCATGCAAAACAAACTTTCATTTTCCTGGCATTTTCATTGGGAATTTGTGCTAATGGCAATTGCTCCGCAAAAGACCAAATATACCACAGAATGCTCTCTTGCCTGTCATGCCCAAACCAGATCTGGCGCCTTCGCTGTATATTAAAGACATGGTGAGACATTAAAGGTGTGGAAACATCGTGCAGGGCTGAGGGAGGACCACCACGACAACACCCCTTCAGTGCCCTATGATCGCCATCTCATCCATGCTCTTTCAGAGTGCAGAAGGGGGGAAAAAGTGAAAATCTTGTGTTTACATCATCCTGGGCTGATGTGAGAATGTGACTGCATCTGTGTGTAGTGGACCCAACTCTCTGACACGGCCATGCTGTTGTTGCTCTCCGTTTTTCTGGCCAGACGACATGACATGGGACGAGACATAATGAGGCCTCAGCCCCCCAACACACAGACGCAAACACACACACACACACACACACACACACACACCAGCGCTCCTGATTAGTGGGGGAAGTCCCGTGTCTGAGCGTGGTGGTGTTGAGTAATCTGGCCTGGGAGTAGGTGGAGTGGGTGAGAGCTCTATGAATGCTCCCCTCTCTTCCAGGACGCTTACTGCACCACTGGACTGCTACCACGCCGACGTGGGCTGGGCCTTCCAGAGTCAGAGAGCAGTGTTCTGGAACACAGGCGACGATTGGAATTCTCCCTTTCTCTGCACTAAAGTCTCCTCCACCAAGTCATTGGATGGGGGAGAGGAGGGCATGGAGGGGAAAGCCATATAGTCACTGGGCCGGAACAGAACGCACAGCATAAATGGAAGGGAAAAAATGAAAAAACAAACTCTGGTTAATTAAAATCTTTACGCCAAGTGCTCAAGTTAAGACACTGCTATTCTAATGTCAACAGCCAACAAGACTCGAAAAAAAACAAAGCTTTTGGTGGTAAGACTTTTTGTGGCTTTTCAAAGCCTTTACAACCCAGGCAGAAAAGAAACATTTCTACATAACGTATCTTAACTGTTACCACAAAAATGCATATCAATCACTTTAGGATGTTTGTGAAGCAGATGAGCAAAATAGCCCAGAGACAGGCAAATATTTCAGTCTTTATCAATCATCTGATGCTCTCATTCCAGCCCATGTGTTATTGCACATTATGCAGTCTTTATGAACGCTGTATTAATGAAAACAGACAACCGCTTCTGACTATTGATGGATATGAATTACGAATCCATTCTGCCAGAGTCTCCTGGGACACGTGGCTAGGGGCAATGCAATCTCAACTGAATGAATAGACGGACTAAGTATGAAGTGGTAGTAAATCATTAATTACGTTGAGTAATGGAGACAAAGGGAGGTTGTAAGGCAGAAATTATGGCGCGCTGGGAAAACAAAAGAGGATGTGGTCAGGGGAGTTAGGCTAACGGGCAGAATCCACTCATATCTGTGGCCGGCTGGCGGACCTAATGCAGTGCCAATCACCGGGGCCGGGATGCAGTTAAAGACAGTGCGGGGAGACAGTCGCCGCGATGCGCTACGTCCTCCCTACCCCCGTCTCCCTCAGCCGCCCTGTGTCAGTTCTCCGGCCTTGGCAGAGGCTTCACCATGCAGCCCTCCTTAGGAAAGCACTGATGGGATTCAACTGAGAAACCAGTACATGGGAGAAAACATGACCAGAGCTCGACAGATTTACACCAAAGAATTAGACCGGTAATCAGTACATGTGGTATGCTAAAATCGCTAAGCTTATCTTTCATACTGACAGTGAGGCTGAAGACAACCTGCTACTCAAGGCTCCATACCAAACCCTGCGCTACCCTCGTTCCTCCATATATGGGTAAACGGCAGGCAGGCCGAGGTGTTTTTTTATCACTTCATGATAACACAGTTTGAAGCTTTGGCTCTGTGTAAGTAAATACCATGTGAACGCAGGGCATGTGCACAGGATTACAGGCCTTACACCCTCATCCACGAACACAGGCTTAGTGAATGTTGTCGCTCTCTATCTCACGATCAGCTAATCAGGGAATTTAACAGAGCTGGATGTTGAATGTGTATTTGTGAAAGATTTGAATCAGGGCTCTGTAGAATATGCGCTCACGTTCGCAACATGCCTTCAAATGGCAGAGGCTCTGCAAACATAGCAAAGTAGTGTACACAGGACGCAGAGTCTTGAATCAGACAAGATGCGTGCAGAGACGAGAGGAGCAAGCAAACGCCCGTGATGAGTGAGGCTTTTTTTTGTCATCTGAGAAACGCGGCTTCTCTGTGTGATTTGGTGAACGATCTAAGCTTTCGATGCTGGCGGATGTGACTGGCATCAGAGGTTCCCTACTGATCGAATGAGTCTTTTGGTTTGGCTTCCCTCTCGAGAGTCCCCCTTTTCCCACAGAGTGCACCAAGTGGAAGCATTCACGTTATATTCCAAAGTCATTTGTCACAACGGGAAGCTCTGCATGTTTGACTTTTTGATTTATTCAGCATAAATGCATCCAACCACATCCGACGCCTTCCCAAGGGCACAATTATTTTTGTAGGCATTCAAATTGCTCGCTTCATAGTGTGTTATTCTATGTTTTTTTTCTAGTCTTTTCATTTGAGATCACTGAGTTACCCATTCTTGTCCAAGTGAATCCACTCCCATTACTTAATCCTGTGTAGAGGAAAAGAATTTTTCCCCACGGGCAAGGATTGGTGTGCATAGTGCTTGTCATGGCATTTAAGGAAAGACACGAGATCTGCATGGCTAAGGAGTTGCAGAAGGAACACCTCTGTCCCCAGGGCATGACACTTTGATGTAGAGTTGATGTGTACTCTCACCTTGGCCCTGTGGGGGCCCTTAACCAACTCTCTCTCTCTCTCTTCCCCTCTCTCTAACGCCTGACCCCAATCAGGCATGTGAGGGTTGGTTCCTCACATAACGTAATCAGACCGTCTGGCTATATGCACCAAGTTGCAGCTGGAGCAGTGTAGGGTGGTGGTGGTGGTGGTGGTGGTGGTGGGGAGGGGGCATTTACGTCCGGCACAGCTCCCCTGGTGCAGAGTGACAAATCATAACTGTTAGAAGAGGGTTGACCCCTGAGCGCCTCCCCTGTTAGGCCCACCGTGTCGGGTTAACCCAGCTGAGGGGCACAGGGGGAGCTGAGTTGTGAACAGCACAAATGCACCTCAAGGCTGTGAGCTACTCGTGTTCCCACTGGTTCATACCTTTGGAGGATTTACCCATAGACTGTATCTAAAGGATTTACCCCCTCACTCTTTCTCTACTTAGATTTAGAATTCAAATTAGAATCCTTTTCTAGTGGCCAGTGAGAAAGACTCTGCATTTCATCTACATGGGCCTAGTAAGCACACACACGCACACACATTTGGAGCAATACAATATTCACTATATACTGGTACTGAACTCCTCCCCCCCCCCAATCGCTCTCACTCCCCTCTCCCCACTCACAGATGCATACTGAAACTACTGCAAAGCACTGCAATGTATACATGCAAAATACACACAGGAATCACAGTGTACCAGTGCTGACATTTTGTTGTTTTTAGGCTTGCAAACACAGGAACACCAGGAACACAAACAGCTGGTCACACACACACAGAGTGTGGTGACATAAAGCACTCCCTAAAATAGACCGCCCCCCCCTGCCACTGGCACAGAGCTGATTCCTTTGGGTCCTGTGGTCTTTGTTATGTCATAAATCATCACAGAGCCGACAGTGTCTCAAGAAATGTTTTTCACGCGTCAGACAGTCCGTGCGAGCGAGTGAATCACGACTTTTGTGACGGACATCAGGGTCGTTGCCGTCACTGAGGAGGTCCAATAAAGAGCACCATTATGTCAGGCAGTGGTGGGAAGGCTGGGGTGAGCCGGGGCCTGTCCGTCACAGTTGAGTTTGAGCTTAGCTCAGGTTTTTCTCAGGCCCCAAACCGACAGTTTGTTTAAAATGGATGCTAATCTGTTTACAAACATCCTGAAGAGGGGATTTCTGTAGACATATCAATACAGATCTCTCTCTCTCTCTCTCTCTCTATCTCTCTCTCTATCTCTTACTCTCTCTCTCTCTCACTCTCTCTCTCTCTTTCTCTCTGTCCCTACCTCTCCCTTTCTCTCTCTGATCCTTTGAAGGGTAAACAGGAAACCTGAGTGTGTTTTGACCTGAGGTCTTTGCCATCTGCCAGGGTTTGGTACTGGGAAATGAGGATTCTCACGCCAAACCAGACTACTTAACTGTTCCACTTGTAATCATTTCAGGTGGCTTATCTGCAAAGTGACCACAGTGTCCTGAACATGCAAAACTGCACTCAGTATTTGAAACAGAAATGAACAAACAAGCTAACTAGCTAACATAAATACTTTGCAAGCTTAGATGCTATTCCAACACAATAAGAAATATTCTTACATTTTCATAGGGTGCTGGATCTAGATCACACTGCACATAGGACATTATCTGGATGGTTTCAAGAAAAAAAAAACAGGTGTGCTTCTCTGTTCTTCACATGGCTCTACATCACTGAATTAATTCATTTGGAGAATTAGACAAAAACTGGAAATGTAGAAGAAAGGTCACCGAGTGGTAAATACTGTTTTATTTTTACCATTAGTTTTTACTGAAATAATAATAAGCTAAAAGAATGAACTATACGCTTAGTCAATGTGCAACACCTTAGTGTTAATTTTCTCCATAGGCTATATCTTTATGGTAATGATCTAAATACCACATTTAACCTAGGAAAAGAATTCCTGTAGATTGTATCTTCTCCCATGCTTTTGTCCTACGTTATAATGAAACACATTGTTACCAATGTCAATATCAGGGAGAAATCTGAGTTGTCTCAAACCAATGATTTGTGTGCACTTCCGTTGTAGCAAAAAAATGTTGGCAGCTGAACAATTGCCCCATTGAGGTGTGTAACAACCTTAAGGGGCACACAGGGGTCATAGAGTCAAGCCCCAACAGCCGCCTTTCCCAGGGCCTATAGGTTTTTTTTTGCCCCTGTCAGTTCAGTTCATCACTGCCTGTGAGAGTAGGGGGACCATCACACATCAGAAAAGGGAAGGAGACAAAAAAAACTCCCATCTTGTCCTGTCAGTTTCAGTGAGGAGGCTTTTGAAGGCATTTCAAAGTCATCAATAAAGGCCTGGGTCCGCCGACTGCTCTTTTAGCTTTCTTCCCCCAATAAAAAAATACAAAAAGCCTCTTTTTTTGGGTCTGTCGTGTTCCAACAAAAGGGAGATGCTAAAACAAGGAGATCAAACAGGAAGAGAGCGAGCGAGCGAGCGAGCAAGAGAGCGAGCGAATGAACTAAAGATCCGGTATCATCAACAAGCTTTGACCACAACCCCTCTGAGTCTGATCCTGTATTGGTGTGGTTTGAGGTGCATAAACAAGTGGTTGACACAGGAGATGTTTGCCATAAAAATCTATCACAAGTTTTGTGCTGAGCCAAGCCCTGTTTGGTCTTTCTATGCCTCTTTAACATGCCATGGGAAAAGGGCGTTTGGAACCATTTGGGGAAAAGGACTAAATCCATATGTATATGTACACATGCAGCACGTATTGACTGAAGGTTGCCTGCACTCTGGTTCATTAAGAGCATGTGTATTTGATCGCTAACATGTATTTATTTTATTAGTAAACCGTCACTCTTGGGATAACAGGGTGGCAAGCGAGGGGTGCGAGTCCGGGAAAAACACAACCACTTATTACAGTCTAGACGCAACATAAAACCATGCAAATTGTACCAGTAAGCACTCGCAGACACTTGTGGAGAGCGCTGTCGCTGCCTGCGTAGCGCAGTGTAATGCAATGCAGCAGGATGGGCCTGCTTGCTATGTCTTGTGTAATCCATCAGGACAGCATCAAGGCCACCAGTGCCCTAGTACAATAAACACAAACCAAAACACGCTCTTCTCCAGGTCACTTCAACTGTCATTATCACTGGCCGTCACTGGAAAGACTTGCCGTGGAGTTTATTTTGCCAGACTTTGCTTTGTTTGACTGCTTTTCAGAGGGAAAAGAAAAAAAAACAGAACTCAAAAAAGACTTTTTTTCCTTCTTCTGGGTCTGTTCCGGCATAGTCCTTACCATTTCAGGCAATTTTAACCATGCTTTTTAGTGCAAGAAATATATTTTTCTTTTCAAATGCCATTAAGTTAGAGGCCATCATAATTCTTCGGCATTCTCCAAAGATGGGGTCCACCTACCGCTTTATCACTTTACAAAATCACTATGCTTTTATTTATTAGCTATGACCCCAAGTAATGGCTTCAGAAGAGCCGACATAGCACTCAATAACTTTTCCCACACTTTCTCATTTCCCGTAGCTCGCCCAGGACACAGAGGCACAAGGCAATATCTCTCCACGGTTCATCCTCATCATTTCATTTATATTCTAGGGCGCGTATCCTGTCTGAGGATTCCCCTTGTCTCGGCCACTCCTCACATTTCTGGAGATCGGAGGGAGAGGATGGGGGGGGGGGGGTTGAGGTGCAACAAGACCAAAGTGAGAGGCAGAGAGAGTGTGTGATGAACAGGGTGGGCTCTCCTTGCTACCCCCCCCCCCCCCCCAAAACTCAAACACACACACACACACACACACACTGTCTGATAAGGGACTCAGAGGTGGTGTGTGGTGATGGTGGGGGGTGGGGGGTGGGGGTTGTAGGTAGGGAGAGAGAGAGGAAAGAATCCGCTCTCTCCTCTCCTCTCTCTGCTCTCCGGAGTCTGGAGGTCTGGCTCTCTCTTCAAATAGCACAGTGTTAGATGGGGAATGTGCAATTATGGAGCCTAGGCCTTTGATCCAGGTTTTTCCATCAGGCCCAAATTGTCCTCACATTGAGCGCTGCACTGTATCCTTGGGCACTCTGTGTGCGCAGCCTGCCTTTCATGTACACCCCTCTGGAACTCAAGGCATCCCTGCCTGAAAACTGAGCTTTTCTCCGGCCAGGTTCCAGCTCAGGGGAGAGAGGGAGGGGGAGGGAGAGAACGGAGGGGGGTAGTGTGGGAGAGAAAGAGAGGGATAGCAAGGGGTGTGGAGGAACTTTCTGTGTTTATATTTGATTGTTCTAAAGGAGTGTTCGATGTAGAAGAGTGTGAGCATGTTGTGTGTGTCTGTACTCAAGAGGGTGTCTTGTGTCGTGTCTTTTTTTGAGAGGTGGGGGGGGGCTTTGCACTCTTTGTTGGCTGTGCCCTTCTTCTGTCTGTGCCTCTGTGTTGTATTTAAGTTGTTAATGCAAACGGGATATGTTCACCTTCATATCTTTACATGTTTATGTTTGAATAAGAGAGAGAGTGTGTGTGTGTGTGTGTGAGAGGAGAGAGAGATAGAGAGAAGAGAGTGGGAGAGAGCGAGAGAGAGAGAGCAAGAGAGTGACTCTGTTGTCCTTGATTCCTTCCATATGCTGCCATATGTTATCTGTGCTCCACATAATAGCTCCCACCTCTGTGGGATTAACCCAAGAATTTTATAGACTTTCTTTCATTCTCTTACCCCCCCCCCCCACATCCCAACACTAGCACCACCTCCTGCCCCATGCCACCCCCCACCTCTCCACTCCTCCACTCTTCTTTTTTCTCCTCTAAATTACAAGTGGCAGCCATAGTGTCCGATTGGGGAGAGAGGCACAGCTGCACTCTCTCCCTCTCCCCTCTCCCCTCTCCCCTCTTCCCTCGCTCCCTCTATGCTTGCCCTGCACTGCGGGATCCCCCTTTCTTGTGCTAATGGCAGAGCGCTAAGCCAGGGCACCTGGTCCTGGTCAGGTGACTCAGGGCCACCGCTGAGGGGCACCGCGCACAGAGGCGCTTGGCTCCTGGCGCTGTCCCGTCCTGTCCAGTCCTGCCCTATCCTGTAGGGACGGTGGCGGGCGGTTGGGCGGTCGCTCGCTGGGGCGGCCATTTTAATCTGATTAGGATCAGGAGGACATGCTCTTCCTCTCACTCCCCCGGTGTGCGTGACTCAGTCCTCTGACATGATCTAACAAGAGCTCTCTTTGATTATCAACTGCAAAGCGGGAGCAGATGTTTATTGTAGCCATAAAAGAAAAAAAAACGAAGAGGAGAAACAGGAAAGGAAAGGAGGTGTTCCTCGTCCTCGGGCGGTGGCACGACTCCCCTGTGCAGTACATAAACCATCCTGTGTCCGACGTTGAGTCAGAACATGGGTTTGTTTGTTTATTTATTTCGTTGGTTTGCTAGTTAGTTAGTTGCTGTTTTTGAACAGGACCCCCTTTGCTTGAAAGTTTTGGGAAGGTCAATCTCAACATACATTTGTCTAGAGAGCAAAAGAATCTGAGAGAATCTGAACTGTGAGGAGAAAATGGTGATGACTTAAGACTGACCAAAGCCTCTTAACTTGCGGTGGATACTTTTCAGTGGACTTTCTAGTCCAACTGGAAGGGGACTGTGGGCTAGATCAAATATTTCCATTGGTTAGTGCCCCTTGCACGAAAACATGACATCGGCCAACACTCACAAACCCAACAAAAACTACAAAAAAGCAAGACATATTTGTAATGGACCCATATCCTCTCTCTTCAAAATGAAAAATGAGTGCTTGTGTACCTCGTTTTAATGATTAACATGCAGATGGGACTTGTTCAATTACAGGATTTTGGCTGTCTGAGATGAAAATATTTAAAAATGTGCCTGACTGGTGACTGGAGGTTACATACAGTGTGAGCAGGTGCTGCTTGTATGTAGGGCTAAAATCTGATGCCCTCTCCCCAGCCCCCACCCCAAGCCCTGAACCCTCAAAGATTTGAATCAACTTCATGACATCACGATTCATGCCAGATAAGCCCAGGGCTTATGATTATGGAAGACATTGGGATTCAGTCACTAGACCCATCTAGAATCAGGGAAAGAATTTGCAGGGAAAAAAGAGGCCAAAACCAGACCAGGGATCCTAACAATCTCAACATGGACATGTGACATGGACATGTGAAGCCATTATCCTTATTGCCCTCAGTTGAAATAGAAGTGCCAGCACAAGTTCTGCCAGAAAGACTCCAATACGATGTCACCCATACATACATTTCTCCTTGCCAGTCTGCACCTGTCTGCATAAGGACTGAGCTAACATACTTTATCTGCTGTTTTTAGGAGCAGAATTTTTGAAGGAGCACGGTTGGTCCATGTCCACTGTCCACCCCTGCCATTTCATCTCAGCTGGATATGCACAGTTCCATTCGTTGAACCATGGATCCAGCCAATGCCAAAGACTCTAACATATTGTCTATTTTTCATTGTTAAAACTATTAATGGATTAGATCTTTTGTTAACCTGTATTCTGCTTCCTTTATGGTAGAAATAAAACAGAGGAATTCTCTGAATTCAGCTTCCTACACAGAAAAACTTGTAAAGGCTTTTGTCAATTATTGTGTGCCTTGTAAATCATAGCTAAGGCACAAAGATCTAGCAGATAACATGTTTGCTTGTACCATGAGACCGTAGTAGTGTAGCAGTCTTGTAAAATATGCCACAATTTGTGGTACTGCGCTGAAACAGCAGTCATAAGAACTGAGAGTCTATGGAGAGTTCACTATGGAATCAGACTGAGAGAATTCCCCACGTTGGCCATCATTTATGATACTCATCTCTTCAGACTTCTCCGCCAGTGCCATAAATTCCAAATTCGGTCGTCCTCATTGAAAGCTCTCAGAGAACTTGAAGGGAGTCGCCAAGTCATGCAAATAAATCTCTTGCTGAGTTTGAGATGTGTGTGTGTGTGTGTGAGTGTGTGTGTGTGTGTGTGTGTGTGTGTGAGAGAGTGTGCGTGTGTGAGTGTGTGTGCGTGTGTGTGTGTGTGTCCGTGTGTGTGTGTGTGTGTGTGTACGTGTGCATGTTTTTCCTCCCCTCCTCATGACCATGCACTGTGGTACTGAGTAGGGAGTTAGTGTGGCCATAGCTCTGCATGTGTTTTGCATTTTTGTCTCCAATGGCAAGCCATAGCGGGAGGGGAAACAGGAGGTTGGACTAGATCTTAAATCGACAATGATGCTTTTTTTCTTTTTCAAAGTGTATCCGGGAGCACAATGGTGGCGAGCTGAGGATTCCTAGCCACTAAGATTCCACATGGCAGAGGAAAGAATCGAATCAAATCAAATAGTAACAAAAAAAGCAGGCTGGCACAGAATGGTCTCTGAAACCATACATGCACATTATCCGCAGATTAAAAAGGGGAGGTTTCGGCACAGCACGGAACGGAGCGCACTTCTCATCCTTGGCAAGATTTGCTCTGTCATTGCATGTTATAAGTCCAAGGAGCTGGGAGAGAAACTTCATAAGATTCACAGCAGCAGCAGCAGCAGCAATGCAGAGGCAAGCCCCTCTTATCTTCAGAGCTCGGGTCTGTCTGCATGGGAACTGCAGCGCCGGGTCTGGACAGTCTGGCTAATACAGAAGATTTGACTTCACATAAACAAAGAAATGTTAACGTCTCTTGTGCATAAAATGCTTACGTTTGCGCAGAAGAGGAGAGCCCTGCCTGATATCAGGGCCTTGCTTCATCAGGGCTTTGTGAAGCAGAAGTGTACTTTAAGAAATATGGCTTTGGTCTGCAGAATGTGGATCTTTATTGTGCTTGGCAGCTCAGTGTAGAGCAGAACTGGAGACTGGGCCTGTGTGATGAGAGAGAGGGTCCTTACGGATACATCCCCCAGTGGATGATGAATGAAGAAGAGAGTGGTTGTCCCCATCTGTGTATACACACACACACGCACACATGCACACTTTCACACACACACGCACACACACGCACACACACACACACACACATTTACATACACACACGCACTCATTCTCATAAACACACACACAAACACACGCATGCGCAAACTTTCACACACTCACACAAAGACACACACACACACACATGCACACACTTTCACACACACACACTTGCACACACACATACACACACTGTGATACCCACACGATGTAGCACTGGGGCCGCAGGCTGGCCACATCCAGCACCTAGCTGGGTAAATGTGAGTTGTCGGGCTGCGTTAAACGGTCGCTGGAATGCGATTGAAGTGGTCTGTGGTGCGGCCCAGCGGACAAGGCTCCGTGGCGAAGCCCTCTTCCCTCGCTGGCCATCCGCCAAGCCCAGCTGCCAGAGCCTACAGGGAGGTAAAAGAGAGAGAGAGCGAGAGAGAGAGAAAGAGAGAAGAAGGGAGAGGACAGAAATAAAAGAGAAAGACTGGAATTAAACACTAATGGGTCGTCTCAGAGAGGTGTGGAGAAGTCTAACTGGACATCCATCAGCTTACAGTTTCTCTCCCACCATCCCCTCCAGTTTTATCGCTTCAGGCCTTTGGAGGTGGGGGGTTGACTTGACTGAGAAATAGACTAAGCTAATTAAAAGGCAGGGTGGCTCACTGTTAAAAGCGTACAATGCAAAGCCAAAGCTGCGACACATTAGCAAAGAATGAAACGATGAGAACTGGATGAGTAGTGTGAAAAGATGAGTCAGTGGGGGAGAGAGAATTAGTCTCTTAGGCGACATCCCCTTGGAAAAAAAAGAAAAAGGCTGAAAAAAGAAAGAGCAAAAGCACTCACTTACACACTCGCTCACACCAAAGGGATGGCGTGTGGTATGAGTTAAACGAGCGGAGTGTCTCGGAGTGACACGCTGGGGGTTTGTGTTGTCTGCGTGGGCCGTGATTAATGAGCTAATAAAAACACCAACGACAGGAGCATCTTGACTGGATTTGCCCGTGTGGCAAACGTCAAAAGACAAAGGGGTTCCAAGTCATCTCTCTCTCTCTCTCTTTCTCCCTCTCTCTCTCTGTTTCTCTCTCTGTCCCTCTCTCTCTCTCACTCTCCCTCTCTCACTCTCTCTCTCTCTCTCTGTCTCTCTCTCTCAGACGTGCTGAGGGCTTCAGGAAACGCCAGTGGAAAGAGAGGAGATTTCGAGACTTTGTAGCACATTCCCTTCTGATAAAAATGTATTAGTGGAGAGACAAAAGGGAGGCGCTCGCCGAAATGAAACAGAGCCGGGCTTGGTGCCGACGAGAGCCTGGCAGTCTGCCCTCCAAAGCCACACATGAGCGTCTTTAATTGCCAGACAGACCAGAATAATTCTTTCGTAATATGAATTTATACAGTCGTTTTAGCAAGGCCGTAACATGCTGACAAGAAAACAGCGAGGAATATCAAGGCCGAGTGCCTTGAACACAGAGATTGGACCCAGGGAGGACAATGGCAGTATTGTGGACTTGAACTTCATAGTACATAGTAGTATGAATGGATTGAAGAGGAGAAAGAACAAAATGAAAGAGTGAGAGATGGAAAGAGAGAGATGCTTTGATGAGTTTATGTATGTATGGAATTAAAAGTTCTGAAGCGAAAAAGAGAAACAATTTTTGCTCTAAACAAGAGAAAGAGTAAGAGTGAGAGATTCTAATTGTGTTTAAGAGAGTAATGACGTGAGAAAGAAAGAAATTGAATGCTGAAGGTTTTTTTTGTGGCAGAGCTCTGAACGCTTTAATCTTGTTAAAGTATGCTTTGCAAGTCTATCTCTCTCTCTCTCGCTCTCTCTCTGTCTCTCTCTTTATCATGAACTGTACTTTTTTTTTTTTAAACTTTCTTTTAAACTCTCTCTCTCCGGAGTGACGGCCTTGCCTTGGCCCTTCTCAAGGGCCCATCAATTGCAGGCTTCAGATGCTGCGCGGGGGTGGGCCGAGGCTGGACGTGTTTGTGTCACTAGGTCTCATCTTAAGTGACTGATGTTTTGTCGAAGGTCAGGCCTCCCCATTGAGCGGCCCTGCTTCTTCCCTTGACCAACCCAGAAGGTTAGACTCTGAGGTCTCTTGGACGTCCTGCTGATGATAGGCCCTGAAGGTAAAGACACAGAGCTGATTTTGACAAACCATCTTCATTAGTCTGAGGTCCAGCTGGGAGCGGTGGAGGTGAGATGATGTTGTCAGAGGCTGCTGTAGCAGCTATCATTCCTAGAGGTCTGGGAATCTGAGAAATTTCAGTGTACATGTCATGAACAGTATCAGTTGTCATTCCTAGAGTTTCGTGAATGTCACAAATGTTTGCTTAGCTGTAAACATTTCACGGACAAATTTCGGTGCATGTGTTACAAAGGAGAGATTGGTAAGAAGTGGTTAGTTTTAAAAGCATATTCACACCCATGGAATCTCCTCTGAGCCATCACACACACACATTTTCTCTCCCACTCTGCGTTGCCTATGTTCAGGAAATCTCTGAGAGATTCCTATCAGGTTAGAGGCATTTGTTCAGCCTCCAGCACTTCTTTTTTCCCCCTGAATCAGGAACATCAGAAACTTTTCTAAAAATAGTCTGACCTGTCCCAGTGCTGATCCATGTTCTGCTGCAGGAGTGCGTGTAACTCGAGCAGCAAGATCCATCTGCTGCTATCATTATGGCTGCGCCTCAGTGCTTGCTGGATGGTGGTGTGTGTGTGTGTGTGTGTGTGTGTGTGTGTGTGTGTGTGTGTGCGTGCGTGTGTGAATGTGAATGTGTAAGTGTGTGTCTGTGTATGTGTGTGTGCGTGTCAGTGTGTGTGCATGTGTGTGTGTTCACGCGTACACGTGTGTCTGTGTATGTGTGTGCATGCGTGTGTGTGTGCGTGCGTGCGTGTGTGTCTGCGTGCATTTGTGTGTTCGTGTGCGTGCGTGTGTGTGGTGTGGGGTGCTGAGCAGGGCTGCTGGTTGGCGTGCTGGATATATATGACAAGTCTCCTGACTTATGGGAGGCCCTGTCTCTCTTCCTCTCTCTCTCTCTCTCTCTCTCTCTCACTCTCTGGCTGTGGCTGAGGGGCCTGTTTGTCCACACACGCCTGTTCCACGCTCCACATGTGATGGATGCCTCGGTCTCAGGTGAGCCGTAATTTCTACTGATGGCTCCAGGCACAGGCTGATGGGGGGTGGTCATGGTGGAAGGGGTAGGTGGGGAGGAGGTGGTAATGGCAGCCGGGAGGACTGGACTTATGATTATTATTTTTCTGGATGATGATGATGCAGCGGCACACGGCACATACACACACACAGTTTTTCCGCGAGTGAGACGTTTTCTGGAAGGGGGATGAGATGGGCAGGGGGGCCCCCACGGGTAGTTGGAGCCAGGTCAGCCTCAAAACATCTCTCTTTGGCCGTATGTGTATGTGTGTGTATGTGTGAGTGTGTCTGTGTGTGTGTGTGTGTGTGTGTGTGTGTGTGTGTGTGTGTGTGTGTGTGTGTGTGTGTGTGTGTGTGTGTGTGTGTGTGTTTTAGGGAGGGGTTGCTCTGCCACTAGCTGTAAATCTTAGTTCAGTGCAGTGCTTAATGTTAACGTGTCTATCCAGGGAGTCGGCAGCTAACTCTGACAAACACCTGCAATTTGCCAAGTTGGATGGAAGAGATACGAGTCAATTACTAGGTGCTGGCAGAGGACCAAAGAATGATGGTGAGTGTGTGTATATGTTTGTGTGCCTGTACATGGGTGTGTACACATGTCTGTTCATGAATATGTGTGTGTATGCATATATATGTGTAGACATGTGCACACATGGTTTTGTGCATTTGTGTGTGTGTGTGTGTGTGTGTGTGTGTGTGTGTGTGTGTGTGCAGTCCCATATGCCTCACACTGACACTGGCTGATTCCACAGGGATGTCACAGATGCTAGAGGTCAATACCTCTCCAGCTGCCCCAGTCATTTAATCTCATAGAGAATCTACAAGATATGACTTCTTCTATCTGGTCAATGCAAATATGCTTTGGCCTTCGGTGCAATCAACCAGAGAACTGCCTGTTGTCACCAAGAAAGTGGAATGAAAGAACCATTAAGAAGAACCCACTCTTATTTAAGCATTGTTTTAAGGCCCTAAAGCCTGCAACATATTTCTCCTCATTCAACTAGATATGATTCAAGAAAATTTAAATATCATATCCCATAACATGACCAAGTTATTTACCTTGATTTAATTGACTGAAAGACCAGCCATTGTAGCCACTGCCATTACTTCAAGTTTTCCCAAATGACAGTGGTTTCTCTCAATGTCCAATAGCATAACAGTGAAAACCAAACTTTAAAACTCTTATAGGCACTAAACTGCAGGCTTGGGCAGTGTGGGGAAGAGGATTTGATCAGCTGAAGTAGCCGCCAAATATCGTTAAAGCTCAATGCCATTAAATTGAGTCAAAATATGCAGCGAGACGCACGCTTTCCCTTAGGCCTGAATATATTCTCTCCACGCATGGCTGACAATAGACTAATAATTATGATCATGGGAGTAATTCCGTAATAATACTGTAATCATGATTACAGGCTGAGGACATCCCAGAGATCCTGAAGCCATTCGGCCCTTCTCCAGTCTCCAGCACGGAAATGAGGGGAAAGGAAAAATCTAAAAGCTTCATGTAGAGCTGGATTGCACCGGCGGGCCTATAGGACATCCTCTGGATCTGGTGTATGTTAGGGGAAAGGCTGAGGGTGAAATGGTTGGAGTGTTTCAGAGAGGAGGATGAGAGCGGGCTGGATAGATGAATGGGCTTAGCAGAGGGATGAGAGGAGCCAGGGGATTGGGCTGTGGGGGGTGGAGGTAGGGATTCCTCATCATCCTAGTAACTGCGGAGAAAGCTTGCCTGTCTGTCGGTCTGTCTGTCTCATCGGTGGTTATCCATCGTCTCTGCTTTTCCCATTTGCCTTCCCCCCCAGACTGTGTCGGTGTTTCCTAAATAAATTCAAAAACTTTGTTCCAAACGTCCCAATGCAACTCGGGGCAAAAAACGCATCTCATCACAGACCAAGAGCAAAGTGGCAACGATGACAGACAGACAGATGAACAGACAAAGAGACTGACAAACAAATGGATGGATGGATAGAAGGAGAGAGGGATGCAGCTCAGGAGATCATTTTTTTACTTGCACATTTCTGGTTTATCTCATCACTTTATCATTTCATTCCAGCCCTCAATGTTACATATACACAAAACCCACCATTCACTGTTTGAATGAAACACAAAGAGCAAACAATGAAAAGGACAGTGGAATGCTTTAATTGCAGTAATTAGCCTTTGCATGTGTAATTATAAGCTTGCTACAATTTTCTTTTCATAAAGGCAAGGCTGTTATTAGTTTCTGTGTGGGAAGCTGTCTCCTCAAAGATGCAACCTCAGAAACCGATAAACTTCATCCTTGATCTAATAAACAATGTTTGCCGTGCTGAAGAGCACACAGCCTAAACCTCCAGACTTCCTTGTTATTATCAGGGATGACGGATGACTGTGTAAATAGATGACATTACTAGATAGGGTGTTTTAATTATGTCTGTCTGGTCTCTATATATGCTTGGTTGTCCCGTGTGAAAGTGCTTTTGTCTGTTTGCCTTAATAGAGACAGTGTGGCAGTCATGTATGTGAGAGTTTTATATTGTTTTGACAGTAGTTAATGACAGTTTATATGCTTGTCTCTTTGTTTTACTGGAAGGTCGTCTGCCTGGTATTGTTGAAAGTGGGTGAATGTGTGTTTGAATGTTTTATTTGTGTGTTTGCATATTTGTTTGTGTCTGTGTATTGTGTGTGCGTGTGTGTGTGTGTGTGTGTGTGTGTTTGTGCGTGCAGATTTTGAACTTGTGTGGGTGAGATTGTAAATTAGGAAAAGGTGTGAGTCACAGACCGTACTGTCAGAAAAAACAATGGCATCTCCAGTATATAAAAACTAGCGAGACAGAAAGAGAGAGGGGGAATAGAGCGAGAGAGAGAGAGAGAGAGAGAAAGATAGAATATGTTGGGAGGAGAAAACAGAAGGGAGAAGGGTTGGGGAAAGAAAAGTCAAGAGACCCAGACAGGCTAGGACAAGAAAGAAAAGAAAATATCTAATTGGAATCAAGTATCCTGAAAAAGTGCGTGGGCGACTGAATTCCGCAAAGCATGCTGGTTTCCTTTCGCGAGAAGGCAGAAGAGTCAGGCCAGGGTCTTAGAAATTCCCCCTGTACACAGCAGTCTTTACTTTAGGGTGGTGAGTTTAAGACTGGTGACAGAGTGCCAGGATGCGGGCCAGAACAC
The DNA here is from genome assembly GCA_015244755.2 of Tenualosa ilisha. NCBI lineage: Eukaryota > Metazoa > Chordata > Actinopteri > Clupeiformes > Clupeidae > Tenualosa > Tenualosa ilisha. Next base: position 4,729,824 of record PYXC01000133.1, on the reverse strand, counting down.
AACAGGATTTCCATAGACACCCTCGTCTGCTCACTTGCACTTCAGTGTCAAGCAAGACAACCCAGCAACCCAGCCCAAGTGAGGAGGGCACTGCTAGCCATGTTTGTGTGTGCGTCTGTGCGCACGCTTGTGTGTATTGTTGCTTAAAGGTGCAGCGATTCTCATCTAGGAAATTTTTTGTCACGTACAGCATTCTCCTTTCGTCACTTACACTAAGAATTTCTTCACAGCCCTCTAGCTGTCCGTTGATGCCTGCACTGTAATGACAAAGTGGTGTTTGCATGCAGTCATACTGGCACTGCAAGTATGAAACCAACATGGTGGCTGAACCGTAAATGGTTCCAGTCAATTAACATACCCTTTTGCAGTGCATGCATGTGAGAGTGTAATCCGATTGGCTTTGGGTCTTAAATTGACCTGGCCCTTCACCAGAACTGTGGACTTTACCTTTAATCAGCTAACTTGAAAAGTAGCCAGTTTTCGAAGAAAACAAATTGAATTTGGGCATAGGATTTCCAACACTCAGACCGCCCATTCTAATGTCTGCCACATGGATCAATTGCCCCCGTCGTCCCACAGGTGATATCAGATGACACTAATTAAATATCGCATTCTAAAGCATCCTAATTGCCCGTATACGTGCCTGAGAGTGGTGATGGCAGAGGAGGGGGTGCAGGGGAGGGAGGAAACGGGGGTCCGGAGAGAGGGAGAGTGGATCAAATGGGGGGTCAAGGGTCACCTCCTGCCTTTTAAGTCTATGGGCCCTGTGGGCTCCCCGACGCTGTTGATGCACTCCTTCAAGCGGTTTCTCATTACCGGCTCATTGGCGACCAGGCCACATGATAACACAGAGAGAGAGAGAGACAGACAGACAGAGAGAGAGAGAAAGAAAGAGAGAGAGAGAGTGAGTGGGGGACTAATTTGTTAGCTAATGCTTTTAAAGTGGCAGTTGCTAGTCAATGCAAATGACATCTGAGTCCCCCACAGCGGGCATAATGTCTAAGTGTCTAATGTGGAAAGAAAGAGAGAGAGAGTTCAGAGAGTTTTTATTTTTTTCAGAAAAGGAAAGCAAATTGGGTGCAAACAAATAAAAACTAGAGGGAGTTATTTTTGTTCCTTTTGTCACTTTGCAGAGAGAGGGTATTTAAAGCGCTTTTAAAAGTCTGCATGTGGTGAAACTGGAATGGCCATTAATGGAGACATTTAAGCGTTTGGATGTTAATGGCATTAGGCTGCTTTGTAGGTGTTTATGAAACACATAGCAGAGATGTGAAGAGCAGACCCTGGCTGTGGTCTTGGCCAACACAGTGGAAATGGCGTGCAGGCCTGGCCTAGTCTGGCCTGGGGCGGAGTGGGGCGGGGGGGCTCCTGCTTAATGGCCTCTTGGATCAAGCTTTCAGGTGAGGTTGTCTGCATGTTTGTGTCTGAGCTATGCCAGATACCCATAAATCTTAGCCACTGTTGACCCAGACCACAACAATAACTGGGTTTCAACATTCAACTTATGGAACTTATCTCATAGTCACATTACATGTAATTAGGATTTGGCTCAAGAATATCTGCAGTTGTGTATATTTCAAGTTCTGTTGTTATATTTCAACATCAAGCTGTGTAATGTGAAATAAAAATGGACATTAGCCTAATGAAGTGATGTGTCCGGACCAGGTGTGGGATCAAAACATGAAGTGGCAGAACAGCATCTACTGATAAAAGGTTGTAAATGTGAATATATGCAATGTTAATCCACCACCACCACCCAAGCAAATCAAATTAATATTCCTCTATTAGGTGACTGATGCAGTTGCAGGTGTTTCCAACTGAGGATTTCTTATTCCCATAACTTCAAAGCGCATTAAAGGCATACCAGGCAAGACTGCAATTTTTTTACCACTAGAGCTCCCCCTACAGGCGCCGATTTTTTTTTTAGAAAAACAGCAACAACATTGTACATTCTCACCAATCCATGTGAATTTGTTTGCACCCGAGGAATAGGAACCAGCGATGATCATTTTGGTAGCGTAACATTCACTGACCAGTGAATTTTGGTTTCATTCAGTTTCGGTGTTGTTTTCACCGCCTCGCTGTGTGTGTGATCCTGCAGGTGTAATAACCATGGAGCCTATGCTAGAGGCAGCTGACATAGCCTTCATTTACCCTGTAATGAGCCATTTAATCATCAAAGTGACTACGAAGCCGGTAAATTAACCTAAAAACATTGCCTGGTGTGCCTTTAACAACTTGAATGGGAACTTGGCTAGTATGGCCTGGCCTGGATCAGCTAGGGTCTTGTTATTTTCCATCGGCTTTTAGTAAGTCCTCACTTTGAAGAGTTTGCATATTTTGAATCCATTCAAAAGATGCCAGGGATGTCCATGCTGTCTGGACTACCTACAAGCACTGGTAGTAGATTTATTCTCTATTAATCATGTGGAACATTGATGGATTACAGTAAATGGAAATGTTTAATAAGGGCAACCTTCATGCCTTAAGACTGTGTGTTCACTTTTGAACACTGTGTGTGTGTGCGTGTGAGAAAGAAAGAGAGAGTTTGCCTCGTTTCACTGCACAAGCATCAATGGCTGCTAAAAGTGCAGAGTAACGTGTGTGTTCCTCGACCAAGGAGGCCCGGAAACTACCATCTGGGTCGGCTTAACAGCATCAGGCTGTGAGTGTGAGAGGCTTTTCAGAGAGCAGCCCCGTCTTTAGAGAAGGTAGGTATGCATGTGTGTGTGTGTGTGTGTGTGTGTGTGTGTATGTGTTAGCCAACTCCACTGCTGGCACTGTCTATTGGATCTCACAGCCCGGTGGATTCTGGCCCACACCTAACTATACCATTACCTTGTTGCCCAAGTGTATGTGTGTGCATGTGTGTGTGTGTGTATGTGTGTATGTGTGTATGTGAACTCACTGCTTTCTCCACAGCTCACCATACCGTTACCATGCCGACTGTTACTGGAGCCTGTTCGGCAGGCCCACGAGCTGCCGGAGTCATGAGAGCAGCGTGCCGCCAGCCCAGAGCTTGGTGCCACCACAAACACAGCCGTTACTGGGTCGACCCGGGCCAGAGCAGAGCGGAATGGAGACGGGTAGGGGTGTGTGTGTGCTTGTGTGTGTGTGTGTGTGTGTGTGTGATGTGGGTTAGCATGTGGGAGGATTAAAGATGGTTACTCAGCTTCACCTTCTCACTTCCCTTCACTGAAGCAGGTGGTGGTGGTGCTGCTGTGTGTGTGTGTGTGTGTGTGTGTGTGTGCGTGCGTGTGTGAGCGTTGAATAGAGGTCTCATGTTACACAAAGTCAGGCATTGGTTTTTACATGTGTGTGTGTGTAAGTGTGTGTGTGTGTGTGTGTGTGTATGAATGTGTGTGTGTATGTGTGTTTTACGGTAATGTGGAACCAGATATCTGAGTCTGGAGGGCTGTAAGTGAATGTGAAAGGGAGGTAGTTGCTGATTGTTGTGATTCTCTGTTTCCAGTCATCACTGGCTCAGCCTGCATTCATCTTTCTATTGCACGCACACACACACACACACAGAGACACACACACACACACGCACGCACACACATACACACTACGCTTTTCACTTTTCACTTACAAAGAATTATTTCAGATCTGACTCACTATGTGGCAACAGTATTGGTATTGACGATGGAATCTTTTGATGGTCTGCACAGCTGTGTGTGTGTGTGTGTGTGTGTGCCTCCTGGAAGGCCTGGGTGGCTTTCCCCATATTAAGGTCCCCTAGGGAATGGAGGTGGAGGAGTTGTTGCCCCCAGTGTGAACATGGGTTGAGCTCGACTTTGGTGGCTCCCTTTCTTCTTATCTGCCTAAGTAACAAGCACGTGGGGCACAGATGAGGGGGTCCCCCTGCACCCCAGACCCTAGACCCCCCATGCAAGTACGAGGGGCCACCCAAAATGACGAGCTGCAAGGTGACAGACACACACACACACACACACACACACACACACACAGACATTCACACACACAAACTGTGCATAAATGAGTCGGGCTGAGTTTGGTTTGCCAGCGTGGCAAATTTGAGAGGGGAGTTCGCTGAGAGTGACAGTTTGTAGAGTGTGCGCCAACTGCTCGACTGGGACATTTGATTTAGCGTTACAAATGCACGCATGAAATGTGTGTGTGTGTGTGTGTGTGAGTGTGAGTGTGTTTGTTTTTGATTTGATTTGATTTAGCATTACAAATGCATGCATGAATTGCTAAAAGACTTGAATAGCAATTTTTTTTTTTTAACCCTGATGGTGGAGATATCAAAGAGGCCCACCGTGCAGCTCTGGCATGGAGTGAAATGCGCTGTTAAAGCCAATTGAATCATATCATATGCAGCGGTAAATGCCTACACGGAGGTGTAAGGAATAATTAGAAGCTCGGCATGAAAGTCCCAAATGCTCGTTAGCCACTAATCTGTGTGTTACATGTATGTGACATGTGTATGCGTTTAAAGTGATGGCACTGGAGAATTTCTCCCCCAGTCATTTGTTTCAATTAGCCCCAGCACCTAATGTGAACCACATGCATCACCGCCGCAGCTCAGTAACGAGGTGGCGGGCTCGGGGGGAACCCCTCGCGGGCGCAGTCGGGGCTGTAGTCATGTCTAGGTGCCCGTGTCATGTCCCCAGGGGTGCACAGGTGACGTGCCAACCCCCCCCCAGCTACCGCCACACACCCCACTTACTCACTCGCTCACTCACACCGTTCTCTCCTCCCGCTTCTCTCCTCCACGGCATCTCTGTGGCACTGCATACAGAGAGATGAAGGGGTGAAGCCCAGATAGACGCTATTACGTGTCAAAGGGTCAGCACTTTGAAAGGGGAGTATGATGTGTGTGTATGTGTGGCTTTGTATGTATGGGAGTACCTGAAAGTGTTGGTGTCATGATGAGGTTATGAACTTGTATGTGTGTGTGTGTGTGTGTGTGTGTGTGTGTGTGTGAAGGAAGGGCCTTGAAGGAGATATTAAGGAGATGTTGAAGAGCAGGAAGAAAGAGAATATACTTCCTTGTAACCTGAGTGCCAGGAAACGCCTTGACTTCTCCCGGGGTTATGTGTGTATGTGTATGTGTGTGTGTGTGTGTGTGTGTGTGTGTGTGTGTGTGTGTGTGTGTGTGTGTGTGTGTGTGTTGGGGGTGGGGGTGGGGTGGGGGTTGCGTGAATGAGATCATTCAACTGCCTGTGATGACAATGTCTATTCCGAGGGGATAAAAAGTTATTTGTGGACGCTGTGGTGTCGTGAAAAACAAAAGCCTCTGTGGGAGACTGCTGTCTCGCCTCTCAGGGCAGAGGACCAGCCCAAGAGCCCTGCTTGCCTGCCCTGCCTGCCTGGCTGCTCTTGAGTGCAGATGTTGCTGTTGCTGTTGTTTGACACCATCCAAACGGCATGTCTTTAGTTCCAGTGCATGCACAGCTAACCCTTCAGTACCTCTGAGGCTTAGTGAAACATTACCCCCTGGAAGAATCACAAGTCTTCATTTCACACGCACAGACACACACACACACACACACACACAGTCATGCACACACATACACACAGACGGCAACAATAATAAGGGAGATTCCAGAGCTGAGATTTGGGGCGAGGTGTTGTCCGGTTGCGTGCTCGCTTGTGCTGCTCAGCTGTGCAAAAAGTTTTGGAAGGCGCTTTAAGAGCGAGAGTCTGCGTCCCAGATTGATGTGGAAGACGCCAAACGTTGACAGGAAGTTATTCCTCCAACAGTTTCATGGCCCTTGGACATGCAGTAAATAAATAAACAAATAACTAAATAAACAACCGTGCGTTCAACGTGACCTTTGCACGCTGCTCTCTGTATTCCTGAGCTGACTGAAATGTCTGTAGTGTAAACTAATGAAGTCAGTGTGGGTGTCTGTCTGTGCGACGGCTGGTACGGTTACCATCAGGGGAGGCACGGCTGAGAGAGTGACCCCGTGAACTGGCCTTATTCCTGGGAGCTCACGGGACCAGGCCTGGGCCTCCTGGAGCTCTGGCTGGCTCGCCCGGTCTTCGGTTACGCGGTCCTGTGAGTGGGCATGTGTGTGACTCTGGAGCTTGTGTGACCCTAATGGCTTCTTTGCACTGTAACTGGAGTTATGGCAGCGTGCACAGGCTTTCTGAGCGATGTTGGACCCCCACCCCCCCTAACTCCCCCACCTCCACCCCCCCCACCTAACCTTGACCAGATGTGGAGTCTGAGCATCAGCCGATGGAAAAGTTAAAAATAGCTTGAGATGTAACACTCAATCGTTCACAACTTTGCTCGTACTGAACGACCAGAAAACCCATGACAATGAAGCAAGCACTCACTCGCTCTCTCCCTCTCTCACTCTCCCTCCCTCCCTCCCTCTCTCTCTCTCTCTCTCTCTCTCTTCTTTAACTTCGAGAAAAGCCAGCTGCAATAAAACTCATTTAACATTTAAGGGGATATGTTTTGTTTTTTTTTTTGTTACGCTCTCTCATGCAGTATTTTGTTCCATAACTTTCATGTCTTTTCATTTCATGAGATTTTTTGTTCCATACTGCACATTCGCACCCAGGCAATCAGGCGAACTGAGCGCTCTTGTTATCACACTATCAAGTGGTGAGGCCCTCATTAGGTCAGCTTTGCGCTGGAAATATTTGCTTTTCATTTAAGGCAACTAGCTCATTGCTCATGGTCCTTGCCAAAGTACATTATGCTTTAGTGGCTGTTATATGACATTTTTCTTCTAAAAATTGACTGCGGGTCATGCAAATTAAATGTGGCGAGTGCCGTAAAAGGCGGAGGGAGGCCACGGGCTATGTGCAGAGCATCCAATGGCGATGGTGGTGGTGTGTGTAGAGAGACACAGGGATAAGGTAGAGTGCTAGTGTGTGTGTGTGTGTGTGTGTGTGTGTGTGTGTGTGTGTGTGGAGGGACAAGGATGAAGGTGCAGTGCGTGTGCTTGTGTGAGTATGTGTGCGTGTGATGAGGTACAGAGGTGAAAATGAAGGTAGAGAGGTAGTGTGTATGTGTGTGTGTGTGTGTGTGTGTGTGTGTGTGTGTGTGTGTGTGTGTGTCTGTGTGTGTCGGCTGCACCTCTCACGGCCTCTGTCGGCTCACTTGCACAGCGAATGGCATGTCATAACAGATTTGGGCGAGATGCTTCCTGGCGTGTCATTACTCAATACAAAGAGGCAGCTGCAGATGTGCTGTTTGAGGAAACGCCCTAGATCTCCACCCACACACACACACGCACACACACACACACACACACACACACATTGCCACCCATCACAGAGAAGTGAATGTGTGTGTGTGTGTGTGTGTATTCATATATGTTTTTACATACCTTGTGTGGATCTCCACCCTGTCTTGTCTCCTGGTGACAAGGTGAGCATGTAGATGCAGTGTCTCTGTTTGTAGACATAAGGGTAAGAGCAAGTTGTGTCTACAGTATGTGTGGGGTGTTCCCTACCCAGGATGAGCATTTGTCATTGGCTCTACATGTACAGTGTGTGTGTGTGTGTGTGTGTGTGTGTGTGTGTGTGTGTGTGTGTGTGTATGAGTTTGTGCGTGTGTAATAGAGTGAGAGTGGCATGTCTGTAGGTGTCTGTGACAGAGCGAGAGAGGTATGTGTGTAGGTGTGTGTATGTGTGTGTATGCACATGTGTGAGAGAGACATGCAGTATGTGTGCTTTGTGTATCCAAATGGTGAGTTGTGTATGTCTTCAAGCTAGTATAAAAAGTGCTAGCACATTTGTCTATGCATTTGTGTCCAAGCTTAGATGTGTGTGTGTGTGTGTGTGGGTATGTGCAAGATTAATTGTCACACGGCTGTCTGCAGAGGACTATTGTTTAGAATTCCATGGTCCTGATGTCACTGCATATGAGGTCTCTTTTATCAGCGTCTCTGCGAGGGAAACTCTATCCTAGCCACCACTGGTGGTGGCCCAGGGACTCCACATTAGTGGACTCTAAACATAGCCTCCCCCCTGAAGGAAGCTCATTACCACTGCTGGACCCGAGGGGGAAATCATGCTCACTGCCAAAGTGGAGATGATTGCACCTACTCTTACCACAGGCAGTGCTCCAAACATGCAACTCCCATCCCAAGGTTAGGAGTCGAGTGCGTCTGTTGCCAGTTTGAAGGACATTCGTGAGTGTTTCACCTTGTTCTGAGAGTGGAGTTTGACTTCCTGCTATTTCGCCTGTGTTTACCTTCCAGCTCACAGCAGGAGGGGTGTATCCTGTAGCAGCATGCAGATTCCCCTTCAAATCTCTCTCTCTTCTCTCTTTTCTCTCCCTCGCTTCTCTCTTTCACTCACTCTCTCTGCCTCTGTCTATCTGTCTCGCATCGTTTACTCTCTGAAGCCTGCCTCTTTAGCTATGTCAAACAGCCCAATCCTGCACTGGGGATTTCAGCGTGAGGGGCCCTTAACAGAGGTCCTCATAAAGCTTCATTGTCTGGGGCCTGCGTCAGCCGGTTGGGTTAGCGGAGCCTTTGATGGAGTGATCTCTTCCTCGGCATTTGAGGGAGCTAGCAGAGCCGTGTGTGTGTATGTGTGCATGTGTGTGTGGTGCATGTGTGTACTGTATGTGTGTGTGTGTGTGTGGTGCATGTGTGTACTGTAGGTATGTGTGTGCATGTGTGTGTGAGTGTATGTGTGTGTGTATGTGTATGTGTATGTGTGTGTATGTGTGTGTGTGGGTGCATGCATTTGTGTGTGTGTGTGTGTGTGTTTATGTATGTCACTGTTTGTGTGTTTGTATATTCAGAGGCTGGGAAGAATGCTGAACTCTCAGGCGCAGCAGTGGTACTGTGGTGCTGTACTGCTGTGCACTAATGCTGTCGTGGAGCATCCGTCACGGGCGACCGCCTGCTGTAAAATGGACCTCCGGGGGCCTATAACTCACTCTCTGTTCCTGACTCTCTCCCCCTGTCAGGAAGGAGTTAACCCCAGGAAGAGCAGAGCGATGAAGCGCATGTTAACCGAGCGTGTAATTGATGTCATGAGCCACCTTGGCAAAAAAAGAAAGGAAGAAACTTCTCCTTCGCCTTCTCACCAGTCTTCATTATCCATCCTGACCAATGGCATCAGCTGTTGGGAGAGGAGCAGGCGGGGCTTTGCAGCATCTCATCAAAAGAGAGGTTAGTTCCTGTGGAAGAGGGCATCGTTTCCTCTTGACCCTCTCTCAGCCATGCAAACACATAATGAGCAGCCATTGCATCAGTGGACAGCAGGTTGGGAGGACACCAAAGAACGCTTGAAGTCTCCCCACTGCAAGAAACGAACTGTGGTTAATTGCTAACTTCCAGAATGATGCCATGGAGCAAGAAAGCCGACACAGACAGGCCTGTAAAATCACTGTCTGGCATGCTAATAACGACTGCCAAAGCCAGTGCTTGGGGTCGCGCTACGTCAACTCTCATAAAGTGTCATTTTTAAAATCAAAGGCTGAGATGGTGCTTAATTGTACATTACAGAATTAACAGTTTACTCTGCTGCTAATTAGCAACATAAAACGCTTAGTGATGCAAGAGACTTCATTGTTTTGCTGGCAAAGGCGATAAAAGATGAAAGTTGGTTCGTGCTAGTGTTTCCCACAAGCTGTACACTACTCTGCTCTCTCGAAAAAAGGCATAAACAATTACGTGATGCATTCCTTGCATTCTGCTACAGCAAGATGGGTCCCAAGGTACGCAAATAATGAACACCATACTTTGCTACAAGGGGAAGCGAAATCAAATCAAGACCCAGAATGGGGCGAACCTTGAGTCGTCTCGTGTCAGTGGTCGCGGCCAGTGGCATCCACACACGAACACACAAAGAGGAAATTCATTTGGGCTGGATAATAATAATGATTATCTCCAATAGCGGTCGGTGCATGTGCTGAAAAGCCTTCAGTTATTCTCTCGGGCATAAAGAGACAAATATCAAACACATGGCCAGGATCATGAATAATGAATAAACGCCGAAAACCTTGACATTTTCCCATTACGAGGACAAATTACGCCTGCCTATCTACAACTGGAAGAGGATCAAACGTGGCTATTATCTGCAGATAGCAATCATACAATACCAATGACCGAATTGTGAAAACATTCCCGTCCGCAGGGAGGGTCGGAGCGGAGGACTGTCTATGCTCTGTGTTTGTCAGCGCCATGGCTGGAAGAGGGCATAACAACCATAAGTGGACTGGTTTCCAGTCATGACTGGCGTATGAATAGGCCTTCACATCTGTGGCGTGGGGGTGCAGTAAGCTGACATTTAGTGCTCACCAAATGCTTGTTCTTAGCCTCAAACAGCACTCACAGAGGAGCCAAAGGTGTGTGTGTGAGAGTGTGTGTGTGTGTGCGTGTGAGTTTGTGTATCGGGCCTTGAAAAGGGGCATGATGCATACAAATTAGCAAGGGAGCCTTTTGATGAAAGCCAGCATCAAAGGCCAGCTGTGCTTCGTCCACATGTTTTTGCTCTGTAAATTGTCCGAAGGGCCCGAAGAGGTTCTCACAACCGGGCTAAAGCACAGGGAGGAGATGAAGCCTAATTTAGTGTGTGTGTGTGTGTGTGTGTGTGTGTTAGTGTGTGTGTGTGTGTGATGCCTTGATGGATGAGCCGGCTGAGCACATTCAGGACTCTTATCAGCGGTGGCATTATAGTTGGCGCTGGATGCGCATTCCTCACTTTGGTCCTTGTGTTTTTCTGGAGCTCCACTCTGCTCGGCTCTGCGCTCTGCTTTTTTTTCCGCCACCGCAACTTTGAACGGAACGGCCGTGTGAATTGTGGACTTTGTGGACTTTTTCATTTTTCTTTTCTTTCTTCTTGCCTTTCTTTCTTTTTTGTTTGTTTGTTTCGTGCAGGGAGCATGAAGGGACGAATGAATGCGGTATGCCGTTTGCTGGATCCTGCTCCTGTTTTGAGCGGGGGTGGGGGGGGGGTGGAGGGGTGGGGGGAGTGTTGTCGTGCTCTCGAGGTTAGGGTGGCTGTTCCATGTTAGCCCTCAGATACTGGTACATGGTGATTAAGAGCAACACGGCTTGGGCCTGTGCCTGGTTCCTGCTCTTTTAAAGAGCTCCCAGCAGCTGCGCACCGCCATCGCTGCTGCTGCGTCAGACTTTTGACAAAAACGAAAAACAGAGAGGGAGCACCGCATAGCCCGCCCAGTCCGCTCCCTCAGCTCGGGAAAACCTAGTGAAGAAACGTCAAGATTTCAGCGGGTCGGTTCTTGAGGCTCGATTGCCTCCTATGTTGCTGGCCACCAGGAATGTTGATGACCAAAAGCCACCTAAGCCTCTTGTCAATGGTGGTTAGAGGCAGCCGCCCACATGAGAGCATTCCTGGAGCACCGCGGTCAGACCACAAACTCATATTTACTGTGTGTGGTAGACGCACCACAGAGGAGCCCAAAAACATATGGCCCGAAATAAAGGATATGAGCACATAGACAAACTCACTTACACACACTCAAACACACACACACACACACACACACACACACACATTTTATGGCACTGGACACTCTAACACACACACACACACACTAAGACATATACCACACTCGCGTCATACACACAAACCACAATGAAAGCCACAGCAACCATATGGCACCTCTGACATCTGAACACATTCAGTGCAAATATAAACAGACCTTCGGGTGTTAACTCTGACACAGGCATAAACATCCCAGTGGTCACCAGTGATATCTGACATAAAACAGAGTGTGTGTGTGTGTGTGTGTGTGTGTGAGCTTACAACACCTCCCTCCCCTTTCTCCCGTCCACTTCACAGGCACTATCGCTTGGCTCGGGTTAGCCGTAATTAGTTCAACCCCTGAGTCCTTTCTGGACTTTAATTAACCGAGTTTTAATTGAGTTTAATCACTTTCACAGAAAATTTCCTCTAGCTTTTTTACGACGCCTGGAGCGAGCATTATTAGATCTCCTGCGCTTGTCGAAGTTCTCCTCCCTGACATAGACATGCCATTAGCAGACTGTAATAAAAGCAGGGAGTCTTTCCTTTTGCCTCTTTGATTGTTCAGTTTCTTAGTAGTTTTAGTGGTGCTTGGCTATTATCATCCTCAGAGGTAACAGGCAAAAGCTCCTTTTATGTCTTCCTTGAACTTTGGACAGCTGTATGTGTTTAGGACGGTTATAATGCAACAGAGGTTCAAAAGACTCCACTACCTTCCTTTTACCTCTCCTGCAGTCCGTGTTGGCTGCTTTAATATGCTTCCATAGGGGTCTGGCACTCATCAAAGCCATATGGGCAGGTCAAGGAGGTTGGTTGGTGGGATACTGGGAGAGACAGGGAGCTAGAGAGAGAGAGAGAGAAGAGAAAGAGAGAGAGGAAAGAGAGAAGTGGGAAGAGAAGGAGAGAGAGTAAGACAAGTAAGAGACGAAGAGAGGGAGGAGATGGAGAGAGAGAGAGGGGAGAAGAGAGAGAAAGAGAAGAGAGAGAGAAAAAGAGAGAGAGAGAGGGGAGGGGGTGCCGGGAGAAGACCTTGATGTTGAAAATAAAACATTCCATGGGCCAGACAAGAAGCTTCCCTCTGGCCAGGAACCCTCCAAATGACTGTGAGCAGAACAATGACAATACAAAGCACTTAGGACAACCAGTGAAATGCAAAGCATCGCCTAATAGAGGTGGTCGCCATTATGGTGATTGCTTCTGGATTTCTTCAAGTGATTTGGCAACAGCTTCGAACGCAAGGAGAGAGAGAGCGAGAGAACGAGAGAGAGAGAGAGAGAGAGAAAGAAAAGGAACCATGTCCCAATTCCCCCTTGTACTCTTTTAAAGAAGGCCGAGCACTTATTTCCACTCTGGAGTCTGTGTTAGTAAATACGGGTTTAATGCGCTGTGCGTCACTGTGACTTGGTTTCCGTGGAGACGTGGTTTGATTCTGTAAAATTTTACGCAGGGTTAGTGGCGTGACATGGGAGTGCCTCGGCTTCACCTCCATTATAAAAAGGCTGGGGCTAGACTGCATGTGGAGTTAAACAAGTAATAAATAAATGCATAGAGTGAGAGAGAGAGAGAGAGAGGGAAAGAGAGATAGATAGAGAGAAAGAGGGAGAAAGTGAGAGACACTTAAGAGTCTCCTTTCTCTCTTAGCAGGCCAGGCGGCACCGTGTGTGTGTGTGTGTGTGTGTGTGTGAGTGTGTGCGTGCGTATATGAGTGTGAAAGCTGAGAAGGTGGTGGCAGAGGGTGAAAGTCCACGATACCAAGACGACTGGCTCCCTCAAGATTTTACTTGAACCGCTAATGCCCCTCGTGCTTCATAGATATGCTGTATGTGTGTGTGTGTGTATGGGAGTGTGTGTGAGTGTGTGAGTGTGTGCTCTTAGGGTAGAGGGTTCACCAATATTACCATCATTATAGCCATAGTTTTTCTTTTCCTGCTTTACTGTTGAAGGGGTTATGTCATCCAGTGAAAGAGCCATTAGAAAGAGATGTGGGTGGACTGTGTGTGTATATGAGAACGAGAGAGAGAGAGAGAGAGAGAGAGAGGCTGTGTTTCTGTGTAAGGCTCTGTGTGTATGTGTTCTTGAGCATGTACATTATGTGTGCGTGTGTGTGTGTGTGTGTATGTGTGAAACCATTTCCAACCGCATCCCAGCGCCTCCAACACACACACGCACATTCACACACCCTCTCACACTCCTGGCCGAACAACGCTTCACCTCTCACAGGAGGTGAACTGACTGCGATCCTCGGTTTTACAACATGCACAACACAGCATACCTCTTCAGCAAACTCACTAAGTGCTGTGACCAGGAATGCTTGGCTGTGTCCGTGGTGGTTCACCTCACTCCAACATGACTGGAATGATTGCAGCCGGCAGTACCGGCAGTCTTCAACCCTCCGGCCTGACTGCAGACCTCTGACGGAAAAGATAAGTCGACCCCATCGGAGCTACACGCACACGACGTGTTCAAAAGAGAATGGTGTGTGTGTGTGTGTCCGTGCGTGTGTGTGTGGCAAACACACAGTGAGGGACGGTGACTGCCCTTCAGGATCAGTGGACAGCATCCTCCACTCAATATAGGGGGGAATACTTGGGGGAAATGTTGTTTGGGCGGAACCCATTTTATTTGGCTTCACTTTCGCACTTTTTCAAGTCCGTTCATTTTCACGCAGAGGGAGACGGAGACTGAATCCTTGGCCTCAGCTTTTAGTAGCCTTGACAGAGAGGGGAATGAATACAGACTTTTCAACAGCCAAAAGTCCTCATTCATCAGAGCAAGTAAAGGAGAGTTGAGAGAGAGAGAGAGAGAGAGAGAGAGGAAAAGAGAGGAAGCAGTGGGGTGGTGTTGAACAAGTCCGTGGGTATTGGGTGTTTACCCAGGTGTGTGTCTCAGAGTTTGGCAGCTGCTCTGTAACAATATTAGAGGAAGACAGCTGAGCGGCTGCTGCCCACTGTACTATGACCTGAGCGAACGGACGGGCGGTGAGATGGTGACCCCATATATGTGGAGTGCCTGCTCCTCCTAATAGCACTGTTTATTTATATGAACCCCCCCCCCAAATCAGGGGTGGTGGGGCTGCTAGACTCCAAAACGATGGCCCCACGGGCACGGCAATCTTTGTTTCCCCTCCTGCTCTCACACAGTGGACAGTGTTTGCCAAAGCTGGCTCCAGGCTCTCCCTGTCTTGCTCCAGAGCTCTGTCCAGGGAGCTGCAGAAACACTTCAGTGTGGTCAGGCATCTAGCTGCAGCTGTTTCTGTGCAATCTTCAGTTCTGCTAAGGGGCCTTGATTACTGCTAAAAGGCCTTGAGTCCATGGCACACCACACCACTAAATACAGTACACAAATGAAATAAACTACATGAGCAAAAACATAATATAAAAAACTGACAACCAAAACTAAAGTACTGGCATGTATGATTGATATATGTGAGGACTGTTCTTATTTACTTTGAGTTGTTTTGTTGTTAAGGTTAAGGGGAAAGTATGTATTTTCTTGATCTGCATGTGCACATGTACATATGTACGTGTTTGTCACAAGCGGTGACTTTTGCTGTGTAGAGTGCAGTTTGCTAGTTTGTTGGGGGAGGCCAACTATTTTCTTTTCATTTTTTTCCATATTATTTTCTTAGCATGGGCGACTGGGAGGGGGAGAGGGAGGGAGGAATTGCAACAGCCTCTTGGCAGGTACACCGGAGTGTGACTGCAGGCTTTTTTCCCCTTTAGTGCAGAATTTTCAGCAGGAAGTGAAAAGAAAGTAAAGTAAAGTGAAGGCAGGCCTGTGTGAGTGTGTGTGTGTGTGTGTGTGAGTGTGTGTGTGTGTGTGTATGTGTGTGTGTGTGTGTAGTACAATATCAGAATCAGAACCAGAATCCCAATATGCCTGACAAAGCTGCAGACATGACCAGTAACCGCCAAGATGAAAAAAATATTGTGAATAACTTCATATAAAGTGTTTTTTTCTTATTTTCTACGAAACAATCACAGTTAACTTTAATTACAGTTACCAATTCATCTGCCACTCAGTACACAGTGGTCACATGTCACAGATATTACAACATCTTTTGCTGACATCCAGTGTTCCATTCGAAAGAGATTGGCTGACATACATCACAACCACAAGTGTGCTTATTATTCCAAATTATGGGATATCTTGCAATTTGTCTTATATTATGATATAATAGGCACAGTTTCCTTTAACATCTAGTTACACATGTTTTAATGCAACCTGTTGCTAATAGCTTTGCACATGTTCTCGGAATCCTAAAGCCTTTAGTCAGACCAGTAAGCTCGGCTAATTCTCTGATGAGCCACATCCTGTGTAATGATCCATGTTCGAATCATAAAGTCAGAACTAAAACAGACTAAGGTCAACTATTAGGTTAGGTATTTCTGGCTTGGAACCAAGACGGCCTACCTTTGAGTCATTAAACATATAAATACTAGTGCAGTGACTGAAGCATTAGCGTAAGCTAACTTTGGTTTTAAAAAGTCCAAAATAAAAAAAAGAAACAAAGAGGCAGCTGGCTTATAAGCATGTGGAAGGAGCTTTGCATGCAAGTCCCCACATAATATAGCTTTTATTCACTTAATGTCTCGCTCCATGGAAAACATGCATCACAAAGTGCGCCTCTGAAGTTCCACCAAGGGGAAAACAAGAGGCCAGCATTCCAGGCTAGAAGGATGGGGAGGAGGAGGAGGAGGAGGAGTGGGGAGTCAGCAGGGGGTTGTGGCCGAGGGAAGGTGTGGGGGTTTGGGGATGGCAAGAAGTGCGTGGGAGGTAAGGTATGAGGAAGCCCTGCCTCTGTCCCTCTCTCTATCTTTCTCTCTCCCTCATCCCCTCTCTCTTTCTCCCCGTATTCTTTATCTCTTTCTTTGTCTCTATCCTTCACCCTGTCTCTCCCTCTGTCAGTTCCTCACCCTCTCCTTCTTTCTTTCTCGTGCCTTTTCTCTCTCTCTTGCTCCTTCTCTTCTGCCTCCTTGAGTAGATTAACTGTCAGTCTTTTGTGTGATGCAGACAGGCAGACAGGCTTACTCCCTCAGTCTTAGAAAGGCGCAGCCAGAGAGGTGGTGCGTTTTGCGGGATAAGTCATCTTAGAAGGCTTCCATGTTCCATGTTGCCTGGGGGATGTGTGTGGTGTGTGGTGTGTGTAGCTGGGGGGGGGGGGGGTGTTTGGGGGTTACATCCTCTTGGATTCCTTGAAGACAAGTGTTCATCCCATAGGACATCACCCATAGAAGGGCCTTAAGTCAGGCAGACACATTCTTGACACTGCCCTTTAAGGGAAGAGGGCGAAACAGAAACACAAGGAGGGTGAGAAAGAAAAGGTGGCGGTGTCGCTCGGTTGATGGGAGCCTTGATTTTGGCAAGTCCAACTATACATGGAAGTGACATTTCTGACAAGCTTCAATCCCAATGGTTCAGTGGGTAGCTTCATGCTTCATGCTGCTGTTTTTTTCTTGTTGCTTAAATGTCGATTGCGTTTTTGCTCTCTGGATATTAACACGAACCCCAATGTTTCCTTGAATGAATATTTGACCAGTGTTTTGACCAGTGTCACTGTTGTCATAACAGCTGCTGTTTGAATCGTTATTATCCCCCTTTACTGTAATGGCAACAATGCACTAATGCGACAAATTGGTTCGAAACCAACTGTGGTTACTTACCCTCTCTCTCATGCTTGGGAGGGCGTCCCCAGACATGCTGGCCTTTGAGAAAAGAGGAGGGGGGATAATGGAAGCCATATTACATCAACACTACGTCAGTCCAGTCATCACTGCCATGAGGCCTCCCTTCCCAGCATGCCTGCTTGCTCGTGCTGCGCTGGGCTCTCTGGCGCTTGGTGCAGAGGGCAGTCATGCGTGCAGCCCAAATGGATTTAGCCCCGGCACTGACTGCTTTCACGCAAGGGGTGGCACAGAGGGTTGGTTATTCTGGGGGGGAGGTTTGGATGGCGGCGGTTGTTCCGGGGCTGTGGGTGACGACTAGGTCTGAGGGAAAAGGCTTGGCGGTGGTAGGATAGGCATCTACCGCCAAAGGAGCCTCCGCGATCGGCACGTTTATCCCCCCCACTACCCCTCGTCCCCAAAACCCTGGCCTTCAACTGAAAAAAAAAGTTCCATTAGGGCCCGGCGAGGCGCGGGGCGGCCAAAACGCTCAGGCGATGGATGCCGCTGCTTGGCGTCTCTGTGGTTGCGTGTCTCCTCACCACTGTCATCACAGTAAACACAGTCTGGAGAGAGTTCATTCGAGGTCCTCCTCCTCCTCCGCCTGCTGCCTCGCTGTAATCAATCAATTCACATTGCGGCGACCACAGTTGCGCTTGGTTAGCACGGCCGGATCTCGCTGCTCCCAGAGCTCTTGGACACGACGCTGAACCTCAGCTGGCTTTTGTGAGCCTCTCATGTTTACACTGTTTACTCACACCAGCGGGATCAAAGTGGCGGCCCAAACAACAAGCAAGGCGGCCATGAGGAGCACCACCACCACCCCCACCCTCTGCTGTGGCGGTGCCGACCAGTCCAAAAGCCTTCCCAAAGCCGTGACGCTCACGTCTGGACTTCTGGTTCTAACACCGATTGGCGCAGTCACAAAAGCAGGCCTTTTCTCCTGGATGTTTGTCTTTCTCTCTCTCTCTCTCTCTCTCTCTCTCTCTTCCTCTCTTTCTTTCTCTCTGTGTCTCTCTCTGTTCTTGGCTGCAGCTGTTTGCAGGTCCTCAGCTTGGTGCTTGAATGTGTCAGTACCTGTATTGTTGATTTTTCACATGAAAAGAGATTGTGAAGAGGAAGTTGAAAGAGTCAACACAAAACAAATCAAAGAGTCCTTTCCAAAGCCCTTTTAGGACCTAATCACAGACTGGAAATATCCTTAAACAATTGTGGAAGGAGTGTTGGGGAATCTTCCTTTGAGACAGAGAATCTCATGGAAATCCCAGAACTGTCTCAAGTCTAGCTTCATGCCCAGTTCACATCATAATGAGCTAAGGAGCAGATCCCAGAACACACACCCCAGTCACTGGTCACACACACACACACACACACACACACACACACACTCACATTCAAATGTACTATCTATGAAGGATGCTGAGTTACTGTCAAAAGAAAGACAACTAGAAATAGTACATAAGGAGCCGGTAAATATGGTTATATTGTAGTAATATCTTGACAATATGTGACCACCACAGCACATGCACACACACCTGAGCCTTTCTCAGAGTTGACGTCAGCAAAGACTGATCCCAGAGCAGGCCGGTGCATTCTTCATGTCCATTACCAGCCACCGCCGCCATCCTGACCCGGGAAGACAGGACGCAAGCAGTGAGGTCACGTCCTGCCGGTTGTTACATTCATCCTCAGGGTTGCCGGCCTCTCCCCGGACGTGAGTCAGTGAGTCCATCCATCAGTCCACAGAGAAAGAGAGGAAGCAATCTCCGCTCACCATCTCTCTCTCTGCTTAGGGCTCTCCAGCTGCCAACTCAGAGCTGTGGGGACAATTACAGGCATGGGGGGATTAAATATGGAGACAGAACTCATACCTCCTCTCAACACAGCTTATTGTCTTTGCTGCCCTTAGCAGCACACAACAGATGTACAATGTCTCTGTGCAGCACCGCCACACACACACACACACACATATGCACACACACACACACACACACACACATACACATACAGACACACATGAAAGCGACATAATTTTTCTCTGTTGTCCAATAATGATACATTATATATATCTGTTAACTGCAGGTGCACCTTATAGGATTTCCTGATGACCAGCTGAGGAAAAGCTGTGTTTACCTCTCTTCAGATGATTCACCACCCTCTTCCACAGGAAAAGGCATGTAATTAGTATTCTTCCCATGGGAGTCTGCTTCAATCACGTGTTGGGCTTTGGGAACTTCACTGTTCTCTGGAGTTCCCTGATGTGCATTTTTATGTCTGTGAACAGAGCTCAAAAAATAATTTACTGATTAGATGTTTCCCTTCTCCCCGCCTATGCCAAAGGACCACATAAATGTGCAGGTCGCTTTTAAAGGATTTTCCTTGAGACTAGGATGCAGGTGCTTCTCTGAGATCAAAGAATCTTTGGAGGAGGGCTCTGAATCACGCAGTACCACAGCACAGATTCATCCAGTCTTCCGCGGATTTTAACGAAAATGTTTTTTTTTTTTGTTTGCCTGCTGAGTTCCAAAAGCATGGATGATAAATATCTCCCACATGTTGTGGCTACTGTCATTTGGCTGTCACTGCCACAGTCAAGCCCTTCTCTGGCTTCTCTTAGCATAGAGTGCTTCACAGTTTTTGATCGATTATAATACCTCCCATATTGTAATGAGATGCCACCCTGACACTAAGATGGCGTAGGCAGTTTAGTTGAGCAGGGCGTAAGTGACTTGGCACGATTGAGCTGGCCAGCAGCAAGAGAGGGATTGTGCTATCTTCCTCCTCCTATGGTTCTCCATGCGAGAACACACATGGTTTTAATGAAGTCTCGTGGTGTGCAGAGAATCCAACCAGCATCCCGACAGGCCAGACCATCTACTTACGAGTGGCAAAGCAGATAACAGTTAGACTCCGGTTGCTCGGGGGAAGCAGTGGGGGAATGTGTGTTCGGCTGCAAATGTAAATCTGCTTGCATTGATTATTGTATTTCCCATAACCGCAATGGTCCTTGGAAAAGGATGATGTCGAGAAAGAAAAAAAAAAAAACGGGGGTCGACAAAGGAGAAAAGAAAAAAAAGCAACAAAAACAAAAACACTGGCATTGATTCTGCTGGTCATTTGGTCAGCCGTCAGACTCATGAAAACACACACTCTGAGCTGTGAACCCTTGCACAAACACAAATTAGGGGGTCTGGCCTCTCCTTTCCCTGGTTTCAAGCTCCCGTCGTCATGGCTACACCAGTGTGTTGCTTTGACTTAATCACACATAATGATCCCAATAAATGTGAATGATCCCCGTCCCAGAGCAGAGGGGGAGACCGGGGCCTGCAGAGCGCCAGTGCAGCAAGTCGCCTCCACATCCTGGCACGGAGCGCTTGGCATGGAACACCAGGCCTAACCAACCCCACCCACCCCAAACTGAATGACTCTCTAACCATCCATCTCCCTGTTCTCCAACATCGATGTCAGACATTTTTCGGTTTTTTTTTTTGGTCTCTTTCTCTCTCTCTCTCTCTCAATTGCTCACTCTGTCTGTCTCTCTCTCTCTCACACACACACAAACACACACACACACACACACTCATTGTGTGTGTTTATGTGTGAGAGAGTACATTCAGAAAGAGAGATGATTATTAATCTGCTGTTTGCTACTCTTTTCAGACCTCCCTGAAATCGATGAAAGCCTCACCTTTTATAAACTAAGCCCATTTAGCCCTAAATCCTGCCTTCAGAGACAGACCCAAGAATCGGGGGGGTGAGAGACAAAACCTGCACTGGTGTGCCTGATCCTCTGGAGTGGCAGCTAATCCCATAAGCTTTTGTAGGAGGAAGAAAACTTTGCCTTTTCACCCTATTATCAAGCGAAATGCAAGAGGAGGATCTGTGTTTGTGACACGCTAATTATTTATTGCGCTAACAGCTAGCTCGCGTCGTGGTGGGTGGATTAGCCAGCCGCTGGCTCCGAAGTTGACTGAGCTAGACTGAGCTAGGCTGCTTACACACACAACGTCTGTATTACTCAGGGGGGCAGTTTCTTAGCATTCAACCTTTAATCCGGCTTGTTTAATGCAAGTCCCCTGAAAGAGTAGACAACTGATCTGAAGGGAAGATTAAGCTCGCTAAGGTGTGGTATAATTGCTGTGATGACTCTCTCAGCATGTTGTTCACGTCACTCTAATTAGTGCGTGGATGAGCAAGACTTAAACACCACACAAACGCTAAGCCACTTGTGACCGGAGCTGAGTCAGTGACAACCTTCACTGAAGACATACCCCATATGCAAAAAAATGCACATGCACACACATTCACACACAAACACAACGTTCATGATTTACTGCACCTCGGCTACAGTTCTGTGGTGGCATTATTTGGGCGAATGTGTGCAAGAGTGTGTATTTGTGGTTGTGTGTGCTTGTCTCTAGGCAACGGTCTGTAGGCTTTAGTGTCAGGTTCTGATGTTGGCTGCTGCTGCTGTGGAGCTCTGACAGTGTGGCCCTCCTGCGCCCTGATGTCTGTGTGTGTGTGTGTATGTGTGTATGTGTGTGTGTGGTCTGGGCTGATGTATGCTCCACCGATCTCTGTCCCACACTGTTCTTCTCTTTATTTGAAGTATGAAATGCTGTTTCTCTCTGTCTCACACACAAAGACACACACACTGTCTATGTGATTATTTCGCACAGTGCACACAAACACACACACGCCCCGCTGGGAGTTCATTACTGTAGAGTGGAGCATGCTTTGACATGAGAAAGGGCTTCATACGGTTGCACATCTGATGGACATCATTCACTCTCTCTCTGTCTCTCTCTCTCATCTAAAAATACATACATTTTCACAACTTGCTTTTCATTGCCAACCATTGTATGAAATCAGACTAAATTAACTGAGAATTAAACTGAATAATTAAGTCAGTCAACAAAGAAAGTACCACGCTGACTAACAGGCATTACTACAAGCCAGAGCTCTACATCACTTCTATGTGCTGATCTCGAAAATAAACTGGATATTGCACCCTTCAGCGAGGATCACTGTGTACTTTATTGAGGGCTATGACATTCATAAAATGTATAAAAGTATCATGACCTTAGACATAGGGTAACTGACCTTCCAAAACGTCTGGTGAGAAGATATCATATTACCACTGAGAGGTTTATAGACAAAAATCCAGTCCAAATTTAACATCTGGCTAAAATATAGCATTGCTGCTTTGATTGCTCTTTTGCTCTAGACAGATTTGCTTTGAGATATCAGTTTGTGGAATGGCCGTTCATACAGTTTTGCATTTGAATCATTTTAAAGAGTTTGAGCAAAGTTAGCATGCACATAGACTGAATAATGTGCCATAGTCTTTATTCTGAAAATAACTTTAAACGCTGAATTCTTTTTTAGCATCATGCTATGGTATGGTATAGTATTCTCAGTCTGACACAGTATGTGCATAATCTGTCGTAATTTCAGTCTAGACAGTGAAATGTCACCTCAGTGCAGCTAAAGTAAAAACAGTTCTCTCACCAGCTGTGTGCTAAATCGTCACACCGATCATGTGAGTGGCTGTCAAACATGTTTTCAGTTTTAAACCAAATATGTGTGCGTGTGTGTGTGTGTGTGTGTGTGTGTGTGTGTGTGTGTGTGTGTGTAAAGTGAGTATGCTAAATCAGTGTAAATGGATAACATGCGTAGAGACATCCGAGGGCCAAATTGATCATTTACTCATTCGCTCGCACATATATCTATTGCTCGCTCTGTCCCTGACCCACCAGGAGCAAACGGAAAGCCCCGAACCCTCAAAAGTGCCTTCATGGGCCAGAAGATTTGCATGTGTGAGCTAGACTCTCCTTCTTGGTAAAGCAAGCTAATGACTGCTCTCTTTGAGCAGGGGGGAGTTGGGGAAGAGGGGGGCAAAATGAGAGGATTTTCTGGTTGGATTACCACTAATAAGGTCTGCTTTGGACCTGATGTTTGTGTTGAGTGAATGCTTTCATGGGCACCTTCATCTGACTTGACACGGGGTGACATGGATGACATTTGCGCTTGGAATGCCTATCTTTGCCCAGGACAAATAAACATAAATTTAAGTGCAACGATAATAGGCTGAATAGACACCTGACAACAGCCTTTCACGTGTAAGTATTAGAAAATGCAACAAGGCTTCTCCAGACATATGAAAAGGGGAAGAAAAGAGGTCCACAAAGAGAAAGAGTGAAAGACTCCGTGTTGTGACACGTAGCACCTAGTGTAAAAGGCCCTATAGAGGATGAACGAGTCGTGTACACTCACGGTCACGTTTATGAAGCACGGGAAATAGCATTAGAGACATGTCAAAACCGCACAATGGAGAAGTTTGCCCCAAATGTTGACTTCCAGGCCGTGGTCCACACCTCTCCATTACAGCCAATGAAATTTTAGCATTCTCACGCCAGTAAACACCTGCTTCTCTTTGATTGAGGGCTGACATGTAATTGATAGCACCACAGTTTGAAAGTGCAAACAAGCCGGACATGAGACATTTGAGGTGTTTGAAGAGACAGCGTGGAAGATGGCGTCTCTCGAAGATCTGAAAATACTGATAATAAACGAGTTGGACATCTATACTAAAGTTAGAATTTACACTGATAAACAACCCAAAGGGTAAGTATTGTTATACCTTAGCACCTGTTAATGTCATAGAGCTGTTTCAAAGTTATTTTATCCATCCCAGAAACAGATAGTAAAAAATGTCATTTCATGGATGGCTGTGTGTCAGATTGGCGGGTCATTAGTTATGCGATGCTAATTGGATGTGATAATGATATCATAAAGTCTTACTCTAGCTGTCATGTCACTCAATCTGTGAAATTGTCAGTCTGAGGTAAATTGCAAGAGGGGGACACCAGACCACTGCAGTGATTCATTTGACCTCCTACATCATTTAAAATCATTTTATAGCTCAGGATCGAAAAGCATTGTAAGGCTCATCAAGAAATAAATCAGAAATAAGTAAACATCTCCATCATTTCAATTTAATCATTAAGAATTTCACACATGAAGATGCGCACTATTCAATAATGCAGAGCACCTGATGTGCATAGTGTCTAAATGTCTTAATGAGGTGAATGTGGAAACATCTAAACTTTACTGTTTTGACAATGCTCGTTGGCTGTAATTGAGAGGGATGGACCTTTGCCTGGAAGGCTGCAGTCTGGAAGTCTACGTTTGGGGCAGTTGTCTCCATTGTGCGTCAAAACTATGGCCAAAGACACACACTATGGCACATCTGAATCAGGCACACCCAAAGAGCAAGAAGAAGAAGCACTCAGCACAGAATTTTTGGGGGTTGAGACACACGCACACACGCAAACACACACACACACATTCAGTCAAAGAGAAAAATCTGGTCAGCACCGGTTCAGGAAATCTACATTACAGTGAACTTAATTGTTGATTAACTGTTGAGAGCTAAGAAATCCATGCACACATTCCAAATCCAAAGCTGTAATGCAGCAGTCCGTGATGGAAAGAGGCTGGATGGAGGCCCTCTGTTCTCCTCTCCTCTCCTCTCTGACTCCCTGCGCTCCCGCTCCAGCTTTTCCTTCCTGACTGATCCGACCTTACATGCACTGGCCTCGCCTCTTGCCCCCCTTACTGCTTTAAGTCCTGCTGTTCAAAAGCAGATTTGCTCTCTCCCTCCCTCCCTCTCTCTCTCCCTCTCTCTCTTTCTTTCCCCTTCTCCCTTTGCCTCTCTCGTGTTCTCACTCTTGGTCACATCAATTATCTGTGGTTGTTTTGTAAAATTCCTGCGCGCTACAGTCAAACATTCTTCTCCTTTTCTCCTCTCCTCCTTTCCTCTCCTCTCCTTTAATTTCTTCTCTTTCCTCGTTAAAGTCTAGTGTTCTCCAGAGGGAGAAGAAAGCAGCTTTTTTTCTTTCTTTTTTTTTTTGACGCTATCTACGGGGGCCCCTATGGCTCTGTTGTGGCTAGTGACACTAACTGCTAATGTGAGTGGTACTTGCAGTTCGGTTTGTCATTCAAAGACGCCCATCCAGCCCTGACACAGACCAAGTTGGTCACTCGTTTACTCACTCTCTTCCTCATAGTTTGCATTCTTTCCATCTGTCTGTACCTCCTTGCCTCTCTCTCTCTCTCTCTCTATCCCTCTTTCTCCCCCTCTCTCAAAGCAGTCCATGTAGTGATTCCCTTTGAATCACAGCAAATAGCGCCTCCAAAAGCCCACGGCCCCAATGCTGTGGCGTGTCGATCTGTTAGCGTGTCAGACTCTGACCATGACTCAGGTGACAGTAAAAGCAATGGGGGGGGGATTGAATGGCATGTGGGGGCTGTTGGCAGGCGCACGTTTTGGTGTTGAGGGGGGATGGCGACTGGGAGGACTGTACCCTTTACAGGGGCCCTGGCTGGATGGCTTCCCGGCTCCCTTGGTGCCAGATCCTGGTAAGGAGCAGACCTCTCTTCAGCAGAGCCCTGAGCAGCCCAGCCCAGCCCAGCCCAGCCCTGCTTGGCTTAGCGGCAGCAGTGGAGGCAGCACCTGGATGTTATTTGCCTTAATGGACTGAGGGCTTACTCACCAGCAATCAACTTGGGGGGGCTTGTTGCTTTGTTTCGCTAGCATATCCAGCGACGCCACGCCCCGACCCCCCACCGCCAAACCTCCCCATCTCGACCCCCCACCAAACACCCATACAGACATACACATTCACATGCATACTTCACCCCCATCCTATTTCAATGTTCAACTGCTCCATTTCTCTCTCTCTCTCTCCATTTCTCTCTCGCTCTCTACTTCCAGTAACCGCAGTGAGCCCCCATCATCACCCCTTCCATCTCTAGGTTCCTTCCTGTTCGTCTTTTCCTTTCTCCTCCTGCATGCCCCTATGCCTTCTCTTTCTCCACTCCACCCACCACACCCCTCCCCTCCCCACCCCACCCCAGGGTATTGTGTGAACCCCTATACTTGCTGCTGTACCCACCCTTCACCCTCCCTCCATCCCTCCATCCCTCCATCCCCGCCTGCCCGCCTGCCTGCCCGCCTGCCTGCCTAAGGTGTGTCGGTGTCAAAGGCTCTGCTATGTCCTTATGAGGTATGGTGGAGGCATGACTGCCTCTCTGCCGGGATAGGGGAGTGACTCACCCATGCCCACACCCAGTCCGCACACACACACACACACACACACACATATTCACATGTACAGTGAAACAATCTAAACACACAAGATGTTTTTAAGGTGCTTATTTTTCTTCTTTCTTACTCTCTCTCGTGGCCATTTAGTGCTGCTGACATGGGATTTCCTGCCAAAATCTTTCCTAGTGTGTTTGCTATTACCTCATTCAAAATGTCTTTTCTTCCCCCATCGCTGTCATTCTCTACAGCACTGCTTGGATCCATCATATACTATGTTTTTTCCCCTTTCTCTCTCTCTCTCACCAGTCTCCACACTTGTTGTGTGTTTGCAAAACAAATAAACAAACAAAAAAAACAGCTTTATCATTGTGTTTTGTCTTTCCGCTGTTAGTATATATTGAGAGAAAGTTTGCCTCCATGCGCTCCCCATAAAGAGATTTAGATTATACACATTCTTGTTGATTCCTATCGCTTTCATGCTCTGCCACAGAAATGACAAACACATTTCTCTCTTTGGCTTGTGAAAAATACAGTTCATTTCTCATATCTAGCTCCCATCTCCCCAGACAGAATCCCATAGAAGTAGATAGGACAGACTTAAAGGCAACTCATGTTTAAGTCCACCGAACAAGTCAAGCTTTGAGAAGGTATTTCTGTATCTAATGCGCCCCAGGTGCTTTGATGGCTTGATTCAAGCCCTTGAAGTCATCCAAGAATAATTTCACCTCATCAAGATAAGTGCTTAAAATAAAAACAGGAGGCACTGCGGAGAGAGAGAGAGAGAGAGAGAGAGAGAGAATTAAAGGAAGGGAAGGCTACGAGCACTTTTCTGCCAGTTGAACCGTTTTCCCGCTGAGATTTACGGCTCAGCACAAACTCCTGTGTTAGAGTTCAAATCAAAGCCCCGACACAGGAAGCACGTCATGCGCCAGGCAGAAGCCCCCTCTTTCCAGCTCGCTCTCCATGCAAAACACATCCCAATCGTCCAAACACATCCCAAACCTCCAACACACATCCCAATCCTCCAACACACATCCCAATCCTCCAAGCACACCCTCTGCAAATGCTGATGGATGAACCTACACACGTCTCTCCAAACTATCCTCTCCATCCCTATTTTGATTTCTCTCTCTCTTTCTCCCTCCCTTTCCCTCTCTCTCTGCTGGCACTTGGGATGTGCAAAAAAAAAGAAAAAAAAAAGAAAGGAAGAAATCCGTGAAACATTACATTTCATCATTTTTCCATTCTTTAATTTTCACCACAAAGCCTGACATGTTTTAAGAGGTGCAACCTAATATTGCCTGAACTCCAGGACCTACCACAAAGATCTCTGGGTAGAGAGAGGCGAGAGGAGGAGGAGGAGGAGGGGTGGATGGAGTGTGTGTGTGAGGGGGGGCACACAGACAGGAGGACGGGCGTGGATGGAAAAGCTCACTGCACTTGGCTGCAGCACACCCTTAAGTAACAACACATGGCTAGGGAGGACGAATTCCTACAAGTTGTGGACTGTCGAAAAGTCAAAAGTCTCAGAGAGGAGAGGAGAGGAGAGAGCAGGACTGGAGTAGGTTGGGGAAGGGAAGAGCAGAGATCCTGCTAGTCTGGCCCTTTTTGGCTAACGGTTGGGCATTGTGGATGGCTGATAAGACGAGCCATACCTAATTCCTTTCCATGTTCTCATCCCGGGGTAGGCATCACAATGGGTATGATTCATGGGGTGATCCCGACGGCTACCGACTTGGCTGCCACTCGCATTCGGGAAGAATGTGACCTCACAATGCGTCTCTTTCAGGCCCATCCCTGTCCGTTCGTCTCCCAGGGTCTGCCTCAAGCATGTCTCTGTTCCTGTCTGTGTGTGAGAGAAAAAGAGAGGGAGAGGGAGGGAGAAAGAAAGAGAGGGAGAGAGAGAGAGAGAGAGAGAGAGAGAGAGAGTAGGGGGCGGGGGTCATCTGTTTCATGTGTTTCCGACCCGAGGTCCACGGGTTGGAGGAACATGACACTGTTCATCAGAGAGACGGAGGCTTCACAGCGCAGACTCTTTCCTGAATAACAACGCCGATTTAATCAGCTCCCAGACCCATTATCCGCTCAGACGTCCACGTTTAATTTCTCTGTAAACAGATCCTGTTCCAGGACAATATTTTGCTCTGTCAAGTACCTTTTAATAAATTTGTTGACCTGTATTTAATGGAGAAAACAAACTGTAATTAGTGGTAATTATCTGGGTACAGTAGATTACAACTCACATCTTGCCGAGTCACATTCCAGCCTTTGTAACCGCAAAGCCTCTGGTCGTGTTTGGCTCTCAACGCTTAAATATAAATTACAGTGTCGTGTGACTTGTGAAAACAAGAACCTACAAAGAAAGAAATATAAGTAAAGATCTATATGCACAGAGAAAATATTTGTCTTTGTGATTTAATGATAACAACATAGGACAGGGGCATGCAGCCACCATAATAGCCAAGCCCTGATAATTGTTATGATCTAAAGCCAATGCATACATTAGCCCCACCAGATTACCTTTCAACAGGTCTGTGACAGTAATTCCTCTAATTCACAGCAACACTGTGGTGGTTTTACAAATGAATTAATGTGATGAAAGACCCTGAGATGACACTCCCTATACTGAAAATCTTCACAAATCCATTCGTCTTCCAGCGTAAAATGAGGGCAAAGGGCTTGCGGTTCCTCGGAACAGGGCCCTTTCCAGTGCTCTTCCTGTGAATAGGCACTGTGAGGTCACCACCAACTGGACGTGGAGAGGAGGGGGAAATATTGCGAGTGACGGAGGGCAATTTTGGACAAGGGCTTGGGGGTGATTAAATGAGTACTTAAATGGGAAATGGTTTCCCGCCCCCTTGATGTACAGCTTAATGTGGAGAGCATTACCGCGTCAACTACGACCCCAGCCTATTCCCTTTCCCTACCCTCCAATACCCATCCGGGCTTGGACGTCGTCCGTGGAGCCCAGAGCCACGTTAAGACTTTACTCTACTTCTTTAGAGGAGTTGAGAGAAACGAAAATAATGCCCCGAAGGTCCAGTAAATCAGCCTTTTATTGAAGCCGCCTAAAAAGACCCAGACTCCATTTTTACTCTTGAAGGGAGAAAAATTAAACATGACTGTACAAAATCAGCAGTTGTCATAACACACATTGGCTGCAAATGTGAAAGTGCTCATACACACACACACACACACACACACACACACATACAGAATATGACTGGAAATAGCAAAATGTTCACATCCATACCACAGTGGACGTGTAACCAACATGCATGCATGAACACATTTGCACACGCACATACATAAACAGTGCATAAACTCACTCTCACACACACACACACACACACACACACACACACACACACACACACACACACACACACACACACACACACACACACATACCCATGCTGTTGGCTTGAAGCCTGCCATCTCCCAGAGAACAGCCCCTTTGGAGGGAGAAAACAGAACGGAGGATGATGTCAACGCTGGCCCCGGCCTCCCCCTGGTTTCTGATACTCTTCAGGGATCGCCAGAGCCAATAGCAGGCAGACGTTACTCAGTGTAAAAGTGGAGACTGTCTGTTCTCCCAACACTAAAAGCCTTTATTTGTTAACACACGCTCTGCCAATAAACTCTCCCCTCGCCACAAGACAAAGACGTCGCTGCCTGCCGCACCGCTAACAACGCTAGCAGCGCACCTCCTGTGGGGTTGGAAACAGGCGCACTGTACACACACACATACACACACACACACGACAGGCCAATCTGTCCTGCTGTCGGTTCGCTCAAGAGGTCATGATAGAAAAGACTTCCGTTAACATTTGGCGGATGTTCAAGGATTCATCTGACCGAGGGGCTCTGAGCCAAACCGCTATGTGCTGCGAGTCACCAGTAATCTTGGACTTGACGTCAAGTTTGCACCATTGGCCTTTTTTTTGGGTAGTAGTTGAGGTCTGGACCATTGTTGCACCCCAGAAACCATTACTGTGGCCCCATGCTCTGGTTTGTGTTAAAACTTTGCCAGTGAAATCTTTTTTTCTCTCTCTCTTCCTCCCTTTTTCGTGTCACTCAGCAGTGAAAATGTGTGGGGAGATTCCTCGATATCACTTCTTTTCCCCCTGAGGCTTGCAAGTAAGAGAACTCTAAGAACTTGAAGCTCAGCTAAACCAAACAGCTTATGTTTTTCGGCAACTGGAAATATTAATTGGAAAAACCCTTTCAGGCTTTTTTGTTATTTTTTCCTCAACATTGGTGCAAAACAAAAGGCTCAGGCTGTCTGGACCGACAAAACCCTGGCAGTGGAAAAGAGGCACAAGGAAGGGAATAGTAAAAATATGAGACCCTGGGCCATCTCCCCAATCCACACCCATTCTCTGCCTTCTTCTTCCTCCTCTTCTTCTTATTGAAGAGAGACCTAGAGGGTCCTATCAGAACAAACAGGCAGCATTCCCAGAGGTGCCTCCTGACATTCATCTACATTAGTTATAATTTTTCAGTCATTTAACAGAAAATACAGTAACTGACTTTAAGTACAGTACTTTATGGTAATTAACATCCTAATACTAATAGTAATTAACAAAGATTTAAGTGGCTACTCATTCAAAACAAATACAAGCATCATGTTTCAGTGTGTCTTATAGGTGGTCTATCTGTGTTTTAGTAGTATTCACAGTGAGTTGATAATAATTCAATACAAGTCATGTTTCCTTAAGGTAATATACAGCTGTGAACTGTAATTGACTTCATTTGGTGGGTGAAAACCACAGCTATGCTGTAGCTATTCTACAGGACCGGTAGCCTCTGTAAAGTCTTGGCCTTGGGAAAGGTCTCTGGAGAGGTAGCGATGTCTCCTGAGTTTATATTACTTTATTCCTCTTTTATTCACGTTTTTATCTCATGTAGGCCCAAAGTGTTTCCATTTCATGGGATTTGATGAGATTTAGTGGTAGAGAGGGTTGCCTCAAGTGAGATCGTATCTCGTTTTGGGAGGTTGTGTGTCTGCCACAGAATTACTATGGAGAAAATCCGCACATAACATAACCATGAGGAAACCATCGCCAGTATCACTGGGGGCACACAAAAATAGATAAACATAACAAAACATCAATATGGCATCAGTCAGCAGGACTGACACAAAGCATATGAAAATGTTATGCAGTGCTTTCAATAATGCCAAGAATCATGGCAGTTTAACCTAACTAAGTATTGCCCTTCCTCATTCTGAAAGGAGAAGGCATCACTGTCTTTAATGTACTTATCTGAGTGAATGAGTGTAATGTTTTAAAATAAGGTTCAATTAACCACTGTTAGTTATTAAAGTAATTAGCATGAACAAACCATGACCTTCAGATGTAATAAACTATATTTAATGCTAAATGTTTAAGTTTATGGCCTGTTTGTGCTAAGCAGCTAATTCCACTTTATGTCCTTATTCACATCGTTATTCAACATTAACAAACTATTTATCCAGCTTTAACAGACAACCATTTATTTGTAGTTATACTACTGCCTTGTGAATGTTCACCACAGTAATTGAGACTTCAGTATCAGTTGTGTCAAAGAGTAGGTTCCTTTATTCCAGACGTGGTAAACATGGTGCTGGGTGCTTCCCAGAGCAAGGATGGTTGGCCTTTGAATTCCTCTCTAAAGGGAAATGTAGAGACACTGCACCCATCACAGTACCCTCTTCTCCTGTAGGGTCTGAGAGAGATGAACATCTTCTTATTGAACCTCTGCCAAATTTCTCAACAAGCTCGAGAATCTATCAGATATGAATCAGATGAAATAAAAAGCACAATGATGTCATCCAGTCCTTCAAATTATGTGCTTTTTGTGCTCTGGGAAAAAGATCGTCTGGGCTCGTGAAAGGTCTATATAAGTGCATTTTATAAGAGGTCTACAGTGGCCATAATTGCTTTGTGTAAAACAACAAGTAGGGCCGACAAACTGCAAATGAACAGATTTGTGGTGATATTTACCACCAGTTTTCAAACTCACAATAACAGCACGCATAAAATGAGCTGGATGTACACCCCAGAAGTGTTGAGACCGCGAATGAGCTCATGTTCAGAAAAATAAAGAACAGCCAGTGACAGATTTTCTTAGAGGATATGTTTCACCACTTAGGGCTCAGGGTACACAACACTTCCCTCATTAATTACTAAGCAAAACAGGGTTTCCTCTATTGAAACAACATGGCTGGCATGTCAATAGAAACAGCTGGAGACTGTACTGCACAACACAATTTTAAAAGAAACCTTCAGTTAAGTTGCTGTCAGATTCAACAGACCCTAAGTAAAGTTGCTGTCAAACTCAAAGTCATGAACTCAGTAATTCTGTTTCGTACAATAAGTGACCACCAATAATAATTTAAAAAGTTATTCAAGTTAAATTAATGGCATTTTGCTGTACTGTAACAACAGGGTTTGCTGATCACCATTCTTGTGCTCGTAACAGGGTCATAACAAGTCATTCCTTCATGTGTTCATCAGTTATATGCCATAAATTAAATGTAAATATATGTTGCCATGAGTCAAACTAAAGACCACTTTAAAGCTAAAAGGTCATTCAACTTAACTTGACGTAAGCATACTGTAGGCCTATGTGATTAGCAAGACTACGCATTTCAACGATTTCTGTCTTGTAATACACTCAGTGGCTGTCATGGTAATATGGTCATCATAAATGTCAAATTCTTCATCTCCAAACATTCTAAACCAATTATGACACTCATAAATCTCTGCTGCTGTAAATCTTCACATAGTTTAACACAGCATTAGCAGTCAACACATGCTGCACAAATAGCTAGCTGCGAGCACTGCTGGTACCACATCTTCTGAAACATCTCAAGCAGTGTGAGAGAGTGTGTGTGTTTGTGTGTGTGTGTGTGTGTGTGTGTGTGTGTGTAAGCCCAGGTGTGATGGCGTGTCTGGTGCATAAAGTGTGTGTTATTAGTTTCCTCCATTTCCTGCTTTCGATGAGTGAGCCCCAGATCCACACTTCCGCTCTGGCCTCTCACACTCTGGCCCACTTCTGCTCCAAGAGGAAGAGTCAAGCACTTAACGGCTTTCCTGTCCACACAGAGTGCGGTCTTCAGCACACACACACACACACACACACACACACACACACACACACACACACACACATTTGCACACATGTTCATGTGAAAACACCTGTGCAAATACACATAGACATGTCATTATATTTTGTAGCACACACATACACACACACTGGCACACATTAACACACATACACACATCATGCAAAAGCCACGGCCTATCCTTCCCTGGAAAAATGTAACACTTGGTCTTTCAGTGGGCTGGTCTGCTTGCAGTACAGTGTTTTTCTGCCCAGAGGGCAATCTGTGGTAAATGGATATCAAAAGGACTGCCTGTAAAAGTTATGGGAGAGGGATACCAAGCTGCCTCTGACGGAGGGAAGAGAGGGAAAAAGCCTTGTTATTCAATGATGGCTGTCCGTGGTGTTGTCAAAGTAAATATATTTCTCTTAGCTGATTGAAAATAATAGCGCTAATTTTTTTTTTAAAGTGTAACACTTTAAATCTCTTGTTTCAGTGAGCCATGCCAGCTCCTATTCTAAGAGCTGACCATCTCAAACACTTTTCACTGTTTAATGATATTTGCAGAGGCCTGCAACTCAAAGTCAGGCTTTGAGTACACCCCAAATTCAGGATTCAAATTCTTACTGTATGCTGTACATCCCATATTTTACACCAAACACCATTATTGTGGTAACAGCAACAAGTTTGTTCTCATTGTGGCATCTCTCTTAACAGTTTAATGGTCATTTTGCCTGTGAAGCGAATAGCAATTACCATCATAAATCTTCTCTCTAAAACACTGTGAATTCCATATGCCGTGACATCCTTGTTCCCTATTACCTGAAGTACGCCTGGAGAGAAAACAATTCGACATCAGTATTTGCACCAGCAACAACTTTTCCATATTTTATAGTCTGAGCCTCAATGTCCAACGTGGCTTCTAATCTGATGCCAGGCTAATCTGAAGGAAGCACATTGATTTTAGAGGGCAGTGCACGGGAACTGCCTTGTTTAGTCAAGCCCTGAGCTTGATTAGAAAAAAAGTAATTATAACCTCAAGACAAGTAAACGGAAACTATAAACAAAGAAAAATGAGGCAGAAATAGGCTCCATTAAACTTCAACGGGTTTGATGACAGACATGATGGGGCGGCTCATTCAAGTTGGAAATTTTACACATGATTGAGGCTCTATTGGATGTAATGAAATGGCCTCCGCAAGATATTGCACTTCAGTAGCCAGGGCGGCTACTGGAACAATGGTCGCCATTATATATTTATGGGACACCTGAGCTTTTCCCCAACATTGTGCTGAGGTCCACATTCGCTGGAGCTCGGCGTCAAGCCACACACGGGCTTTGGCTCAAGACTGGAGCAATTGGGCATGTGTTAATTGACCACTGCAATCACTCAGCGCACTTATGGAGACTTCCAAAGGTCTGGAAGTGGGTGATTTGACCCAGAGGCTACTGAGAGAGGCTGTGGTGGTGTATGGGGATTGGAGGAGGGCATTGAGGGTGTCTGTGTGTGTGTGTGTGTG
>PYXC01000133.1:4680000-4690000 GCA_015244755.2 Tenualosa ilisha | reverse complement strand
ATATCTGCCTCATTGAATCGTGTCTCTCGTGTAAGTAAGATTAGGATTTAGGAACACCCGTCACAAAACAAGCTTACGCACGATCATCATGAAGAGCATTAGGCACTGATGGAAGTAGTAGTAATGAAAAGTCTGTCACACCTCCTCCCATAGCATGAATTCATGCCTCTTTCTCTCTCTCTCTCTCTCTCTCTCTCTCTGTCTGTCTGACTGGAGAGCTGGGCAGGGGAAAGTCAGGCGCTGGTGCCTAGGATGCCACTGCCTGGATTACCGGGCTTTGCAGTGTGGAGCTTGACGCGCCGTTCTCATGCTGTAATCAGTGGGTGATGTTCCAGGAATTAAGCTAGGGATGAGAAGATGTGAGGTTATAAGCCCCCCCACCCCCCACCCAAACACACACACACACACACACACACACACACTATTCTATCCTGCCTGAATGTAATTGGCATGTTTGCGAGCCTGCCTTGATTTAATGAAGGGTGGAAAGCTATGTGAGAATCGGGATGGCGTTCCTTAAAAAAGGTCAGGGGAGGAAGAGCTCATCGAGCTGGCACACCATAATGAGAGGCATGCGTGCCGTTAATTAAGCTGTGTCATAATTTATGGCTTGGATGGATAGAAGGGAGTCACCAAGAGTTAGGCTAAGCATTCTCTCCTCTCTGTTCTATTTCCAGTCAGCCATGCTCCATCTCTCTTTCAGTGCCTCTCTCTGTCTCACTCAATCTGTCTCTGTCTTTCTCTTTCTCTTTGTCTCTGTGACTGGGACTGTGTTTCTGTCTCTGTCTGTCTGACTGTCTCTGATTCCGACTCTGCTATCATTAAAACTCCAAGTCCAAGTCATCGCTGTTTCACGTCCTGCTGGCCCTCAACCTGCCCAAGATGCAGAGGTTTTTCCTTTGGGCTTTCTCATTGAGAATTAGCACTGTGTTTTACATGACAGTTTGGTGTCACCAGGGTCATTGGCCCAGCAATGACATGTCTGTGTCTATGGCTCAGAGGCAACAATGGTATAAGGTTTATCTACACAAAAAAAGCCCACAGACTCGCATTAGGGATGTGTGTTGGCCCTCATAAATCACGCTCGAACAACCATGGTCATTTTTCAAGGCTGCGGTTGGACCAGAGAGTGTATAATGTAAACAAGTTAATGCAATGATTCATTCTAAAGCACGGAGTCCACTGAGGTCATTATTTGACTTGTGAACTAATTGAGTGTAAACAAAGGGATTGAATTGTGTGATGGAGCCACATTTCACTTAACCCAAAACCACCATTTCCCCCCACCCAACCTTAAAATGTATAGAGGCACGCATGCCACTCTCTGCAACAGTTTCTTTGTGGTCCGAGAGAAGGGAAAGGAGAGGTTCCTGCTCTCCCTGGTTGAGCCGGTCATCTGAGTCCAAGATTATATCTGTGGCCCCGACAGAGGAAGCCCTTTAGACAGCAAGTTAACAGAGGCCTGTCTCAGAGAGAGAAACAGAAAAAGAGAGAGGGGGGGGGAGAAAGAGAGACAGAGAGAGACAGAAAGAGTATGTGTGTGTGTGTGTGTGTGTGTGTGTGTGTGTGTGTGTATGGGGCTAGATAGGGTAGAGATGTTATCAGGGTTATTCGTGGTTAGGGATGAGGGGGAGACCAGGGGTGAAAGAGACTTTTTAACACACCCGTGCAGCTCACAGACAGGAAGTGCTGGTTGTTGACTTGGCAGATTTTTTTCCCCCTTGTCCTGCCACCGCTGTGATGGCTGGCTAAATATGGCCCTCATCCATCCGCCTGCCTGCCCGCCTCATAAAGACATCACCTCAGGCACAAGCCCTAGAGGTCATAGGTAGAGCCGTGGTTGGAGCAGATGAGGCTGTCAGGTAATTGGTCTGAAAGTGGTGTGGGGCGTGGGTGTTTGTGTGTGTGTGTGTGTGTGTGTGAGAGAGAGAGAAAAAGAGAGATAGGCTGTGTGTTTATTTACCTCTTTGTTGTGCAGTGAAAGAGCACAAAGTGTGTGCTCTTGTGCCTGAACGGGACCCAGGGACAGGACGAGCGAGCGAACGGTCTCTCCGTCTCCCTCTCTCTCGACTGGTCTGGCTCCACTGAGCTAGAATGAGTGCTGTGCTGCCCTAATAAAAGCTTCCTGTCCACCATCAGATTTCCTGTCAGAGCTCGCTGCTGGGCATGATGGGATACGATGGACAGTGATGGGGGCCAAAAGGGCTGTGTGTGTGTGTGTGTGTGTGTGTGTGTGTGTGTGTGTGTGTGTGTGTGTGTGTGTGATTAACTAGATGTCTGTTTAACAGGGCTTTTTTGAAAGTGTGTATATTATGCAAATGTGTGTGTGTTTTGGAGAGGTTGTCTGTTAATGTGTACTGTATGTGTGCTCTTGTTTGGGGATGTTAGTCTGTGTGTGTGTGTGTGTAAGCATTACTCATCTACTCATCACTCTGTCTTTGTGTATGTCCATGTTCATTTGCAGTCTGCATGTGTATGTGTGTATGTGTGTGTGTGTGTGTGTGTGTGTGTGTGTGTCCAAGGGGCGTGGGATCCTATCCTGAGAGTTGCGAAGGTGCAAGGTTCCCTGGGAGTGTCAGGATCAACCGTTCCTCTGTCTGCACTTGCATGTCATCACAGAGAAGCGCTCACTCATCCTGTGGTGTTCATCCACTCTCTCGCTCACGTTTGCTCAATGGAGGCTCCACGCCCCTTGTCAAAACTGTCCCTGCAGCGACATCCAGCCAGCCTTGTCAGGTTGCTGACTGTTAGGGCTTGAGGGGGGCTGCTTTCAGCAGGTCTGGTCTTGTAAAGGAGAAATACATTAACCCAACGGCACACGTTCTTACTGTATAGGGAGGAGGACTTTTAAATAGTGCTGTGTAGGCACTTTCCATAGGCCCAGTGCTGCTGCTGTTGGGCAGGGCAGGGCCTAGCTGTCAAAGCCTAGCCATCAATTAAGATGCAGCAATATCATTACTAACGGCTACAGACAGTCAAGGATTTTCTTTTTTTAGGCGTTGCACTTTCTGTGTTCTTGAGCCAAGAATGAAAAGTATAGATCACTTTTTGGAGCCCAAAACTCCCCCCACCCTGATTAGAAACAGATAAGAATGCTGGGGGTGTGGTTGGGAGAGCACGTGTAAACCACGAACATGTGGTTGTTACAACGCTTTGTGACATGTCAGCATGGTGCGATAAGTGAGACGTTATCTAAAGCTTTTAAATTCAATAAGGGAGTAAATTTGTCCAGTACGTAATTTTCACTTATTCCCACCTCAAGTATCTCGCCACTTAGAGCTGACGCTGAAGATTTCTGTTTCCTTCACATACGGGCCAAGGCAAACTCACACAGAGAGCAAAATGCAAGCCATCCCACGAGGCTATCTGTGGAATCTAAATTGATATTGCCCTCTGATTGATTTGTAGCTGCATTGCACAGGCCATTTTTAAAACAATCTCCCCAATGTACACCCAATAAATATAGGCTTCCACAACTTCCTTCAATTTGCATTGTCTGAGCATTTACAGATTTACAACCCCACTCAGGACGTAATTGTGCAGGGAGACTGCCGACTTGGTAAATGACGGGTTCTTGAAGCCATGGGCCTGAGGGACCACTGGGCTTTTTCGAAAGCAGGGGGATCAGATGATTAGAAGAATGCAAAGGCAGCATGAGAACGTGCCACTGGCCGCCCCAGTGATCCCTGACTAATTTGGCTACAACACGCAGCCAGACCAGGAGAGAGCTGCCCCCATCTGCGCGGAGCTTAACCCCACACTGACAACAATATCCTGCCATGCAACACGTTGCTGACAGAGGGAGAGAGGGAGAGGAAGAGGGGAAGAAAGGTAGAGAAAGACAGGAGAAAGAAAAAGAGAGAAAGGTGTGCCAGAAAGACAACGAGAAATTTAAACCGAAAGAGGTCAAAGAGAAAGAGGCAAAAATAGATTGAGATGTGGGGGAAAAAGAGATGATGGGAAAAGAATGAAAAATGGATAGGGAGACACACAAAGGAATAGAGAGAGGGGCAGAGACAGACACAGAGAAATAGAGAGGGACATAGAGAGAGAGAGAGATGGTTGTTTACAACAGGCTGATGTTCTCTGGGGCCAGTGGCCTTGGATGGCCATAGACTTAGAGGCTACCATAATCAAGCTCAGTGGGGCTGAGAAAATATCCCAGTGTTGCCACTTCAAGGGGGGAGAAAAGATGGCTTCAGCGTTATCGAGTTACAGCTGGGGTCAGGGTGAGGGGGAGACCTTTGGCAACATGAGGATCTATCACCCTGTCATTGTCCAAGATAGGATATTGCACCAAGGAGACTCCAGCTTGAGAGCCCTAAACCTAGGAAACCAAACCCCAGCTAATTTATTTTTATCTATCTTAATCAAGTTAGCAAAAATTTTTAAGTCTGACATCCTGTTGTCATATACATATTCCTTGATTTTCTTCTGCTTTGACCTTAACTGGACTGAACAACTCTTGATGTTCATTACGATAATGCTGCTCGATGCCTTAAACAAAGCAATATTCAGAGTCATTGTCAAAGCATGAGGTAGTGCTACAGTTATCACCAAAGAAACAAAGAGGGGTTAAAAATAGCATGTAAGCAGGCATATTGTAAGGCTCCCACAAATAGCCACTGCTTTGTGTTGTCTGCTTCTTAATTGTGATAAGTGTGGCACAAATAAGCTCTTGGACATTCTTGTGGCATTTCAAAAGACCATTCAGCGACAGGAAATGAGCCACCACTGGGCTCCTTCTGACTAATTGACCAGATTCGGAGGGTCTAGTTTCCTCTCAAACAAGTTTGTTTGATACAGTCGACATTTGTTGTCATGGTTACAAGGGTGGTGGTGGTGGTGGTGGTGGGGGGGGGGCTTGCAGATGCATACGCATGTTTGTCTCTCTTTTCCCGCAGCTGAGCTGCGAAGGTGTTCCAGAACCTGGGATCAGGTGATTAGAGTGTTCTCTTTCTTCGCTTTGAGCTCTCGAGTTCCTGCGCTGAAATGAGTTCTCAGGACACTAATTTGCGCCGCACCCTCGGCCCTGCAAAAGGACCAATATCCTCGTAAGTGGTTCTCACGGCTCCTGGCAGCCAACAACAGGACGTTCATTAGCTTCTTTCAACACGCTGTGTGTGTGTGTGTGTATATGTGTGTGTGTGTGCTTGAGCTTTGACTTGCAGCGCCCTGTTCAGGTCCAGCCTTTGTCCCTCTCACTATTCGCTCTGTCTCTCTCTCTCTCTCTTTCTCTCATTCATTGTGCTTGGCCAGTTCACAGTGCCAGCTAGTTGGAACTGAATCAGAGGCCAAAGAAAGAAAGAGGGAGAGAAAGAGAGGGAGAGAGAGAGAGAGAGAGGGAGAGATAACCACCCATCCCAAGTGAACTGAATAGGATCTTTGACTGTTGACTTTGGGACTTCAGGCCTGGCCCACTGGAGGATTCAGGCCTCGGCAGTGAGACTCGGGGTGGTGTGGTCGGCTGTTGGCGGTGTTGTGGGGGATCTTCCCGTGGCTGGAGCGTGAAGGCATTAGGAGAGGGAAACGTTAGCCTTGGCTCGGGAGTGGATGACGGAAAATAACACAGCAAAGTGTCAAACAGGTGGGTAAATAATTAGCCCGGCCACTGTGGGTTCCCTACTTCACACAGCTGCCTGTAATCCATCCGGGGACATTACAGCCTGTCCTGCAGAGAGAGAGAGAGAGGGAGACACACACACACACACATACACACACACACACACAAGCATCAGTAAGACACACATACGCATGCCTTTAGGCACGTTGCCATATCCACATACGCCCGCATGAATATGAAACACAGAAAGGCATCCATACCCACTTTTACATACACATACATGCATTCACAAGCAAAGTCATGCAAAGTTGTAACCAACTCATCCAGTTTAGACTTTATCCCTGCCTCATCAGTCTCACAAAATCTTGTCAGGCATTGTAGAGAATCCCACAGCTAAATGACTTGATTCCATCACAGAACATTACACATTGCCCTTTGGAAGGTAGATGTCAGCTTGATAGTCGATTACAAGTCCAAACCTGAAATTCATTGAGAATATTATGATGCTGTTCCTACACACACACACACACACACACACACACACACAAACACACACACATACACGCACACATACACTCCTGAAGGCAGGTGAGCAGAGAGTGCAAAAATCAGAGCATCATAACTCTAGATCTAAATGTGTCATGACAGTTTAAATGCACCTTCTCCAGGCCATAATGACTAAAACCAGTATTTCTTCACCCAGTTTAATTCAGCTGTCTCAACAAATTTGTGAAGAAGGGCTTCACTAATAGCTGCGAGCTTACAGGCCAGTTGTGGAAGACCAAAGGGAGATGTAACATGCAGTCTTCCCTCTGTTAAATACAGTTCATATGTCAATGATCCCTCCTTCCCCAAACACACACACACTCACATGTACGCGTACACACACACACACACACAAAACACACACACATACATACCTTTTATCTGTTGGGTCGATTAGAAGTAAATCATCTTTCCCCCCGCAGGGATTCGTTTGTGAGACCTTTGGTAATTCCACTGAGCACAAGTCAACACATTCTTGGGCTGCCCCGCAGGCATCCAAGTCAATTATGACTTTTAAGCAAGATCTAATGAAGCGCCTGCACTGCATCTCAAAGAGGGGAAGACTTGTGTGAAAAGAGGCAAGAGAGCATGACATGTTGTTTGTCTTGGGCAAAATTGGACTCGAGGCACAAATGTTTGTCTTTATTAGACTCCAAAGGCCAAAAAAAGAAGAAGAAAAAAGAGTCACACATCTTTAATAAAGTTCAGCTCAGTTGACTCTCACTGTGGCGGCCAGCCTTGTACGTTGACTCGACAAATCACATTCCAGCTCATTACTTCAAACACGCTCACACACTAATTATGACAGCATGCAGTGGCAGTGCAGTGAGCAAGTCAAATTAGCTTACCAATTGGAAGAATTAAAGAGTTCAATCAGTATAGTGGGCTCTCTGCCTTGTGCGCTGAAGAAAACTGACCAATCACTAACAAACCTCTGACAGGGCTCCCTCACATCAACAAGTGATTGTCCTCTTCTTAAGTGGTGATGAAATAGCGATTTATAAGCCTCTAGTGTGTCACTGTCACTCCACCACAATCCATTTGTCTTGAGCTACTCTTGCTAATGGCTAATGGGTGGATTTATTCAGTCTGAGACAGAGAGAGCATGGCAGTCAGTCAAAGATTAGGCAGTAGACACTGTGGCATCCAGCCACAGTAGTGGGTTAGGGCTACACTGAAGGATGGATTGTGTTTTCTTCATGTCTATTCAAGACCCCGAAGGGAATGTCTGAGCAACCCCCTCCCTATCACACACACACACACACACACACACACACACACACACTTCTCTTTCTCCTCTGTTCTGTCTAGGCTACTTGGCCTGTTGGCAGGGTTCACCTTTTGTTGATAGTGTGATCATGAAAAAACTATGAGTCCATGGTGGATTTGCTGCAGAGAAAAGAAAAGAGGTACCCTGAGCGGCTGCCGGTGTCTTTGCCCCTTGGAATGGGGGCCACAGCCCCAGCTATGTAACCATCTGTTGGCCTTAGTCTTGGTCTGAATGGCACAATTAAAGTCTCTCTCCGGGTAGGAGAGGCATGCCGCTGGGAGTGGACAGGATAATAGGAGAGACGGGTTGTTTGTGTTCCACCAGCATTTCCTCATCCGAGCCTCACACCACAGCTGCCCCGAGGATTCCATTGATCGATACCGGGCTGGCGGGCTCAACCAATCACATGCCACACTCAATTAAACTCCCAAAACTCCCCTTTTTATGCCAAGGAGCTTCAAAGAGGTCCTTGACCAAAGGGAGAGGCCCAAGCAAATGAGACTTTAGTGAGGTTGTTATTGGGGCTGTCTGACAAAAGGGGTCAAGTCGACAAAAATACCATCCTTGTTTTTTTCTTCTTTTCTTCCTTTTTTTCATCCTCCCTTTCTTTTTTGGTGAAAATAGGTCAATGCGGCCATGAAAGGGGATGATTGGGGGGCAGGCAGCTGGGTGTAATCTGGCAGAGAGCCGAGACCAGTCCTGGCTCTGTCTGCTGTCCGACGTGCCTGCCGCTTGCCACGTTTGATGCCCTATTGTTCCCGGCCTGCTAATCGGCCCATTCTCAAAATGTTACTATTAATTTGGAGTGATTTCTATGGCAACCCGGGCGCAAGAATCATTAAAGGACAGTTGTGTGGTTTCGCTCTGTGTATCTCTCTCCCCGCTAATTCTTTTCTGTGGGGAGACTGTGAATTGTACTGCATGCCACTGAAAGCGCAGACGGAGGGGTATTGTGCCCTCTTTGTACCAAATAAGGGTGATGGATTCCAAGGCTGGCTGTAAATGTGCCTGTTGAAAAATCCAAACACATTAGCAGGCAGAAGACCCACCCCTGTTGTCACAGCTCAAGATACAACAGCTAAGAATGATAAGGATGTTGTCAGGACCCTTGAGTCCATATAATCTAAAGCTCCAATACTGTTATGTACTCTACTGTATCAGTCCTTTGAAATCAATGTGAACCTTGAGAACACAATACAAAAAACTGTAATATCTATTTGATGTCTGAGAAAAACAATCACATTTTGAAGGATGATAATTAGATAAGACTGTTTGGACAACTTCCAAGGCTGAAACTGAGGGTTGTGGGTGTGGGTGTGTGTGTGTGTGGAGGGGGGGTTACTTCCCTGCCTGTCACGCCGCCTCATTTGGAGATGAAAGCTGACAAATTGTGCTGTTTTGACAAGAAATCTATGGCTCTCATTTGCATTCCTCTTTCTCTTTCTCTCT
Organism: Tenualosa ilisha; assembly: GCA_015244755.2. Classification (NCBI taxonomy): domain Eukaryota; kingdom Metazoa; phylum Chordata; class Actinopteri; order Clupeiformes; family Clupeidae; genus Tenualosa; species Tenualosa ilisha. The sequence goes on along the minus strand of PYXC01000133.1, from coordinate 4,681,172 downwards.
CTCCCTCCCTCCTTCTCTCTCAGATCCCTCTCTCCCCCTGATCAGAAGGCCTTGTCACAATAGCTCCTTTGACTGGACCTCAGAGAACAATCACCATGGAGACCAAGGAGGACCTCTCACCAAGTCTGAAATCTTTATGCCTGCCCAAATCCACCCGTCCTCCGTCCCCCTCCCCAAACTCAACCCCCTTGATCCCCCTCTCTCTTTTTTGACTCTTGCTCCTGTTTTTGCTGTGGCTCGGAGGACTGCCTCCAGGTCTGCTTGGAAAGATAACAGATATTTACAGCGGACTTCCCGAGAGCCAGGTTATCCTCGGCAAAAGGTAGACAGCAGCACCCGCTCTCTATCCTGAGAGGCTAGCTAGTGCAATAAATACCATTCCCATGGGAAAGTTTTTGGAGAAACGGGTGAATGCCATGCCTTTCTGAAGCCAAAGAGCGAGAGAGAGAGAGAGACAGAGAATGAGAGAGAGAGAGAGAAAGAGAGCGAGAGAGAAAGAGAAAAGGAATGAGAAAGAGAGCAAGAGGGAAAGGGGTTTTCAGTAGAGCTCATAATGCTATTAATTGTGTGTGTGGAGACTTGGAGTGACGGTGCTCCTGGGCTGTGACAGCAAGCCCTGAGCAACACACATCTCGTAAATCAGGTTTCCAGGCCACTCTGCTCCACTCCGCTCCTCTCCTCTCCTCTGCCGTGGCTGACTGTGCGTCTGCCCATCTCCCCTCTGACTGTCGCCCGCCAGCAAGCGGCATCTTTCTCCATCACATAATCTGTCTCTTGCCATTACTCTGAGTGTGTGTGTGTGTGTGTGTGTGTGTGTGTGTGTGTGTGTGCATGTGTTTTCATATCAAATTCTGCTCCTCTCTTTCTCACTCTTTTATCCCCCCCTCACACACACACACACACACACACACACACACTACTTCTCTCATTCTTTCACTCTCTCTCTCATATGTCATAAAATTAAGGGGAGGATGAAAGTTTTGCACCATGCTGACGTGCATGGTGCATCAGTAACCCACCCCTGCCCCCTCCAAACACACACACACACACACACACACACATACACACCACCCCCATCTATAAAAAGATAAACAAGGACGAGGCCTCTAAAGGGTCTGAGTCATCAGAATTGGTCAGCACCAGCATGGCTGTGCTCAGATCCAAGAGCAGCC
>PYXC01000133.1:4582500-4675000 GCA_015244755.2 Tenualosa ilisha | reverse complement strand
ACACACACACACACACACACATGCATACACACACACACCTCCAGGCTGTGGTTATGAACAGAGCTTGTTTATTTCTCTGTGGTATGGCAGGAGCATGGTGTTTATGGTAAGACTAGTAGATGCACATGTTTATCGGGGCAGATGTCCCTGAGGTGTAGACAGGGTTTGTAGCAATGGTTTCCCTCCTGGCATGACTGCCAAGCAAGAGTAAGTTAGTAAGTCAGGTTAAGAGAAGTGTGCCCATGGATGCCATGGTGGGCTCACCAGTGGAGCTGGATGAAGGCTGCTTACGGAGGCGCTCGTGGATAGAGAGGACAACGCGATTCGCTCGAAATCTGTTCCGCTGCTCATGCATGGAAGCCCAGGAAAGAGATTGGGATACGCTTTGCTCACAGGATGGGAGGGATGACAACCTCATTGCCTGTATGGCTGAGGAGGTTGAGAGCATTCACATCATTGTAGAGGACTTGGGACTCATCAACCCGAGCTTCATCTTATGCACAGACGATATCCAAGTAGAGGAGGAAGAGGATCCGACGCCCAGGTGCGCCATGGCGCGTTCGTCCAGCTCGGTGTCCGTGAGCCAGCGTGCGGCGCAGAAGAGGAAGCTGGCCCCTCTCTCGTCACTCCCCCTCCAGCCACGAGCGGAGCTCGGCAGCGTGAACAGCGAGGAGGACTCCCTGGTCTTCGGCGTAGGCGCCAGCAGCAGTGTTGGCACCAGCGACGGCGGCCTGCTCACCCCTCCCGTCATCAACCTCATCCCCCCTACGCCCTCCGACGTGGACACCGCCGACGACGACCAGTTCTTCGACATCAACTCGGAGGAGGACAGCGTGGCGCTCACGTCCGGCAGCGAAGGAGTGGACAGCGTGTCCAGCCTGGCCACCGGCAAGTTGGAGACAGACGATGAGAAAGATGGGAGGATGAGGGAGCAGTACGCAGACGAGGACAAGCCAGAGGCTGATGATGTTGAAGTGGAGGACCAGTCCTTGTCCCCCCCTGTGAAAGAGACAGATGAGAGGGATAGGGAGATAACGTCTGTGGCAGCGGCTGACGTCGGGGAGAGCCGAGCAGAGAGGTCACTGCAGAGTTTCCTTCGGAGCACCTTCCAGGTGGCACCTCTACCTGAGTACCCTAGAAAGAGTAAGCTTGCAGTCCTGATAAAACAGCAAAGTGCTACACATGCAGCCAGACAGCACTAAGACCACACAGTGCCAATGCCTTCATAGTTATAGTGTGTGTGTGTGTATGAGTGTGCATGAGTATGTTAGTGTGTGAGAGAGAGCTGTCTTGAGGTTAGCATTTCACATCTACTGTTTGTCTACTGATTTCTACTTTCAGGGAGTCTCAACATAGGGATTAATCTCCTGCAGTTTACTGAGCACAACCTAGGTGAGTGAGCCCTGAATGTTGTTAATAATTCTCTGTCATGTTTCAAAAGCGATCATCGAAGCACAGCAGCCAAAATCCTCCGTGTGTATTGAAATCTTGTGGCACTTTGTACTGAAATAGATTTATCCCTCCTGAGGAGTATACTGATGTTATTCAATAAGACTTAAATATGAATGCATATCCACAGCTTATTATTGACACAGAAAGAGAGATTCTTTTCAGAAGTGTTGCTTAGTGTCTAGAGATTCTAGGCATTCATGGCTATTACTTAGAGTGGCTTTCTTGTGAAGTGGTTGGAAAGGTTTGAGACGAGACACAATACACACAATGTGGCTTTTATATCAAAGCGTGACTCAGGTGCTCCTGCCTTCCGTGGCTGCTTCAGGGTTTTCCCCCGGCCTTTTCAGAGATGCAAGAATGGGATGGGGAAAAAAAAGCAACGATGAAAAGTGAATACTGTACGATTCCGTTTGAAAGAGGCCAAAGAATGGCATCCGTCTCCGTGACTTGTGTGTCCTAACTGGGACGCCGGTGTGTGATGGCTCGTTGGCACAAAGGCTTCTGTGCCGAGGCGGAGGACTCCCACTCGGACCATTGTTCCAGCCGTTCCCTTGTGTGCAGCCGGGCGGCCGGTTCCCAGGCATCGGGTTCCAGTGACTCAGCATAGAAACAGCACGGCTCCATCACAGACCCACTTCTCTCCTCTCCTCTCCTCCTCTGCTCTCCTCTTCTTGGGTACAAAAGGCCGCCTTCATGCTCCAAGAGTCCCAAGGCTCACTGCCCGGGCTGACACACAGTGTCACGACAATGACAGCAATACTTTCTACCATGGCAATATTCAAGGAGCTACGTGGCAGTTTTGAGCTGTTGTGCATTAGTGTCTGTGTGTGTGTGCTAGTCTGTGCTAGTGTGTGTGTGTGTGTGTGTGTGTGTTCATGTTGTGCATGTCCTGTGCTGTGTATTCAATAAAGTGGCCACAGATGGTAGAGAGATGGTGGAGTGTGACATAGTACAGCTATAGGTGGTTTACAATAACCTGGCTTTCACGACCGATTACCTCAATCTGAGTTTGAGCTTGGTCTGGACATCTAGCTGTCATCTTCTAATTCTCTGAGGTGAGATTGACAAATGTAGATCAAAATGCTTCTGTTGGTTGTTTCTTGATTTTGAGTTTGGGTTTTGAGCCCAGCCTCAGTCGTGACGGAGGTAAAAGCCCGTTTTCGATTGGTTCCCTGTACCTCAGGCAAACAACATGAAGTGCAAATAGGCCTGGTGGTACTAAATTACAGAGCAAAATCAAATCACTCACAGTGTCAGATCAGAATGGGTTTTCCCAGGCTAGATATCTAGACAGCCGGGCAACATGATTGCTTCTTTGCACACTGCTATGTCTAGGTCATGTTGGATGATTTAACCTTTAAAAACACTATGTAGCACCTTCCTCCAAAAAGTGGGCCATTGATTTGTGCAGGTCCAGAAGTGGGGTGGAGGTGGCTGGTGGTAGTGGGGGGAGACTTGTGCAGCCCTGTGGCAAAGCTGAGGGATCTGTCGTCCTTTCTCATCACTTTTTGCATGTGAGCGTTTTCATAGTTTAAGAGGCTAAAATGCTTCCTGTCTGTTGCTTGCAAATGTAGTTCATTCTTTTTTAGCCTTTTGTCCAGTCTTGGGAATAACCAGCTTACGCTTTGCTCACCACATTTTATCCTTGTTAAATACAGTCAATATGGCTATAAAAATTCATTTAGAATTTCACTGCTGCTTTTGCACTAAAATAAGAATTCCTTTGCTTCCATGTGTGAAAAGGGCCTGCGAGTGGCGGCTCAGCAGTGTCAGGGGAAACAGCTGGCAGTGTGTGGAAACACCCGGCCTCTTCCCACGATCTCCCATGCAGGCTCCTCTCCTCCCTGACCCGCCGATCTCTGCCCAGGACGATTTCTGGCTGCAAACCTTCAATTTAATAGGATATGTGTCTGACTGACTGGCGTGTGGGTGTTTGTGAGTTAGTATATGTAGTCTGTGTGTGTGTGTGTGAGTCTGTGTGTATGTGTGTGTGTACGGTGTGTATGGTCTCTGTGTGTGTGTGGTGTGTGGGGGTTCTTGTGTGTGTGTGTCTGTGTGTGTGTAGTGTGTGGGTTCTTGTGTGTGTGTATGTGTGTGTGTGTGTGTGTGTGCGTGTATGTGTATGTGGTTATTTATTCATGTCGGGGGCGAAGCATTTGACTGAGAGGCCCTGTCCAGACTGCTTCTCTCAGAGCTTGACCTGCACTGACTCTTCGCCATTACTGAGATTTTCCCTGAACTCACAAGGCTCTTTGCTGCTCACATCCTCTCCACTTCACTCCACCACCACCACCACCACCACCTACCCGATCCCCCCACCCTCCTGCACCCGACAGCTCAGGCCCAGGGATCCTCTAGGAACAGGCCTCGCGTGCCTCTATAGCATCTCTGCAGCTCACTTTCCCAGATTTTATTATTTTTTTCTTTAATGATAATTTCTTTTTTTTTTTTTACTCAGTCACTCACAATGTCCTTATTAAAGACATAACTTGAGCAGGCATGGTTGTACTGCAGATGTGTTTCAGTGCGGATAGCCCGGAGCTTCTCTCTATGTTTGCTTTACATGAAAAAAAAAGGAGTAAGTTGGTCGAGTGGAGTAGATTGCACAGCAGGGAGAAGGAGATTTCCAAGGGAAGTGACATTGTGAGGTTATGAGTGAGTCTGTGGTTAGGGTCTCTGCTACTGCAATATCCCAATCCTGCTGTGGTCTCCTCGGTGCATGTTACCAGTAGCAGCGCACTTAATCCCTCTGTAGCATCTTTGCTTAATCCACTTCATAATTCACATGTAATTAGTATTTCACATGCAAAGTTTTGTTTTGCAATTCTCTTTAATACTCACAGGTGCGTGCCAAGACCACAGTGAAGGAGACTTTGTTTTTGAGGCATTTAAGAAAATCCATTAGTCTGTGCCTGTCCGTCTGTCCTCTGTGTCCCAAGCATTTTTGGATCACGGCCATAAACAATATTTCAATAAATAGATTACTAAAATATGAACTTCAAGGGATGTCTGGGATATCGAGTAGGCCTGAGAGGTTGACTCATGTTGCTCATAATTAGCCTCAACCCGAACAAGGTCAGTAAGCAGACTTATGAAAGAAAAATAGATGGACATATTAGGATGACAATTCCCAGCCCTTGATCACTTCGGAGCTCTCTATGAAAGGGCAGAGCTGCAGAGAGAGACTTTCTTCTCATAGGCTCAGCGAAAAAAAAAAAAAAAAAAGTGTTTGTGGGAATGTCTGAATGTCTGTTTTCTGTGGGAAACCATTGGTTGTCACAAAAGTATGCCATCGACCAGCCAGACCTTCATATGTCCTTTCAGGGTTGCTGGGGTGACCGTGGCCACAACATCTAGTTCCACTGAGGCAGACTACCATGTGCGGACAGGTCTGAGGGTTCATGACACGGACTTATCCTTTCCAAGCAGCACTCGGAGCCAGTGGTCCTGGAGGAACATGATGCAAAGCCTGGGTGTGACAGCGGTGCAGTGCTGTACCGATTCCTTTCCAATCAAGGAATAAATTGACTGACTAGTTCAACAACAACAATGACAAAAAAAGGAAAGAGAGAGAGGGAGAGTGAGAAAGAGAGAGAAAGTATTTGCCAGAGGAGTGTACACCAAATATGGTATCTGGATATGACAAGTCCAAGTTTGAGGCTAATATTTTCCCATGTTGGTTCAACACTGCGCTTGTTTGGTTTCCCAGAGAGGGTCTCAGTGACCCAAAGAGAGGCAGAGCTTCCACGCTGCCAGTCTTGTTTTTTCCATCAACCCATGGCTACTGTGAACTTCCTCCTGACATGCTGTTTTGGTTCTCTCTTGTCCCTCAGATGATCTGAGCAACAAGGATTCCAGCAGCCATGATTTACTGAAGGCACAGCTACAACTGTTTCCCCTCAGCACTAAGATGGAGGCTTTCCTTCACCAACGGGTGAGGCACACAGAAATGACACGCCATGACACCAAAAACAACAGACTCTGTGTTCTTGTTTACTTATATCTTCATTCATTATTTTACCACCTGTTTAATGATTTCCAATGTATTAACTAACTCTAAGTCCTAAACCATCAAAGACTTCAAATGAGCCAGTCATGTCCATTAAGGGTGCCAGGCTGAGGGCAAAGGACGTACATTGGTATTCAGCCATAATGACACAGCAGTGGAGTCGAGCACAATGCCCTGTCTGTATATGCCTAAGTGTTGGATGTATGGGGTGATGATGTCATTTGGCTTGTCGTGCTGCCTGTGTGTGCTTACAGAGACCAGCTGCTCGGACATACAGTCTGGGAGAGACGGTGCCCAGAAGCCACACCTTCCATGCCATCGGCCAGGGTGATGACAATCTGCCAGAGGAGGAAGGATCGCCAAGGCAACGGCGGATAACTGTTGGTAATGAAGTCACTGGTGCCATATTGCAGAGTGTTGCATACACGGCACACAGCACAAGTCTGATTACCTTCATTTGAGCTTGACATTATGCTCATCTCATGCAGCTTATGTTGCTTTTGCCAAGCTTAAAAAAAACAGAAAAGTAAAAAACAGACAAATCCTTTCTGAAGAGAAAAAGTCATCAAAAGATACTTACAAACACAGATGAATAAGGAGATTGTAACTAGAGGATAGCATGGTTTTCAGCACGCCCCACTATTCACTCCAGAGGTATGAGGGGACTGTGTGGGAAAGTCACTGTTGCCTTTGGGCCTAAATGCCCCTCACTAATTAGGTCTTGCTGTTTATTGTTGTGTCTTTCCTGTCCTCTAACTGTTCAAACACCATCATTCATGTAGTGGATTGGCTAAATTCTTCATCTGATTGAAATCCTCTGAGAACAAGACTCGTTCAGGGTGCCACAACACATGCAGTTTATGTAGGCCAGCCTTCACTATGTCCGCAGTGGGTACATTATTATAATTATTTAAAAATAACAATAACAAGCATTACAAGTATTCTGCCACCTATTCTCCAACAGTGTAAATGTTTCAATTTTCCAATCACTGCCCAAGGCATTTTAAAATGAAAATGGCCTGAAACGGCCCGTGAAAATCACATGGTGTCTTAGGCTCCATGAAATCACATGGTGACTTAGGCTCCATGAAATCACAAGGTGACTTCCATGATGTGAAGCATTTCAGAGTTTCTTGGGTTTGGGTTGCCTCTAGATCACATAAGGAACCAACACTGTAAGGAACAGGCCCTTTTATTCCATTGTAGCTGGCAGGGTGTGTGTTAATTCTACATAACGCACATCAATGAAGTAGATCTGGTGAAAAAATGACTGTTCTATATCAATGCTCTTTAGAATGGTAACTATAACTATAGTAAACGGCAGTTGAACTTGTTAGTGACAATGGTATCAGCTGTTAGCTATAACCACCGTTGAAAAGAAAGCAGTACAGCAATTGAACAGGTTTCTTTATAACTGAGCTGCAAGCTTTTCGAGGTTTTAAATTGACATCTATTCCTTACATGCATGAGTTGCAACCGGGTGATAAGCAGGATAATGGTCTTCAAGGTGTGCTGTTAGATGCCTCCGCCTCGAGGTGCGCTGTTAGATGCCTCCGCCTCGAGGTGCGCTGTTAGATGCCTCCGCCTCGTTCATTAATTCTGATCGTAATAGTCATACTGTACTTTGGTTCAAAGCCTGTGAAAATATGAGAAAACCTTTTATTGAAGTAAGCTAGTTTTTGTTCCATTGTTTTTTTGTGTGTGTCTGTGTGTGTGTGTGTGTGCGTTATTACATGCCATTAATGTTGCCTGTTAGCGAGTTAGATTGTTAGCTTCAGATAAAAAAAAAAACAAAAAAAACCTCGACTGTACTTATAAAACCCCTTTGTTTTGATGACTTCTGTGTTGTCATCTGTTAACAAACTAGACGGTGCCAATAATGAAGCAAGCATAACTGGAACAAATTAAATAATGCCAATTGTGTTGAAATATTGAAATGATTGCAGTTGATTGCCAGTAAGAATTGTGTGCCTTTTATTCTTCTCCAGCATCTTATATACCACAATCAAAAGATCAAAATGGAAATTTTGCTGGAAAGGTAAGATTGCCCTAACTAAAACCACATGTAGTGCGCCAAAAGCTGACTTATTTTTGACAGTTCAGTTTCATGTAATTTATGTAGTATGATGCACACACTGGAGGCTTCAGTTATGAAATATGATGACGACTGTTGTCTCTTTGGTGTCTTTCCATACCTGCATGGCATCCGTCTATTACTTTTCTGGAGAGCAGAAAGGCCAATTTGGCATAATTATGATACGGGGGCCATGTTTTTCCCTACGCATTTCCATTTGCCCTTTGACCTATACTTTATGTCATCTAATTATGTTGATAACAGAGCACACCAAATTGAGGAAAGCCATGCAGAGTCACTGGAATTGGGCAGTGGATGTATTTGTCAGTGAAATTGCTCCCTAACAACAATCTTTTCTTTTAACGATACGCACCACCATTATGCATGAGCACTCACCAGAATTTGGCATGTGGCCAGACCACACAGTCCTGATCAAATGGTTTCTTGTGCTGCTCCATGCGTTTGCCAAGTCTTTTGGCACGGAACATGTTTTACAAGAGATAAAAATCCATTTCAGTTATTAAATGCTGTGTAAGGCATACAACTAGAATTGGCAGGATCTCATGTTTCGCTTTTTACGGTGGAATATACAGCTGAGATACAGCAAGTTATTGTGCTTAACCCATAGACTAATAAAGAATCGATGTGATGGTGAAGATTATATGATGCTCTCTTAAAACATTTTGAAATTGACTGTTGACTTTTAACACTTCTGGATATGTATTTACTGTACATGTGTCAGTAATATATATATTTGTGTGTGCATGCATGTGTGTGTGTGTGTGCGTGTGTGTGTGTATGTATGTGTGTGTATCATCCCTGCATGTGCATACCTTTGTATGTGCTTACAGTATGTGTTTGTCTTTCTATGCTTCCCTCTATTTATGTGAGTTTGTGTGTGTGTGTGTGTGTATGAGTGTTGGGCGTATGCTCATGCACGCCTGTCTGCTCACCGCGGCTTTTGGGATTTTCTGCTGCAGGAGTCGTTGAACGGGCCACAGGCCAAAGCTCTCGCCGAGCTCAACACGGAGGAAGTCTGCCAGTGGTTCAGCAGCATCGGCCTCCACCAGTGCCTGCCGCTCATTAGAGGTAAAGACTTTATGCCTCCCCCCTCCCTCTCTCTCTCCCCCTCCCTTCCTCCATCCCTCCATCCCAGCCTCCATCATTCAAGTGGAAAAGCCCCAGTGGCTCCCCACTGCCCAGGCCAAGGGAGGGACCCTCTGGTCTTGGCCTCTCCCTGGCTGATGGTCTCCTCACCAGAGTCATTCAAACACACTGTTTGATCTGTCACACTGCAGGCGGTGTGTGTGTGTGGGCGCTTGCCAGATTGCTGGCTGGGCCCCTACAACTGTGATTGCTTGGCAGGGAGTGGGGCTACCCACCACAACTTGCGGGGCAGTCAACACTTTCCACATGATGTGAGACATTTTCAGCCCTCGGTTTGTAAACAGAGTTGTAAACCCTGTTTTGAATATTTGGAGTCGATGTATACTGTAAAAGATTTATAATCTGCAACAGGAACTGAATTTGCTTGGCTAGTTACTCACTTTGTTTACAAAAACGGTTGAAAATGTTCATTAATGTCTAGATGCAGATGTAGGGTTTTGCCTGATCTTAGTGGTATAATATGATTCACTGACAAACCTGGTTAAATAAACTCCTAAACCTCCTAAAATCAGATGTTGGACTATGCCAAGGTGAATAAACCTTAGAGATCTTCTATTAAAAGGTCTAAATCCCAATGTCTTTACTAAGCCCTAAGTCAAGAACCCTAAAAAATTTCAATTGCCTTGAATCCGCTTCATGATTAGCTGATTGATGCCAGTTAACCATTTGAGGCTTCAGGGCTGAGGGCTGATTGGAGCATTGTGATTTAGCCAATGGCTTCCTCTGGCTGAACCACTAAATCACTAAAGGACAAACTTGAGGTATATCTATTGACTGTGTGTTTCAGGAGCCCATCTCAGTGGGTCTCACATCGCTTCTATTGACCTGAACATCCTCGAGCTCCTCCAGGTCTCCAATCTGGACGACAAAGAGAAGCTCCTCTCTGCCATTTACAAGGAGCTCCATCCGCCGAACACGACCTCTCAGAAAGTCGACTCGCTTCTAGGTCAGTATCAGCATGAACATAGCAATCCTCCCCTCCCTGTATGAGGAATGCTGTTCAGCTGCACACTCCCAAAACCATTGCGCCATTAAACCAGACTTACGTGAGCCAAACAGCTGACTGTGCACAGACACAAAGTTCAGCTCTGTAGCATAGCATTTCATTTGTCATGAATTAAGTAAAGATGGATAGCAATGGTGATGCTCATAGTCATTTCTGATGTTGATTTCTCTCTCTCTCTCTTTCTCCCATAGAAGCATTTGGACCACACAATGTTGAAAAGTTCACAGCTGCTCTTGTGTCCATGACCAGGTCTCAGTCCTTCCCTCATGTTAGCAATCTAAACCAGTGTTCGTTCAGGTTCAGGTAAGGGAGATGCATCATTTGGCTTCACTTTTTCTACAGTGTAAACAAACATTAGTTGACCTTGCTCTTGAAGCTAGAGGTTTTGTTTATTGTCTACAGGCATTGCTGTGTTTCTGAGGTTCTTCTTGTTTGTCATGGTTAAATGGCATCCAAATGTGCCGCATAATTGGTGTGGTACCATTTTGCCCATAAAGCCAGCTGTAAGCGAAAACAGATTCAAATATGCTCATATTGTCCTAATATTCGACTTTGTACAAAAGGGCTCTTGACCACAAATATTGTGACTGAATATGCATACCTGGATAATGCTTTTATTCCACAAGTATGGGTACCATTTACAAACTCTTCATTATACTATTAGCAATGTTTCTGTGTTCCTTTCGGCAGTAGATACATAACTTAAAATCTAACTTAAGTTCTTTTGGTCTACACGGCTTTAACTTGAGTCAGCATCAACCACTCCTTTTTTTACTTTCCTGACACAGCTTGTAATACTCTGTTTCTTTCTCAGACAAAGAAATGTTGTTGCCCAGAGAAACTCACAGCTAATTGAAGTCACCATCAAAGGTAACTAAATGGAATAGTAAACTTGTGGAAGATGTGGAAAAGAATACTGAAAAAACTTGCTTTTGCCAACGAAGTAAAATAATTAATCAAATCATCACTGAAAATTGTACTACATCACAATAGTGTGTGCATCGGAGCAGATTGTGCACCTACGCACACCCAAGGACACAACAGTGGGTAAAGTGCTGGAATCATGCTTGAGAATGCTGGGAAGGGAGGAGGTGAAGGACACCTTCATCTTGAAGGTCAATGAAGGTCAGGGGAAATCTGAACATTTGAACACTTGAACATTTAATACAAATTTTCTTACTCTCACGTACAGTAAAATGCACTCAAAATGTTGGCATTTACTCTTGTTCAGTAATCATCAACAATCTGAAATATATTTGCAGGTAGTTTTGTTATTGCTTTCAATTGTTGCATGTTTTTTTCACTAAATGTTTTTGTGACTGACTTTATACAGATGAACTGCTCATGGAACAGCTGGTCGGGGATGTGCTGGGCTCAGACAGTCGTCTCATAGAGCTTCTACTGTGTAAAAAGGTAATGATACCAGGGCAAACCCCTTTATTGTAATTACATTGGAGATATATATCCAACTCCATTCCTCTTCAGGGTCTTTTCTTTATAACACAAAGGATTACTCTCTGCAACATGCCATACTGAAGAATGAACATCAATTATCTCTAATTTAGGCATGTTGTACACTACAGGAAATGCCTCGTTTATTGCCTCAGATTCTTAACTTTAAAGCCGTCGCTGCTGTTTTTGTGACAGTGGGTTTTTTTCAGTTTTTATTGCTGAGACACGGGTTCAAGTGCAGTGCAGACACAGTGCATGTGAAGGCAGCATTCGTTTATCCGTGGCAATTTCCCTGTGGAGGGGTACAATAAGAACAGAGCCTGTGCCTCATTTCGACTCTGTGTGCAGCGAGGCACCTGTGGCTTTTGATGTGTTTCCTACACGACAGTTTGACCGTTCAAGACCACCGTGCATGAGCCAAACAAGGGCTGCGTTCAAAACAAACCGTCTCACAGAGAAAACAGCCATTTGCAAGCATTGTGCCTCCCTGAATGAGATTTCACATGCAAGCATCTCTCTTCTCTTCGACAGGCCTAATCACGCTTCTGGTTCACATACAGGTGTGGCTGCAATGGTACTGGGCAGATGCCAGTAGGGGATGCCAATATTCCAGGCCCTGGCTTTTATGTGGTTGTGCAACATTATGCCCTGACATGCAAAGTCATCTAATCTCCTCCTGGTTTCTCTCAATTCAGTTCAAATTACACTAACTAGCTCTGTTTGTGTCCATGTTACCCTAAGTAGTTTTGCTTAAAATTGCCCTCTCATATTAATCACATGTTTGAAAATGTTTTTGTCATTTAAACGTAAATCAATCTTCCATGAACCAGATGTAGCTCTGGTGCATAATTTGTCCTTTTTTGGACTATTTGTACTTTTCAAGGAGAAACCAACACAACCTGAACTTCCAGCACCAACTTCAGCTCAACTAGTCATAGACAACTGTGACAGAGAAAATCAAATCCAATGCTGCAATGATGAGAAACTGCAGGAGTTGAACCAACAGGTGGAATCCCTTCAGAATGTAATCTTGCAGGTAATTTGTTCCAGTGGTGTACCAGTGTTAACTGTGTACCAGTGGTGTTATCCAATATGGCATAGTTTTGTTCTTGAATTTCAGTATGGTAACCATCACTTGTGACATTGTTGACATATAAAACTAAGACTCCCTAAGGCCATCATTACACAAAAATGATAAACAATGAAACGCTGCAACCACATAAGGTGTTTTCTGTGTGCAAAACCCATAAGCGTTTTTTCTATCGTAACTCAGAAGTTAATTGGAAAAAGCACACACCCTTCACACCCATGAGAAAAAGCCATAACCCGCAGTACCCTTTGGCTATGTTTGCACTTCAGGTTCAGGAGCTTCATCACAGCTTGGTGGCCTTCTGTAGCGAGCTGAAAAATATGGACGCCAAGACGGACACCGAGGGCCTGAGCAGTGCCGACCTGCGGGAGCGGCTGGTCCAAACCCAGAGCTCCCTTCAGGACAAGAGGCAGAGGCTTCAGACCCTGAAGACAGTTCCAGCACCGTGGCCGCACACAGGGCACACGGGTAGAGTAGGCCTTTAGCACAGCTGCTGAATTCTGACTCCACAATTATTATGTGGCATTTTTTAGGTTAGCCACTTGTGGCCTCAGTATGAAATGCAAGTGAAAGTAAAAGCTGTGTTCAAGGCGACTTCAACCCATCCAACTGTACAGCAAATGTTCTGCCAGTGTTTTGAGTTGTAATAGGGATAAAACCAAGATACAAATTATAATAAATGAAAAATCTGGATTAAAAATGTTGAAGAATCAATACAAAACAACAGGGTATAGAGCAGTTCCAAAGTCAATTAAACTGCACAACTATCTATCATAGGAAAGCATGTTAACTTTGTTAACATGTTAACTGTCCAAAGCTGTCCAAGACTGAGCAGTAGAGTCATAGACTATACTTTTAACTGTCTATAAATGCTCTTAACCAGGAGACAAGTTTAAATCAATTGACATGTTAAAAGTTTTGTAAAAGCATTGTAAAAATCATTCAGGAACATTGCTCCCCTGGAGGAGAACAAGTAGTATTCAAACAGCATGAGGAAAGGGAAAAAAAAGACAGATCTTTCACTGATAAAATTACACCACAGGAAGTATTGGAGCGGACACAGAAGCGTATATAATATGTTTTCCCAGCGCTGCTCCATTCAGTCAGTGCCTCGGAGCAGGCAGGATTTATTGGGTGTTTTTGTTTGTACGCATAGGACTCTGCAGATACCAGCCAGGCATGTCTAAAAATGAAACAAAGGGAAATCATTCCCCGCCACTTTGGGTCCCACATTAATCACCTGATAAGTAACTGAATACCGGACCTCCCTTGGGCACACACACATACTGCTGCCGCCGAGCCATTAATCAACTTTCCCCCGAGCACCAGGGGGAAACGGGCACAGATGTCCATATGAAGCCAATCAATGCGCCTTTGAATCATTTATACGCCGAATCCATCTCAATGTGGGTTTGATGTGTAACATTAGCGGAGGTAGCTGCGAGTGATGTGCGTCAAGAGACTGAGAGCCAGTTTGACTCAAGTGTCATGAAAGAATAGGCGACAGACATAGACAGTAAGAATCTGATACCTTTTTGGCTCTGCCAACTTTGCAGGAGGGTGGAGGTGCATCTGCTGGAGAAGATGAGACTGAACTGCCATGTGTTTCAAGAGGAGATCACCCTGGTTCACCTGAATCGCCAGTTGGCTAATCTTCAGGTAGCCCTCGAGGAGAGTCAGGCCAAGGTACCATTGCACAATCAAACATTTATTTTTCAGTCACTTGTCGGCATTAATATAATCCTTGGTTAAAATATGCAAGTCATGACATGTTTTGCCATGTTTAGTTGTTTTACAAGTCTTTACAGTATGCATAGTCTTTAATAGAGTCTTCTTAGTTGATTAATATAATGTTTTTCACCCCATAAAAATATGCTGCAACTCATTAACTTTTTTTCCCCATGGACAAAAGTACACTGCAGTGCATCTGGCAGTTAGTAGGGCTATGATCAGGACATGCGCTATCTATTAGCAGAACTTATTAGAGATTCCGTTTCTGGACATCTGTGACTGTAACCATGCCAACCGTTTTAAACACTTCTGACAAAAGCCATAAAGGTGGGAACAAGAACTTACAGGACCTCTGCTTGTGTGTTTACAGCTATCTGTATACATGTCCCAATGGGAGACTCCTTACCCCCCCCCCCCCCCCATCACACCCACCCCTCCTTCCCCACTCTTTTTTTAATGTGGCCCTTTCATCCCAACAGAGGAGCCTAACGAGGTGCCATGAAAGGACACACGCGGCTCAGCTTTGAAAAGCCTCCGTGTCACGTTGCCGCCCCGGGGCTATGGTCTTTAGGTGCTGAGTTTGTGGGAAAAGCGGCCGTGCTAATGTTTGTCATATGACCTAATCAGAGTTAACGCACGGGTCAGACCGTGGAGCAGTCTGGGAAACTAATGGAGCTGGAGCCCTAATAAGGAGCAGACTGCCGTTTATTTGCTCTAGATTACAGACAATAAGGAAATATTTCATCACTGGCTGAATCTCGAGGATTCATCAAAGCTGGAGCACATCAGTGGTAGAGGCCAGAAGACGTCGGAAAGGAGGGAATAGGGTAGGAGGAGAGAAGAGGAGAGGAGAGAAAGACAACAAATGACGGAAATTATTTTGGCTGCTTAAAAAAAATGGGTAGACACAGGAACAGCAGACCAGCCATGGAAGGAAATTGTGCAAAAATTCCCTGCCTCCTTCACCCTCCCCTCCATTCCCCTCTAAATGGACTCAAATTCTAAACAAGTACTCTTCGCACGGCTCCTTATGTTGGACAGCGGAGGTACCCGTGGCTACAGAGCAGAGTTGGGTTTCACCCTTCCCATGGGAAAGGTGGTTGAGATACTGCAATTGTGGTCGAGTTCTGGAGCTCCCCAAAGTCAGCCCCGCTTTGATTACTCCATGGTCCCGGTGTCCTGACGGTGATTGTGTTGAATAGATCCGGTGGCGAAAAGATTAGAAAGCTAATACTTGCGGCAGGTTTTGGCTCGTAGTGGAGCACATGATGATTCATAGGGTTAGCATTAGGCTGCGTGCTATTGCGACCCAAGCCCATGCTAAACCCATTATTATATCTGACAGCGTAATACTTTTATCATCACTAGCAGCCACACTTCTCTAACTAACCCTGGAAGCCGTTCTCCTGCATAACATACTGCTTGGCTTGTCTGGGGTTTGTGTTACTTCCCTGGAGGAGGGAATGCCAAAAGGAAAGAAAAACCTCCATAAATAGGCCCTGTCTTTCGAGTCATTGAGTCATTAGCCTGGCTAAATACAGAATAAAAACAAATATCGGCTAAATGTCATTCCCTTCACAAAGATTGTTGATTGTTTTCAATATTGTGTGACTGACATGTCAAGAACTCTGCAGCATTATCAGCTAAACAAAGTTAACTATATTCATCAAGTCCTAAATCATTTTGCCCCCTTAAACCTGCCTTTGGGTGGCTTCCCATGGCTCATAACCAAAATGCTAAAGTGTACATTCTTCAAATGGAAGGCCCAAACGTTGAGGAACGAAGATGAGACGCATGTTCTTTCCTGTGGGTCTCCCAGCAGGTATTTTCAGCAGATTTTCTCTATGGAATCCCCATCTGGCTTCTCTCTGTCTGAGCTGGGGGAAATTTAGCAACCATGGCCTAAAGGCGTTCACATCACATGCAAGCAGAAGAGGCCTCATCCAGGTCTATATGTTCATCACTCTGAAACCTGATAGCAGGGACAGGCGCACACAATTCAGTGTTCATGCCTGTCAATGTACTGCCTTAGGAAGCATCCTAAAAATATTTCAGAACTGCATGAAAACAATTAGGATTAACCAGGACCCTTTAATAATTAGGGCTGTCAAACAATTAAATGTTTTAATCATGATTAATCTTATTATTATATCATGTAGTTAATTGCAATTAATCACCAAAATCGCAGGAGAAAAAAACACTTCTTTAAACATCTGTTTAAATTGTACTCAAATAGGCCTACATTTCTATAGAAAATGTTAGCTCTGAACATCACAGCAGACTTCATTTACAGAATAGCAGTTTGATTTCTTGAATATATTCTTGCATGTGCATGTCAGTTCTAATAAGGGTCACAAGGGTCATTTAATTTCTCTAGCTAATGATATCAATGGTTGATGCTGCAAGTAGATGTGTTTTTAAAAGCCTCACATGTACAAAAGGATATGTGCCTGCACTTGTCACCTGAGGTGAATTCTGGATTCAGGCAGTGTTTCTTGCCTGGCTGTAACCTGTCTGTAACAGGATGAGAAGTCGACAGATGTTTTGTTGAACACAAAACGCACCTGTGCGGAGGGGCACCATGTGCCTGATCTTGCCTAATGCAAACAATTGTATTGAGGCGATGACGACTTATGCAAGTGTGGAGAATTGGCCTCAGGTTGAACAGGAGTACGACACAGGCAAGTCAGTGAAGAAAAAACAAAAGTTGGTGTCTCAAACATTGCTCATTACAGCTTATGTCTGGTTGAAAGGGTCTGTGTGTCTGTTAAGGAAGGAATGCTTTTATTTAAACACTTATCTTCACTTGTGTCAGCAAGTAAGAGAGCAAGAGCACATAGCCCTTAGCCTAATGAACTTGTGAAAAATGAGAAGAGCCTTGACACTCAGTAACAAATGGGACTGCGCATGCTCGAGGCAATAGTTTAACAGCTGAAGTCAGCTGAAGGCTGACCAGGGTTATCTTGGCTAAAATATTGCTCCCTTAAGTGTCCAGTTACAGAGGTGTTTCATATTATTGAGGGACCAAGTGACACTTAATCATATCTACTGTCATTGTCAATCTTTCACACCCTTAATGTTTTACCAGTGCTTACGGAAGAGCTAGTTATTGCCAAGACAGTAAAATGCAAAGTAGTTAGTGATTCACTTCTATAGGTACACAGATTTCTCTACTCACAACATACTTTATGGAACCTTAAGTAAAGTAATGACTTAGTTCAAATGACTAAGAACGTAATGCCTCCCTGGCCTGTCAAGTCAAAAGAATTCAAAAGACAAAGAACTCAACTTAGAGTTCCATTGCATGGCCTCACAATTAAGATAAGGCTTACTAAATGAGATGCCCTCACGGCCTGGATAGACTTAGCTTTAAGAAATAAAGGACAAGAAAGGCTGGCTCAGTGGTTTTGTCTCAATCTTGCTGACTGCACAGATAATAAGGGCCATTTTACTGCACTAGGCTGATCACAGGGCAGGCCAATTTTATCACCTTGAGAGTAGAGCTTTAAAAGAAAAAGGTTTTCTTTAGTTGTATGCTATTAAACGAGACCCTGCAGCATTTCGCTGCACTTGATTATATATGTTGTGTGCTAGGGCAGTGTGGGTATGCACACAAGTATGCATGCATGTATGTGTACATGGGTCTTGTATGACAATGCATATGTACTCTGTGTCTGTGGGCATTTATGTGTGCGCATGTGTGTGGGTGTGCTCGTCTGTGTTTGTGTGTGTGCATATGTGTATGATGCACTCAGGAGGAGAAGGCTGAGAGGAAACGTTCCACTCTGGGCCAGCTGGTGTCTGTGCAGTCCCCCGCCATGCTGGTGGCCACCCAGGAGACACAGGGCCCAGATGGCTTCAGCTTCTCCGCCCAGCTCATTAGAGGACAGGGTCTGGTGGTGGTGCAACGCGTGGAACACTCCCTCCTCTGTGTCAGCGACAGGTAGGGTCCCAAACAGTGTGCCCTGGCTACTCAGTGATGAAAACATACTGCAAAATAGTCCTGCCCTTGTCAGATACTTCAGCTACACATAATGAATGAGCAGAGCCAGTCAAATAAGGTTGTAATTACCTCTTCCAAGAATGTTATGTTGTTTGTTTGCCTGTCAACAGGATTTAAACTCAGGGTTAGTGATCATGAAACTTGTTGGAAGGATGCATCATCATAATATGACACTGGGAAGTACCCTTTATATTCTGGAGCAGATCTGAGTCACGAGGCTTTTTTTTTCACTTTTGTTATTCAGTGCCACTCAGGTTACTGTTGTTAATGTTACTATTACTCAAGCTGCTTTGAGGTTAGGTGTACATTACCGTATTTTCCCCACGTGCCTACACAGAATCAAGACACAGAGTCAAATTAACGTTTCTTCTGGTGATGAGTGGGTTGAGTACAGGCAACTTGAATAAATAAAGTTTTTGATTGAACTTGATTGAAAAAAAATATATGAAAATGAAAAGAAGGCCCAGGAGCTTCGCATCCCAAAGTTTCCAGTTTTGAGGAGCACTTCATGCTTCATTTCAGTTTTTTCCCCTGTTGCCATGGAAACTTGTCAGCAGCAGAGACCATAACAGGAAAACACTGAAATGTAAAACTTGGACGCTGAAGTGTGTGGATAGAAATAGATAAAAGAAGAATAAGATACAGTTGTGGCATTGCCTGAGTGTGTGTAGCACACACAATGTACATGCATGTACTATACTGTAGAGTTACACACACACACACAAACATACACGCACACACACACATTAAGTAAAGTTTTTTTTTCTTTCCCTGAAACAGGAGCCACACAGACACCACAAAGTGTTTTTGAACGTAACTGTGTGTGTTTGGTTACTAATCAGACAATCCCTGCCAACACTCTTTTCACAGTCAGTGAAAAAATACAAAGCCTTAATTTTTCCCTTCTTTTTAATCTCTGTCTTTTACTGATGGAAGGCTATAAATAAAAACTAACGAAGGCTATGTTTAATGGGCTTAGGGTCCATTTTAAAATGATGCATTAATATTTCAGAGCTATTTTACTGCCCTTTGATTTTATGCTTACTGTATTGCTATTATTGCATATAATAATATGCTTTCATGCGTTCCAATCCTTGAGCTGCTATCTTAATTGAAACCACAAGGAAATGTTCCTCTCAGGTACTGTGGCATCTTCCCAAAGTCTCTAGGGGGCCGTTAGCTGAGCCGCCTCCTTTGAGGCTTTTAAAGGGCATTACTCCATCACTGTGGTCTCAAAGTCGCCCTTCTGTGCCCAGCTAGTGGGTAAGGCCAGTGTTGGCATGAGCAATCTACTGTGGTTGGTTGGCTGGTTGGCAGCCCTTGCACTGCGTGAGCTGCATAATGACCCTAGCTGGATTCTGGGCATGGGGGCTTGGATGGTGGTGGAAGCAGTGCTGATGGGCTGATGTCTGCCTCTGTCTGTGTGTCTGTGCGGTGGTGCTCCCCACAGGCTGGTGGAGGTGAACGGGGTGAGCGTGGTGGGGAGCAGCGAGGACGAACTTTGGGCTCTGCTCCACCAGCAGCCCACTGCCCACATCGTCGTCCTGCGCAGACTTCCTTCTCCTGTTCAGGAGCCGCCAGCCACTGCAGATCCTGCTGTTGGCAGTCCTGAGCAGTCCCACCACAACAGCCCCCCCTGGAGCCCAGGAGTCTACACTGCAGCCTCCAGGTGACAGGCAGCGGAGAATGGATAGATTTCTTTTACTAGACAAGGGATACATTTCTTCTTCTTCATCTTCTTCTTCCTTTTCTTCTTCTTCTTTCTTTGTTTTGTGTAATCTTTTCTAGCTTTATGTTCTATCTTGTTTTTTGACCCTTTCTGTGCCGTTAGTACTTATAGTGTTAAGAATTTGTTTCCTCTGTTTTACTGAATGTAAACGTGCATGTTTTTTATCCAAGTTTTTGTATCAAATTTGACTTTTATATATCCTGTTATTTTTAAAGCAGTAATTTTAGCACCCCGGTTCATGCCCCTATATCTGTGCTTAATGTATATGCAGTTGTTTTGGTCAGAGGAACAGCTCTATTGCAGAATATAATTTGATATATTTTACAATGTCATTGTGATTATGACTTCATGCTTTGGTAGATACTAATGCTCTATCCATATTTTCTATGAGTGGGTGGATCACACAAAATTGTCCCATAAAAAATCATTTTTCATGGGAAAGGCAGAAAGTTGAGACTTGAGTCTTACTCACCCTTAACGGTCATTTAGCTTAGTAAATCAATGTCAGAGTTTTCTCCTCGCTCACTTTGTGAAAAAGGGAGTGGCAACTGGCCTAGGACACTATAGCCTAGTCCTAAAAATGATAATAAACTTACAGACCAACGGTGATACAAATGATTGATCCACCTCATTACTCTTAATTGGATGTGCACACAATGTGTACATCTAACATTAACGAACACTGAAGTCAAAGGGGTGTATCAAGGATTTCAGAAAGATGGATGGCAGAACTCTCGCTGGTCACGCTGTATCTTTTCTCATTGCTTTTCTGTATGGTAAAACTGGCATAGAAAGCAGGCAGCTATTGAATATGAACAATAAATAAATATCTTTTGTTTTTGGATTATATTTTTATACTAAGTTTTCTTTTTCTTTTAAATCAGTAGAGAACATTGAATGTCAGCTCTCCATTTTTTGACAAACAAAACAGATTTCTGTGTGAAAATGCTTTGATATGAGACAAGCTATGTCACACCCTTCCGTGAGATAGCGACAGAGAGGCATGACCCAGCTTACTGGCAAGAAAGGAAGTATGTGGGCAATGTGCCATCTCTTAAAGCACCTATGATCAGGACCATCCCAGGAGGAATTCAGCATTCGGTCTTGTGGTCAAACTTTCGGGGATCACCATAAGCTCATTAGACAGAGATCCACAGTTGTTTGGCTGGCATATGGAATCGCCAGGACTGGGGGAACAAGGGGGCCAGGTACTGGGGGTGACCCGACTTCTGACCTTCTGTCTGCTGAGGAGGAATTAGACTGGTCATGTGGAACCCACCATGGGAAGAGAGAACGGAGCCTGGAGGAAGAGAAGAATTCACATTTGGGGGGATTTGAGGAGTGTGTGTGTGCCTGTCTGGGGTGTGTATGAGAGAGAGAGGTGATAGTCATTGTGTGTGTGTGACTGGGTGTGTCAGGGATGGTGTATCCGGCTCATTTAATTTATTTGTTTATTTTACAGTTCTTACTAAAAGAGGTTGCCACAAAAGAAAGAATTTCACGTTAGCTTTCCCTTTCCTCCAGCAGCAACCAGCTATTGTCATGACTCGACATGCGCTTCAGTTGTCAATGGGAAGGCATAACATGTTGATTGGAATGAAGACCAATACTTGGTGTTGACAGTAACCCTCTTAACAGGTTAAGGTGTTGAGAAGAAGTCTTTTGATCCCAAATCAAGCCCGCTTCTTGAGGTGAAATCCCCCATAACCAGTAAAAACTTCCGTTCAACACAAGGCAGGTGTTTCTCAGTTGCATTGGAACTACACATAGTTGCACTGGAATCTTCATGTAGTAAACTGTTGAGGGATCAGTGGAGAGAGATGGTCTATCAGTAGACTCCATACGCTGTATGCTGTTTTTTTGGGAGGGGGATCAGGACACGTCTGGAGTGGGGAGAGGGATGTGTAATAACAGCCTTGAGAGGAAGCAACTCAACTCACTTCGAGCTCCCATAAACAGTGGTTCTGGCCAGGGAAGAAAGGCATCCCAGGATTCCCAATTACCCACACCCTACCCTACCCCACCCACTCCAGTCATGACACGTCTCATAAAAAATCCTCATCTCCCTCGTTCTTTCTCCTCACTATTTTTTTTAATGGGAAAAAAAGAAAGATCTGGAAGGAAAACAACAGAATGCGGCTCAGCAATTGTCAGAGAATGAGAAGAATGGGCACGGTGGAGGGGCGAGGTACGGCTAATTGATAGTGGTCAAACGTTCCACTGCAACCACGTTGACACCATTAAAGCTCACTGTTGCCTTAAACATCTTTATGGGTTTACTTTAGGCAAAATAAAAAAGACTTTAAATACAAGAAACAAATGGCATAGTTATAGCTAGGGTCAGGAAGGGTAGACACAACAGCAAACAGATTCAAGTTTGATACCTCAGGGTTAATACCTTACAAAGCTAATCCTATGTAATAAGAATTGTAATAAAGGCCTCTCGGTCCTACAGATGGTTTATGAACTTTCCTACATTTATTTTTGGTATTGACCACAAAGGCATTGAAATGTAACCCTTTTGCTTGGCCCATTTAGTAGTGGGTCATGATTGCCGTTTGTTGGATCAGAATCCGGTCTTGTCTGTCGACGTTCACCCTCACGTGAAGAAACACGTCGGCAACCACACTGGCAATCCAAACTCCCATTGTCCTCTGTCTCCACCCATAGCCAACAGACTCACTAACAAACAGAACTGGCCACTGAAATTTATGGAGCAAAGATGGTTGCCACATACACACATGTCGTATATTTCTTGATGTGTGTATAGGGGTGGGGGGGTACAAGGGCTCTGCTTGCCAAAAAACCTCCATGTTTGTCTTCTATGTGGTCTAAAAGCGCAATAAAAGGGAGTTGGGTGGTTAAAATATGCCTATTTTGTGAGGGTCTTTTCCAGAAAATGGGGGAATTCTCATATTCTTCGTATTTTTTGTGGTGTGAAGGGTGGACGAGTTGATGAGGCAGGGGTGTGTCTATCATTTGTTACAGTGGGCTTTGAAATTGCCCATGACAGGCAGACTCAACACACACACACACACACACACACACACGACTATGGTGTTAACTTCACACGCTCAAGTAACCGAGCAACTATTCAGACACATAACATTTACATTTTCCGCCAGTCTTTTGTACGATAGTAGTGTGATCAAACAGACACCTACAATGATTTTTTAAACATTTCAGTCTACCAGTGATGAAGTCAGTGTACCAATGATGGCACTGATTATATTTTTCCCTCTTAAAAAATCCACAGTCCATTCTACTCTGCCCTATGGCATTTAAACCCCAACTTTCCCTAAGACTGGTGATAACCTGAAACAAGTTCCTGAGGTTTATCCAGTCTCCTAAGTGATCACTCATGCTTCCCTAGCTGGAGCTTATGGTTCCGGTGATCTGTAGGATTTACCGTGGGATCCTAGCTCTTCCCACTCCAATGGACTTTATCTCACCCCGCTCTCCTAAACCCCAGGTTATAAAGCAGCGTCCATTGTGGGGCCCCTGTGTGTGTGTGTGTGTGTGTGTGTGTGCATGAGGATCGCAACTCACAAAATCCCAGCAGCGAGTGCTGCTCTGATATTTGCAAGCATCGATCCAGAGACCACACTACTGTTGCCTTTACTCCCAACGACTCCCTAATCAGACAGGCATGATTAATGGCATCGTGCACATACTTGCAGCGCACTCTCTGTCCAAAGGCCCTCCATCTGGAGGCTGGCCTGCATAAAATGTGAGTTGGACAGGACTGCGAGCTCCCTAAACCCCTGGGTGTCACTGTGTTGATCAACAGCTCACACACAACGACCGCATTGTGCACTGACACATCCTTCACAGCCTTTTCATCTCACAAGACATCTTCCAGACCTCTGACCATCCTCATGAAAATTTAATGCAGAATTTCTTCACAGTTTATGATAAATATGTCATCAGAGAGTAGATCTTTGACAGTTTTCTTCTCCATTTATCCATGATGATAGCAACCTTAAAAACGTGCCATGCATTAACTAACACAAATTCAAGTCAGATAGTGCCAGAATGTATTTTGAATTGAGGGAAACTCGATTTGCATTAAAATGGAAGGGAACAAGAGGGTGATGGAGGGCATGTTTTTTTTGGATGCTCATGTGGCCTCAGCAGCAAATCTGTGTGCATCTGTTCTGCTTTAGTGCTTGAATCCAGCCACCTTCAGTCCCTCAGATAAGGCGGGAGAGAGAGAGAGAGAGAAAGAGAGAGAGACAGAAGGGCTTGGATGGACTGTAGCACTTCCAGGTGCATCTCTGTACACTGGGCTGCCTCCCCTTGACATTTAAAAGCTCCTGGCATCCGTTTGAAGTAGGAGAGAGGCATTAACTCTGGTTTCCTGCCCCAAATCCCACACAGGGCCAATAAAAGTTTGCACAGGTCTGAAAAACCACACACACAAAAAAATAGAAGGGTCCTCATCCCAAAAAAATATTGAACAAACAAGCCTGGCATTTGCTGTTGTTATGAAAAAGTAGACCCCAATCCCATAGCCAGCCACTGGGTACCCCCTTTTTTACCCCTTCACCCTAACCCCCAACCCTCAAGCCCCAGCACCGACACCCCACAAGGCCTCTGACTCGGCCTCTCCTGTCTGCATAGGGCTTTTCTCTCGGAGTCCTGTTCTCCTGGGCTGCGGAAGGACAGAGGCCCACAAGTCTGCAACAAGTGAGTGATTTGCTCTTAAAGAGCTTGTGAGACAGGGAGTATCCCCCTCGCTTGCGGGCTGGAGCCAAAGATTTCCGTTATGAGATGAGAGGGGAGTTTTCTGTGTGAGAGAGAGCTGGCAAGGTCCTGCTGGATTGGCCTTGCTTGGGTTGCCTCGTTGGCAGCCATGTTCTCTTCACTCTCTCTCTCTTTTGACATTTCTTCCTCTCTTGCTCTCTTTTGCTTTCCCTCCTTCATTCTCTCTGTCTTTCTAATTTTCTCTCTTTCTCTCCTAACCCCCTTTCTCCCACTACCTTTCTGTTTCTTAACCTATTTCTCCTCTCTCTCTCTGTCTGTCTCCCTCTCTCTCTCTATCCCCATTTTTCCATCTTTCCTCTCACTTTTTCAATTTCTTCCTGTTTCTCCCTCTCCCCCTTGTTCAGGCATCACTTGCAGACTCAGTAAATATGTGGCCCAGAGCCAGTGGGCCAGAGTGGATCCAGTCTCGTGTTCCGTGTGCGGTTGGAGGAGCTCCACGACCATTCCGTGGGATCTGGAGGAGCTGCGGGCGTGCGGGCGGACGCCTCCAGGAAGCGCGGCTGCGGGGAAAGCAGAGGCGGACACGCAGAGGAATGAGCGCACCAAAAAATGAGGCCAAAACATCGAAAAATGCAAACTTCAACAACTCCTGCAACCAGACCCAACATGTTTTCTTTCAAGCAGAAGCAGAGAGAAACAAGATTGCCTGAGCTGGGGAGGAATAAATGTCAGCATGTCAGGGGAGACAGCCGCAAGACACTGAGCTGTAACTCTTCATTAAGTCTCAAATCGCCATTGTAGCCAGGCTACAGGCTTCTTTCTTATTTACAGTGGTAACTGTTGTAGTATTTGAATGGTACTCAAGTAAATGGCACAAGCTAAAGGGCAATCATGAGTTGGGTCTGCTGTCTATCAGCAGTGCTGTTGAGAGAAAGGAACCACACTCTTATGGGGAGCACTAAAGCCAGTAATGACAGCTCTTTTACCTCCCGCAAAAAAAAAAAAAAATGGGTTTCTGGTTTTGACAGACGCCTCCTGTGGTGTATCTCAGTTTTACTGAGCTGGAACACTCCACAAACAGTAGTAGACATCTTTCTCTTAACAATTATGGCTGAGACTCTGGCCAACCGTAAGTGGAGGTCTCGGTAGCCTACATCTTGGGGGGTGGTGGGTGGCAAGCACTTGGGCCATGAAGGGTCAGATCACAGCTGTGGCCATGTGCAGAGTGACCCTCTCTGTCTACCAGCCCCAAGGCCCTTTCAGGCTCATTAATCCCCTGTGTCATGTTCCTTGGGAAGAGTTGGTATGGAGAGGGCAGGAGGTGGGGTGGGGTAGGGTGCAGTGTGGTGGGATGGGGCAGGATAAGGGGGTTATACTCAAGGCTTCCGATTTCATTTCCCATGCATTTAAGGAGTGAGCTTTGCCTCTCAAACTGGTAAATCTCACACTAAGACGGGGAGGCAGACACTTGAGAAAGTCCCTGAGGATATTTACATCCTGACCCCAACCTGATTAGTGTTCGACCCCTTGACATCCTTGCCAGCTTCCTCACATGCTTGGCGAGACTGGGATCAAGCCAGTGTCAGAGGCGAAGGAGCTACTGCCATCTTCTTGTCATGTTTCTCATTGCTGCTCCTTTACTGCCTGAAAGAAAACACACTTCAGAGAAAGGCGTGAATGCCAACACTAACCTGAGGTGTGTTCAACATAAATCTGTCAAAAATCTATTTTATCCATGGCCACCTGAATCAAGCTCAAGTCACTGTTTGCTTACTGTGTCAATTTCTGAGTCTGTATGTATCTACCTGCACACAAACACAAGTTAACGCTTCATCTCAACTACTAAATCCCTCTAAGGAATTTAGTTCAGCATTACTGTGCCTGAGCACAAGACAATCTCAGTTTAAGACTCTGTTTGTGGTTCCCCAATAGTGGAACAAACTTCTAAACATCACCACAGAAGAGTATCTTTCTCCGTCTTTAAGAGCCTTCTAGTCTCCACCCAGAGGACTCATCTCTCCAAAGCCCATCTCCTTTCCAGACAATGCACTTACTACACTTAATACCATGTTCTCTTTTACCTGACCTTAAATAGAATTAGCTATTGGATTAGCTTAGCTTTGGCTTTAACCTTTACTAGAGTTAGATTGTTCAGTTGAACAAATCAAGGAGAAATAAATAGTTTACATTATCAATCCTGTTATAACAGAGATTTTTAAAAAATAGGTTTAGACTATTCTTACCATCAAACTAAATTCAAGGAGGATATTTTTCAAGTTGCTGGCTGGTTGTTTTTTCATGAGACATTGGGAAATGTAGTTCTCTCACAAACTATGGCTTTTGGCTCCCTCTAGTGCTGTTTCCTATGCATGAACACCTAGGTGGTTTTCCATTTACTGTATGACATTGAAAGGTTCTGCTCAAAAGCTAAATACTGTAAAAGCCACAGACAATGAAGGTTAGCAGCTGACGCCACAATAATATTAAACTTTTTGGTGAAAACACTTTTTAGCCTACTAAATAGTCATGCAGAAAGCAATTCAACATTCCTTTCAGTTACACCAGGTTTTGCTACTGAAATTTAGTTGAGCATTTACGCTTCAAGTTTATCCAAGACTGACTTTATACTCATATTGCATTTGGCCTTGAAAGAAAAACAGCCTTGAACACAACTGTTCAAACTATTTCTTGTATTAAAAATGAGAAGTTGCTGGAATTCAACACAAAAAAGGGAATTCTGTCTGAACATTTTAATTTATTTATTAGCCACAGACATAGACATTAAAGGAAAATGAATGAGTCTTATCTATAAAGCCAGCTGTTTCTTTAAAATCTGGGAAATAAATAAGGACTGTGTGTGGGCCCTGCAGTAACTCCCCCCACAGGGTTGGGTTATCTGTTTAATTACAAGGCCCTGTTTTCTTACCATTTTTTGTGATTTTCTTTTTTAACATGAAAGACAGATACATTGACAGATAGGCTTTATTGTTATTAAAACCAACTCTAGGGGGTTAGTTTTGAACCCAGATGCCCCGACTCCACGGGTTTCTCCCCAGGACTGCAGAGGATCAAAAGTAGTGTGCTTAGATTTACTGTCCACTGAGGAGCGTCATGGGTCTCCAGCCAGCAGTGCTATTTGTGCTGTTTGTCACGTACCCTTGCCTGTAATGTGCCAAAAGTCGCCTGTTTTCTGTGTAATATTTTATTATAAAATGGCTGTTTCCAGAGTTGGAGAGGTATCTATCAGTCACAAAATGTGAGACATGTTTGCCCATCTGATGTACTTCTTCATTGCTACAGCTAGATGGCAGTCATGAACCAGCCACATTCAGCGTGTTAGACGATAAACCCGTTGAGGGCTGGAAACCTGTGTTTACCTCAACCATGAGCCTAGTTAATCATAATAGAACACTAAGTAAAATGAATTAGCTTGTGACACATTGGAAGCAGAAGTTAGTCCTGACATTTTAACAGGAAGGAGTGCATTGTTTACAACTCTGAGCTTAAAAGTGGTTTAGTGTTTATTTGACCCCGCATCTCTGGTCACATAAATTCTTCCCACTGATGCATGAGCACCAAATGAGGTTATAAATCAATCACAATTCAATTAGGCTAAAGGGATATTACCGGGTAAAACTATTCATCAAGGACGAGCAAGACTCAGACCCTGCCAAAGGACATCGACGGCTCTGTAATATAATGGAACCATATGCCAATATTAAGAATACGAATGCCTTTGTCTGTGTGGAAAAGTGGATGGGCTTGTAGGGAGTCCTGTGCCCTATTGACTGACATAGGAGTGTGTGTGTGTGTGTGTGTGTCTGTGTGTGTGTGTCTGTGTGCATGTGTGTGTGTGTGTGTGTGTCTGTTAGCATGGATTGGGAGCATTAGCAGTTGGAGTTGGAGACACACCACTTCTCTCTCTCTATTCACTCTTCTCTTCACTTTTCTCTCTCTCTCTCTCTCTCTCTCCTCTGCCCTTGGCTGTGTGAAGGCCAGGACTGATACACACAAAAGCGCTTAGCACCCTACAGGTCCCTCTCCAGCCCTGGCCACAGAGGCACACCGGGCCCAGAGAGGGGAGAAGGGAGGGGGGGATTATTAGGATTGTATGGCTGTGTACAGGAAAATGAAGCATAATGTTACAGGAGCTGGTGGGTGTATGGTGCTACCCAGCTCACTGTGACCTTTTGAAATATTTACATATGACATGTTACAAACTCATATGCATGCCATTAGGACACTGGTGAGGTACACACAGTGGGGTGCATGTTAGAGTGTGATTTTGTGATTGTGTGTGTGTGTGTGTGTGTGTGTGTGTGTGTGTGTGTGTGTATCTGGGGGTGTTAGAGGGGTAAGATTAAGTCAGACAACAAGTAGCAGGCGCTTGAGTGCCTGTAACCCATGAGAGCTGAAGTCTTTTTTATCGCGTTCCCTCCTCTCAGTCTCCCATCCAGCGCTAGCGTGTCCTTCTGTCCCGGATGACAGGAGAGAAGATGACACAACAAGAGGCAGAGAAGAGAAGCGAGTGAACAAGACAGACAGACAGACAGAGAGAGAAAGGGAGAGAGAGAGAGAACGAGTGGAGGATTGAAGAAGTGAAATGATGCAGATGATGAGTGTTGAACGGGCGACCGCTGGGAAAGACCCTGCCAGGCTGGCAGATTGAAAAGGAGAGAGAGGAGAGAGGGAAAAGAGACGACCCGCGACTGATGCGACTCTGACATGAATAAACATAAGCAGAACAGAGACATAAATAAGTGCATAAATAACCACATCAGATGAGATCTGCAAGAAGAGGGAGGGTGAGTGAGGGACAGGGAGTCTCAGTGGTCCTGGAAACACCACTTTTAGCTAATGACACCCCCTCAACACACACACACACACACACACACACACACACACACACCTCACCCACACTCTGTAATACACACGCATACACACATAAATACATACTTCACACACATACACTCTCTCTCTCACTCTAACGTACACACATGAATAAAGAGCTTACACACTCATACCCTCTCTCTCTTTCTCCTTGTCTCTCTCTCTCTCTCTCTCTCTCTCTGACACACACACACACACACACACACAGACAGACAGACACACACACACACACACACACACACACACAGAGACACACACACACACATCCACCTCTCAGTCTCAGGTTAGCTCCAAAAGTCTGACTGAGCTGGGAAATAGGGACGTGTTCACTCTCGTGTACCTCACCCAAATGAACCTCATTAATTCTGTAGTGCCATAAAGTGAACAGCTTCGAATAAAAAAAGAATCAGAAAAGGAAGGAGCTAAAAGGCTGAAAAAAAGAAAAACAGAGAGAACTTTCTGTCGAAGCATGTTTTCCAGAACAAGGAAAAAAATTTGCATAACTCCAAGGACTGTTTCCTCCTCCTTTGCCTCTTCTCCTCTGCTCGGCTTGTGAAGAAGGAGAAAAATCCTTTCATCTCGGAGCTTAGCGGGCTTGCATAACTTAACAATGACCCATCTTCTCACGTCTCACCAACCCAGTCGGGGCGCAGAACCCCCTCCCTCCTTCGCTCCCTCCCTCCTTCCCGACTCTAGCTCCCTGTGGACGGCCCATCTGAGGGCAGGATTGATTCAGTGATAGGTTACAGGGAGAAAATGGAGGCACGCTCAAGTGCTTCTTCTCACATGAGGTAAATCAGCAAGGATCTTGTCTGGCGAGTCTGAGCCCTCTCCTCTCCTCTCCTCTCCTATGCTTTCCACTCTTCCTCTCATCCCTTCCCTTCTCTTCTCTTCCCCCTTTCCTCTCTTCCCCTCTCCTCTTATCTCTCCTCTTCTGCTCTCCTCTCCAAGAGTTTCTTCCCTACATGCAGTGCTGCCATTCAGTCTCAAATGAAGTCCTCATGGATTTAGACAGCATGGAAAAACCAGGTGCTGTGACTGTTAAAATGGCCTTACATGAAATCTCACTGTAAATTAGCACTGATTTAGTTTTGTCTGAGGTATTGGTGACAAAATAGTTTCACTGTTAGGATGGAATATCTTTGAATACAACATTCACCTGAGAAAGAAAGAGAGAGGGGGGGGGGAGAGAGGGGGAGAGAACATGCATCACTGTAACTATTCTGGATAGGCTGTGTTTAGCCTGTCATGGCTGATTTTTGCTGAGGCTTTAGTTTCAATCATAGTCTGCAAACAAAAGCACACTGCAGATGATACATGGTAGCAGAATGAGACACGACATTGAATCCAAAAGCCACTTATAACCACAGAGCCACCAAAATACACTCGTAATTGGTGTTTTGTGTGTGTGTGCGTGTGTGTGTATGTGTTTGTGTGTATATGTGTGCGTGTGTGTGCAGGTGAGAGTGCAGAACCCTTCTGGGAAGACAGACATAACGAGATACCTGTTAGAGCACAAGGTGGGAGAAAGACTCAAAGAATCCTCATGGGAGAGGGAGAGGCAAGAGCAAACGGAGCGACAGAGAGACAGACAGAGAGGGGGAGAGATAGACAGAGAGGGAGGGAGGGAGGGAGAGAGAGAGAGAAAGAGAGAGCGACATGGGGCCAGGTTGTGTTCCCTTGTCGGTGTTCTCCTTGTCAATCATCCGCCTCCGCAGTGATGCAGAGGGACAGGACCCTCAACAGCAGTGCATTGTGCGGGGAACAGGAAAACATCCCTCCTGTGCCATCGCCTCTGCCCGAGAGAGAGAGAGAGAGAGAGAGAGAGAGAGAGAGGGTGTCGGGAGAAGAAGAGAGAGAGAGAGGAACAGTGTGTGTATACATGTGAGAGAGAAAGCTGGAAAGTCTGCTTGTGTGTGTGTGTGTGTGTGTGATACGTGTATATGTATTATGGTCTGTCTGAAGAGAGAGAGAGAAAGTCTGAAAGAGATAGGGACCTCCATAGCTGAGCATTGTTGGGACGCAGTTTAGTGTGCTGCCACAGGCAGGGTGCCAGCTGTGCTCACTCCTGCAGGGGGTCCACTTTGAGCCCCCACCCAGCGCCAGCCACACGGCCTCTAGACATCACTTACTGCTCAGCACAGGCTAGCCTACACTGGAGGAGGGATGCTAATGCTCTGGATACAGGTGCACACACACATACACACACTAACACACACACACACACATACAGCTGCACATTGCCTTTACAGTTGCCTTAGTTACTTTGTATAAGTCCTGTGCGTGTGTTTCTATGTGTGGTTACTATGTGTGTGTTGTGGCAGTGAGTACGTGTATATGTGTGCGTGAAAGTGTGTGTGTGTGTGTGGGTGTGTGTGTGTAAAATGTCTGGAGCCACTGGCAGTCAGAGTGCAGCAGCACCATAAAGAGGCTGTCTGCCCTGCCATGCACCGCCTGAGGGGATCCTTAGGGGCTTGGACAGCACAGCGGCCAGGGGGGAGGACAATGTCTGAGGCAGGCAGAGAGAGGAGAGAGGGAGGCTGACAGAGAAGCATGATTCTCTGATGTCTTTTGCATAAACAGAGACACCTACGTGTATGTATTTGTGTGTGTGTGTGTGTGTGTGTGTGTGTACACACATCCACACTCATGACAAATATGCACACATAGACACACGCTTGTTAGGTCTTCCTGAAACATATTGCTCATTTTCCCTGACTGCCATATGTGAAGATGTCGGTATATAGGAAAAAGTCTGTTTACAAGCGTGTGCACAAAATCAAAGCTACTCAAGGACAATTTGTTTTTGTTTGTTTCTATGTTTGTTTGTCTGTTTAGTCACTGCACCCCAGGAAACAGATTAAGAGAGAGCTCTGATAAGAACTGGAGTACAGATCTCCAGAATACTAAAATAACATAGTCAGGCGACAGCACACTACAGTCTGAATTCGCTTTCTAAAAACACAAAATCCATGCAGCAGGCGGTTTAAGGTTCACACTTAAACCAACCAACACACCAAGTTGAAACATTTCATGCATGTTGTAGACTTGATAGTCTCCTGGAAGAAGACAGTCAGACAGTGCATCTCAAGTTCATGGGAAGTTCACAGATTTAAAGAGACACTACATGTTCTGTGTTAGTCTGCTGTTTTCTGATGTTGACATTCCCTCTCTCTTTTGGCAAGCACACTTTGCTTTTTTTGCGTTATAACATTTTTCAACAAGTTTTACACCACACTCTTATTTCTTACCCTCACACCTCTTCTGTTCCTTTTAGTGTTTTAGTATTAGACTTTGATAAATATCTTTCATAAACCTTTATTTGTGCAATATTGAAATGTTGTCTTTCTAATGTTTACTCTCTGGGTGAGCTGGTGAGCTTGGTGTTATAATATAATTTTGTTGTAGTTAATTTTTAGCTGTGTGTACATCAGGCTACACTGTTAGTGGACACTATAGGTACTAGTGTAGGTAAATCCTTGGAAAAAAGTTACGCCAGCCTACACCCTCCACTTCAGGTTCTCCACGCTCAGACACCCTGTCCACTCCGGTGCATGTCCCCTGGCCTGCCTACTGATGTTAAATATTGATTCCTGTGTCCACCTCTCTCATGACTTCTTGGCCTCTGCTGTCAGTGCTTATTTAATTCCATAGTTCTGACAGTTCACTGCAAGAGGCAAAAGTACCAGAGCACTGAGAGATAGGGACCAGAGGGAAGGTGTGTGTGTGTGTGTGTGTGTGTGTGTGTGTGTGTGTGTGTGTGTGTGTGTGTGTGTGTGTGTGTGTGTGTGCAGGTGAGAGTTGAGGGGGGTGGGGGTGGGGTGTGAGCTGAGATGGAAAGGAGCTGAGAACATCCAGCAATAAGCAGACAGTCATCTGTGAAGGAGCAGAGGGCAGCAGCGAACTTTCACATCCAGCTGGTTAAACGGCAGAAATTTGCCAGGCTTAATCAGAGTAAGTCTCTTGTAAGATTCCCCTAAGTTCCCTGTTCAAGCTTATAGAGAAAAAATCAGTCCGGGGGCTCAATCGATTTATATGCCAGCGGCTCACTTCAGCCCAGGGGAAAGAGAGCGAACCATATGTGCAGCCCACGACCGTTTCAACCGTCAGTGGTTCTATGGACAGCATGGCCTTTGTGGCCCTGACAAAAGAAAAGGTTACACCTGGAGGAGAGGAGATGCAGGCAGGCCCATTGAACTCGTTTGCTGGCCAAAAGGTCAGTCTTTCTACAGAGAAATCAACAAGTCCAGGTAAAAGCA
Organism: Tenualosa ilisha; assembly: GCA_015244755.2. Lineage (NCBI taxonomy): Eukaryota > Metazoa > Chordata > Actinopteri > Clupeiformes > Clupeidae > Tenualosa > Tenualosa ilisha. The sequence continues at coordinate 4,641,431 of PYXC01000133.1, read as the reverse complement.
CCCCTCACTCTGTGTGCACGGCGAGGTATGGGACTAAGAAAGCCTTCAGCTGTGTGGAATATAAACTGGTCACAATGGAGCAGAGGGGAAAAAGGCCTCTGCACAAATCCTTTCTGGCCTAAGAGGTTATAAAAAAGATCCATAAATAATAACTCAGGTGAAAGACTTAAAAGCTTTCCCATTACAGTAATGGTAACATGCTTTTCCTCTTTTCCCAGTGACGTACAGCAAACAGCGGCGAGAGTTTTTGCTCACCACGCTGACTAATGTAGGTATGTTCTCCTCCACCCCCCACCTCCCTTTTTCTCTCTTTCTCCTCCTCTCCCTCGCGCTCTCTTTGTACTATTCAGAGGGCAGCACTAAGACTGCTGTTGGCTCACTGCTCACACAAGTGGAGATCTGAGTGTTTTCAGTTATATCAGTGCACCCTAGGTAGAAGTGGAACAAGCAGAATCTGGAGAGAGATAGAGAGCAGAATCTGAAGAGAGAGAGGGAGAGAGACTGAAGGGCTTTAGAAGACACTAGAGAGAAAGAGAGAGAGAGTGCAGAATCTGAATAGAGTGAGAGAGAGGAAGAGAATAACTGAAGGACTTGAAAGACAACACTAAAACAGTGAGTGAAGGAGAGAGAGAGAGAGGGCAGTAAATAAGAGGGATGCAGACAGAACGATGAAGACAAACAGAGTAAAGGAGGTGATAGACAGGTCAAGTGCCCCACATGGAGAGAAAAAGCGAGCGAGGGCTTTGGCCATATTGAGCTGGAGCACACCCACAGCCCTCTAGGCACTCTCATTAAGCAAAACGTAATCGAAATAACTTCCATTTGAATTTGGCATCCAGCATAGATACAGCAGGAGAGGAGGAGGACGCATTGTGCTGCAGGGAGCCAGAGGAGAAAGAGAGAGAGAGAGAGAGAGGAGAAAGAGAAGCTCATCTTGAAAACACATCACGACACAGACATGTCGCAGACGGCATTGTAGAGCATAATCTTACTGAAGGGGACTGCAGAGACGGGAAGAAGAATAGGATTAGTATCTATTACTGCTTTCAGTGCGAGATCTAAACCTCTCATTGGTACACTTTTTCCATTCTCTCCAGTTTTCTTGTCCTAGTTGAGCAGAATTTCTCTCGTAGCCGCGGCGTTTATTTATTTATTTGTACGGAGAATATAGGTCACAGATTTTAAATACTGGCGATGAATTTTTAATAGGTTGCAGCTTCAATTTAAATGCGCCCTAACCATTTTGACATCTGCGGCATCACTGTGAATGCATTTGTGTGACATCTATTCAGGCAAAAAATGTGAGCTAGGACAATGTGCAGCAGTTAGGCAAATGGGCTGCAACTCAGCTATTCTCTGAATGAAAAGAAGTAATCACAGTAATATGCCATCAATGATACCCCTGCACCAATTAGCATAAATGAAATATGGGGATGAATTATTAAAATATTTTGATTGAAATATTGAGATCAGGCAAAATGAAGATCATGCAACATTTAGGGCATAATATTAATAGTAATAAGCTAATAAAACATAAGGTTTTTTTGTATCTGTATCTTTATATTGCACTGTTGTGTTATTAAGACACTAGTCTGACAGTGATCAATGCAATACCCAGGATGGCAAGCCAATTAACAACCAAAGGGGATGACATTAGTTTCATAATTGAAAGTGGCAGTGGTAAACTGTAGTTGCATACAAATACATTGTAGTGGGGAGAATCTAAACATCACAGAAAAGGTAAACACATCAATATCAGCGTGGTTTGTAGATGTTTGTAGATGTTTGCGTTAATGCTAAATTCTCCACTCATGGCAATGCTGGTTTGGATGCCTTTCTCAATCGAACAAGGCCAAACTCTCCACAAAACGTGAGTGAGTGAGTCTTGTGAAACCCCAGAGGCCTTAAATGTCTTTTTCATGTTTCTACAAGTCTTCCAAAGGCCCATTATTTTGCATGGTCTGGCCCAAGTGGGGCAAAAGTGTGTGAATGTATGTGTGAAAAGACTGAATTCTCACTCTCTGCATTGCCACTCAGAGGCCCAGGTGAGGATCGCAAACAAAGCCAGACAGGAAGAGAGAGTGTGATGCTGTTCTGGGGCAGAGGAGATGCTGGTCTTCTTGATCACTTCATCTGAGTGTTGGGAGGCGACTGTGACTAAGGGATTTTAATCCAGCCATTTCTACTCCCTCTTGGATAATTATTGACTTCACTTGGAGGACCCACACCGATTAAGTATTGTGTGTGTTGTGTGATGTGATGTGTGTGTGTGCGTGATGTGTGTTAACCCAATTGGCCCCCATCTAATTCTATGAGGAGGATTTAATCGATTTTCCTCATGTTACAGATAACCTGCTCATTGTCAGGTTGAGCTCTTCCTCCCATTAGTTTCCAAGGCTAACACATAATATTATCATCTTATTTTTGTCTGATCACTGGGACAGACCTGATGCCAAATTGATTTAATGTGCATAAGGAGATTTTCACAGGAAAATACATCAGTCATGATTTGTATAATTGTATTTGTGGGTATCAGTATATTAGACTTTGTGTCCCTTATTGAGTAAAAGTTGTATACATGTCATATGTGCCCATGTGTCTAAATGTTCTACTTTTAACACAGAGTTTATACGCCGGCACATACTTGTCTATAAGGACAGTGCATTGTGAATGGTCTAATCAACCTTGGAAGAAGACCTACTGAGGCCCTATGGCTCGTGGATAGATGTACCTGAACCTAGGATTGAGCCCGGTGTATCGGTCGTGCCCAGACTACACATTTTGATGTTATGGGATGGCGTGTCAGGTTACAGGAAACCAATAAACTCATCAAAAAGCCCTCATAATACAGAAAAGACAAAAGGATGAAAGGGGGGAAAGGCATGTTCTGAAGCTGTTCTGATATTAGTGGCCGAATAACCTAAGTTTCCAATTTTAGTAATTGCCATGAGAACTCACAAGTTGGATACCAGTTTTATTGACTATCAAAGCACTGTACTGTTTTAAAAGGAAACTTCAGACTATGAAATAAAGTGAAGCAGGGCTGATTCTTCACCAATATCACAGCAGCATCACCATTCTTGTAATAAAAATCAGCGTGAGCCTGACTTAGTCATAGTCATGAGGCTGAAGTTTTGATTACAAAAATAATTTCATGACACTTTCAATAAATGTTCCCTGTTGTCAGACACTACATAACCCACTGGTGTTTCTTCAATTCAATACAAGCTGTGAATCATCATAGTGCTGTAATAGTATAAGTTTACAACAACAACAACCACTTTCAAGTTTGTTCAAGCCAGACATCCTCTGGTAATTTCTATCTGTGAACTTGGTGCGATTTGGCTTGGGAATGTGTGTTTTGTGTTGTCTATAAAAGGAAACTGGCTAAAAGAGGCTTATTTGTTTCTTATTTGTTTTAGTGAAACAACTTGGTAAAGAGAGAAAAGCGAGAGAGATGAGTCTGAGGGGAGAGGGAAGATTTACATTTACATTTACATTTAGGCATTTAGCAGACGCTTTTATCCAAAGCGACTTACAAAAGAGGATAACATTCAAGCTACAACACAATGAACCAACAAGGAGTGCATATTGCTAACATAGAATCTGCGCTGTTTTAAGTTGAAAGTGCAATAGTGTAACACAATGTAGAGAAATTAAATTATTAAGTGCATTCTCAAAGTTTACACCAGGAGATATTCTTGGAAGAGCTTAGTCTTCACGAGTTTCTTGAAGGTGGAGAGGGTATCAGTTGATCTGGTAGCACTTGGGAGGTCATTCCACCAGCGCGGAACCAGATATGAGAAGAGTCTGGACCGACCTGCACAAGGTGTTGGCCGTGCTAGAAAACGTTCCTTAGAGGAGCGTAGTGGTCGTCGGGTGACATAGGGCTTCAGAAGAGAATTCAAGTAGATGGGAGCAGAGCCATCATTCACCCTGTAGGCCAACATAAGTGCCTTGAATTTAATGCGAGCAGCCAAGGGCAGCCAGTGAAGTTCAATGAACAGAGGTGTGACATGTGCCCTTTTTGGCTGGTTAAAGACCAGACGTGCAGCTGCATTCTGGATCATCTGTAGCGGTCTTACTGCACAGGCTGGTAGGCCTGATAGGAGGACATTGCAGTAGTCAAGACGAGAGATAATCAGGGTCTGGACCAGGAGCTGGGTTGCATGTTGGGTTAGGTACGGCCTGATCTTTCTTATGTTGAATAGGGAAAAACGGCACGACCGAGCCACAGAGGCAACGTGATCTGCAAAGGTCAGTTGGTCATCGATCATGACACCTAGGTTTCTTGCTACTTTGGTGGGAGGAACAGACAGGGAGTCGATCTTGAGATGTTGGAAGAGTAATGGAGAACAGTTTATTACCCTTAGCTTTTTAGCAAGAGAAGTGGCAGTACACTGACTCAAGGCCCCATGGGTAGACATTTGGTTTTATCAGTACCAGTCATTATGGTTAGTGTCTTAATCCTGTTGGGAGGGTGTGTGTGTGTGTGTGTGTGTGTGTAAGGGATAGAAGAGAGAGAGGTGAATTAGAGAGACAAAGACAGAAGAAAAGGCGGAGGGCGAGAGAAGAAGCCGGCGCTGTGCTTGTATGTCACTCCTGAGGCCTTTCAGCGAAGCAGCAAAAACTGACTGAAATTTGTTCACATTTTGCAGAGCTTTCAGCTTTCACTCCACTGCAGTTGCCCCACAGTCTATAAATAGCAAGAGAGTCACTTCTGCTTCCCTCGTCGCATTAACCACAGATTAATCCCAAGAATGAGGATTAGGACTAGTTAAACATTAATTACACTGTAATGTCTCTTTGTTTACACTGTGTACATACTGCTACTAATGTAGTCAATGCAATAATATGATGGGCTGTCCCGTGCATCATGGTAATCACATCTCATTTAACATTTCCAGCTCCATACAGTTCAAGAGTGAAACATATTTTCTGTGATATACAGTGGCAGTATTAAGGTGTATTGTTTTACATTACGCTGTAAAAGAAACACATAAGTTCTCAACTCAGCAGTGTGAAAAAAAAAACATTTAATTTTTAATGTATGCAGATTTGAAGATTACTAAGGTACTCTGTTTTACATATCCATCTTAGTGCTTTAGATATAGTTGCCTGGATAAATCTAACATGTACCTGTGAGGATGTAAATGTCCAGAGTACAGATGAGATGGCCCAGCTCACCATGTCCAGACCACTATGAAAAATGACACAAAAATGATGGTCATTTTTACTTATACTTAAGCACTCTGCAACTTGATTCTTTGCTTCAGGGTCCTTTATGAATTGGATTTTCACTTTTGATTGACAGATTGATAGCTCGGATATAAACAATTACAATAAAAGCCATATAAGAGCCAAGTGAGGCACTGGAATATTGTCCAACGCTGCAAGTTTAATCATCCTTTTGCAGTGTCATCATGATTGCAAATTCCAGTAGGCAATTTTGTTTTCCAGAAAGTACATATTACACTTTTAAAGCAAAATGTGCCAGTACCAGTCCACTACTGTCTGCCAGATGGAGTGTTTCAAAGCTCAAGCATAATACCACAGCAAAGCCATAGCATACACAGCTTTTTCACAAGAAAAAAAAAACAAAAAAACAATAAGTGTCAAATTGAGCCAAGACAGCAGCGGCTTCCTGATGCACCCTAATGGCAGTGAAAATCATTGACGGATGCTGGATTCATTTAAAATAAAATTTACTGTTCATTAGGCAGAAAATGGGCGAATCTGGAAACGCGAGCCAGCTATGTCTTGAGCGTACAGCCGGCACTTCTGTGTGCCATCTCAGGCTTAATTGTCTCCGTGAAGCGATGATAAGAAATAGATCAGGCCACGTGGGTAGCCATTATGGAGCATTTCATCTAATATGTATCACTGTTCCCTCTCTGCGCTCAGCTGTCAGCTCCAAGAGTCTGGAGTGAAATTATCAAGGAGCTGTCTTACTCTCCCCAGCTAAATTGATGATCATGTGCAGCATCTCTCATATTAAGAGCTACATCCAGGTATCACTCCATTTCTCTCTCTAACTCTCTGGTATGCCTTTGGTTCTCTCTCTCTCTTTCTCTCCACCTCTCTTTCTCCCTCTTTCACCAGCACAAATCCACTCTCTGCAGCAGGTAAGGATTTTATTGAGTGTATTCCAGCAATGTAATGTCCTTTTTTTGTTTACATCATCTATAATATCCCCCGTAGACTCAGGGGAGGCCGACTGTGCCACCTTGGTTACCCTTGGCTTCATCATCTGCATCTCCAAGCTCATGTTAGCTGGGCCGAAATGACCTGGTAGGGGGTCTGTCCTCCCGCTGTGTCAAGGTCCTTAGAGAAAAGGATTTCTTTGTATTTTATTTCAGGCCAAGGCCCAGGCTGTGCTTTGTGCACTGCAGCCTGTAGGCATCCCACATTTAATGCACTGATTAAAGGCGCAGAAAATGGCAAAATGACTACAGGTATTTTTGAAAGTCATCTAAACCACTGGCCAGTGTTCTGTGTAGGCAGGCAGGAAAGTGGAGAAAGGTCGGAAAGTTGTATGCAAAAATGCATACAATTTCTCCGCCTGAAATAATGCGCGGTTACAGAAACAGAGGTACAAAACTGATGATATACAGTAGTCATTTCTGTTCTCTGTCAGTCAAACTACTCGGCGTTAACCATGTGATCGCCTCTGAAGAAATCCTCTCATAGGTTTTAAGGCTTTTGGTGCAAATGACACCTAAGCCACCGCAACAATACAGCAGATACCCTTTCATTCTTCAGCAACTGATGCCACTGGGGAAGACTGGGGAAGACTGGGAAAGACTTCACAAAAAAGCTAATATTTCGATGGAACCCGCTGGTGGCATAAACTGATGCGACCAGGCATGCAGGAGATTTATCCCCGCCCTGGACCCGCATTCCCGCTGCCTCTGCTGCCTTGGTGTGGCTCAGGCCCAGGCAGCTCTCACAGTTGCTTACATTTGCCCGTGTTGCAAGAGGCAGGGAACAGAGGTTTCCTTGCTCTGGGTGTGGCTGCTCGTGGAGTTCGAGGCAGCTGGTTCCCCTCTCCCTAACTCCTGGCAAGATGGCTCCAGAGGGGCCAGCCGCTGGTTAAACAGGGGGGAACGAGCTTATGAAACATTGGCTGGTGAGTTCAACGAAGCCTCTGCAGCTTATTCTCTAAGGTTGCACAACACTCTTAGTGATGCACGCGTCAACCCAAAGTCTGTGGGGTGGTGCGGGTTGTTTTTAGGAGGAAAATGCTGGTTGCGGGACAATAATTTAACTATTTGAGTTTTATGTATCAGTTTATTGTTTTGTTTTTTGTGTGAGGATAAAATGTTCTGCTTGTCTCTGCACACAGGCTGCACGTCAGAGCCTGCAGGATCTCCCGTATAGCCACCTATCAATTATTTGTGTGGCAACAATAATAGCCTGCCATGCATCTCACTTATCCTACAGGCTAAAGTGCAATAATGAGTAGAACAGGATATAATCAGGCAATAGACTCGTTTCCCTCTCTCCCTCTTAAATAAATTCATAGAGGAACTGAGAGATATTTTCATTACAGTCATGGACCGTTAAAAAAATTGTCTTTGTATTTTTTAAGCATTTGTGTTCACAAAGCAAGTGCTGCATTCAGTATTCAGACAACTTATCAAATAGTGCTAAATGATGATTTATGATGACGGTTAACGGTGACAGATGAAAAGTCCAGATGCTCTCAGGCTTTATCAATTCATCCGCCTGCATTCGCGTGTTGGGGGTGTGCTTATGTATCCTCGTGTTTGTGTGTGTGTATGCATGAATGAGTGAGAGATGGAGAGTGTGAGATAAGTGCAGGTTGATGCAGGTGTTAAAAATCCTTGACCTGCACATCACTAACTCATGGTATGTCCCTTAGCACTCCTGCAGAGAACGATGATATCCCAGATCCGCACCCGGAGTGGAGGAAGGATCTTTCCCTGTATGCCTCCAAGTGGGCTGCCCGGGCACAGGGTAGAGTGATGGGACTCCTAGTTGTGCTAGTGCAAGTCCCTTTTACCACTCTATTCTCTCTGCTCCGATGAGATGGAGGCTTATAGAGCTGCCTGCTTTCCGCCCTGTCTACAGAGGGAGCGGTGGCTTGCAGCACTATACCCAGTCAGAGCCTTGAGAGTCTACCTGGATAAAGCGAGCCTGCTTCGCAAAACAGAACAGCTTTTTGCTTCAGAGCACAGGTTCTGGAAAAGCCTCTCACTAAACAAAGGCTCTCCCAATGGCTTGTGGAGGCGATTGCGGCTGCATATGAAGCAGTGGTGGCATGCAACCCGGCGAGCTCAGGGCACACTCCACCAGGGGCGTGTCCACATCCTGGGCCACCTGGAAGGGTGCCGCGCTAGATGATATCTGTAAGACCACTAGCTGGGTGTCAGGTGTGTTGTATGCCTGGTCGCACTGCTTTTTGTTCGTAAATTCAGCAGTGGCCAATGAGCCTCCCACAAAATCCTTCTGACCTTGTGGGCCAGCACGTCATGCATGCTGGACACGCCTCGCATAACCTAGGCAGAATAAATGAGTGCCTGTTTCCCATTGGTCAACGCCGAGTAGTTCGATTCAAAGAGAACATAAAGTTTATGAATATAACCATACTTCTCTGAAGGAGAACACAAGGCGTTAACCCTCGATGACTAGTCTCTAAAGTGCGTTTGTGTGACATCGCTTCAGAATGACAACGTATCTGCTGTATGGTCATAGCGGCTTAAATAGTTATGTCATTCACACCAAAAGCCTTAAAGAGGACCTTTGAGAGGATTTCTTCAGTGGCGATCACATGATCAGGGAATGGATTTCCATTGGTTAACGCCTCATGTTCAATTCAGTTTTTTTATTTATACAGCGCCTTTTACAATAGTATTGTCTCATGGCGCTTCACAGAAGGAGCACCCAAGAGCAACAGGGGCAAGGAAAAACTCCCTTATGTTCAGTTAATCTAGGAAGAAACCTTGGGCAGATCCACGACTCAAGGGGCTAACCCAACTGCCAGGGGTCATGGAGAAAAATTACAATCAGTAGTAACCATGACAGACTATAAGTTGCCTATGGTTTAGCTAAGGTTCATAATAGTTCATAATAGAGTATTATCCCACATGTCATGTGGGTATCTGGTATCATGTTCTCCTTCAGAGAACCGTGGTTATATTCATAACCTTTACATTTTGTTATGCAGTGTAGAAACAGGTTAGTGTTTAGCTTAGCAGCATGTTCCCACTCTGGTCGCCTCTGCACTAGTTATCTCACTAACCCTTTTCATTATATTTTCTGCTATGCTTGGTTCCGTGAAAGTCTATGACTGGCCTACATGTTGGAAAAGTAAAGGGGTAGCCAGTACTGCACAAAACTTCTGGGTATGCAGTAGCATAGTAGCAAAAACAGAGATGCCGTGACTCTCCCCATTGTAAGTCAGTGTACCATCAGTTTTGAGTTTGAAGTCGTTATTTAAGTGAAACAAAACTACAGTGGTGCTGTACATAAAAGACCTTATTTATTGGTCTGTCAGCATGGCAACTTGGCACTGGATGTAAAAAATGCATTGCTCATTACAGACCCTTATAGCACAAAGGCATGTTTCAGAATCAATACTGCCCATGCTGGGAGACCTAGATGATTGTGACCCATTTCAGACAGTGTGTGCTTAGTATAAGACCCTCACTGAAAGACTATAAGTTTAGGTTCTGTAATACATCTGGTATTCAGTCTGTGTCCCCAACTGGACAAATGCCTGACGCGTCCACCATGGCATTTCTGTTTCATGTACAAATGGATAGAAAAATGAACCACTTTGTCGCCCCTTGTCCGGCAGTTACTTAAAAGCAAGCCAACAAATCAAACATGAAATCTCATCCACACTCCAAATCATATTTGATGAAATCCAATACTTTGAGGTGACAGCATGAAATTCGAAGTCAACAACTTGAAGAGGACAAATCCAGAACTGATTGAAAAGTCTCTCAATAAATAACAGCTTAGATATATATCAGAGATATAAATGAAAGCTTTCTGTTTCCCTTCAAGTTCATAAGCTGATACTTTGCTCTGATTTTGCTGTATGCTGTGAGCAGTGATCCCATTTCTGAATGATAGGCCTGAACCACAGAAGCAACAAACTGAGTTATTGCATGCCATGGTCAGTTTCATTTTTCAGTCCTGTGCCTGGGGTTACCACCAATTGTTGATATAGCTATACCGTTCTTGTTTTACCTATACATTACAAAAGCTTTAGCCACTGTTTCATGAAAAAGGGTTTTATTTAAGTATAGCCTTAATAATCAAATTATTATTCATTACTAATGCTTTGTAAGTTACTTTGGACAAAAGATGATAATCTCTAATTTTTTCCTGCTTTGCATTTGCTATATATAACATCCACATGCTATTGTTGTTCAAAATAAGTAGCATTATTTTTTTTTCAAAACATCAAAAACATTGGCTGTAACAAAGCCAGTAAAGGCCCATGGTGTAAGGGTGTAAATATGGATGCTTGGGACTGAAACACTAAGCATGTATGCCAGCCGGGTAGAGGAGGACCCTTTCACTATTTTTCAATATCTGCACATTATTGGTGTCAATACTGCTGTGTTCACATTAGCATAGTAATGTTAACATACCACAAGCAAGCAGCCATGCACAGGAAGGCCATACTCAGATCTGCTGGTCGATGAGGCTCCCACTGGGAGGATATAGGCTAGGGGCGACGCCAGGGAAGCGAGCAGCGGGTAAAAAATGGATCTGTAGAATTCAAATAACCACAGCCATTTGGTAGGAGCGTAAACAATCAATGGGAAACAGAAATGAAAAAGGCGTGCTTGGGTACTGACAGCGATGAGTACCTAACAGTCATTCCCACATGTCCTGGCCTGAGTTTTCAATAGACCAGAGTTATTATGCTGCCTGCCTGCCCGTCTCGGACAGTGTTTGCAAGGGGCGGGGAGAAGGCCATAGAGAGGCATAGAGGCATAAACTTATGATCTTCCAGCAGTCACACAGCACAGTAATAATTACACAAGAGGACGGGCAGAGAAAAAAGTCTAGCAAGTCATGGAGCGTGAAAAAACAAATATATGTTGTTTGAGTGAAGAATCTGTGCAAGAGTGTGTATGTGTGTCTGTGTGTGTGTATGCATGTGTGTGTGTTTTTTACTGTGTATAGCAGTATATTCTTAATAAATCAAAGGCAAAAAGAGATTGATGTGGATCAGGCCAGTCCATCTCCCCATCCTAAATGTCAATCCAGCTCCAGGACTGCGGCTGAAGCGGATTGCTTGGTTGCTTCCAATCTGAGAGTGTGCTTTCTTCATGAAGACAGAGCAGTACAGCAGAGAAAGAGAACGGAAAAGGAGAACATCGTCAGAGACTGAAAGGTTCTTTCACTTTTCACAATATGCTCAAAAGCTGACAGGTCTGGTGCGATTCTCTCTGACATGTCTGACCTTGTCTCCAGTGGACGGGGTGTGTTTAAGCTGACAGGGACATGTGGCACACTATTCTTCGGTTGCCCTTTAATTCAAACTGCAAATCTGCTTCCAAAAACTCACTTCGCAATTTCGCCTGAAATCACGGAATCTGCCACTAGAGTGAAAAAAATAGAGAAAAAGAAACAATAGCAATTTACAGCAATGCTCAACCTTCATTGTCTTGGATAACTAAACTCAGAGAGGCCCTGAAGCAGCATCTTGAAAGGCAGCATCTGTAGAGAGGCTCAAAACTGCTCACCATTCGTCACCCTTTCGGATATGTTGCTCTCCGAAGCCGGCTAAATGAAATGAAATGTCACATGGAGCTGCTGCCGGCGGAATGAAGCGGTGCTCTGGAGCGCTCGGGAGAGACGGCGACAGCGGATCAGGCTGCTATGCCCCACCTCTCACCTTCTTTATCAAGTTCTGCCAACCCTGGGTACATGCTCTCATCTCCATGGAGACCTTCATGTGATTAGATTTGTTGCCAGCCTGTGTATTTTCCCTTTTTTCCCTGTTATTGTCTCTATTTATTTGTTTATTTATTAGATTACGATAAAGAAACCTTGTGTGTGTGTGTGTGTGTGTGTGTGTTTTTCTCCATGTGATGATAAATAGGCATGCTACAGACTACAAAGCATATGCGTTATTTTACATTCTGCCTACTGTGCTGTATTCAGGTGAAATCAATAGGTGGTGTGTGTGTGTGTGTGTGTCTGAGCACAAATTGTCACCCTTTGCTATATGTAGGTGAGAGTCCACAGAGAAGATGGCTCGCTGCTCTCTCTCCCTCTCTCTCTCTCTCTCTCTCTCTCCCTACCTCCCTCTCTCTCTCTCTCTCTCGCGTTCCTCTTTCTCCACACTGGCACGTCACACTGGGACTGCTGAGCCCAAGCACTGGTATTGTCATCATTAGCCGAGAGAGGTCCATCCATGAAAGCCCATAAGGTTCAAGGTGGAGCCATCTCCACCACAATGAGGTGCCAAGAGAGCATGTGAGTGGCTGTGTTTGAAATGAAGAGCCACTGTGTGTGTGCATGTGTGTGTGTGTGTGCGTGTGTGTGCGCATGTGTTAGAGGAGGAGAGTGTGCTTTTGATGGGGATGGGGTGTGTGCATGTGTGTGTGTGTGTGTGTGTGTGTGTGTGTGTGTGTGCACATGTTGGAGGAGGACAATGTGTTATTGATGGGGATGGGGTGTTTTGTGTGTGTGTGTGTGTGTGTGTGTGTATGCAGTATGAAGGGCTACATTAGGTGTTTGGGTGTGTGTGGACTGGGCCTTGGCAAGGGGAGTGCTGTTGTTGAGTATGTATGGCAGGCAGGCTGTCTCCCTTCAGCACTGTGCCCAGTACCCAGGAGCAGCTGGACGCTGTCAGGTACTCATAACCCTGATGGAAATGGACTGAGTGCACTGTAGCTGGAAATAATGCATATACACAAAAACAGCTACAAACATAAATAACATATGTGCTAGTGCACGCACGCGCGTGCGCACACACACACACATACACACACTCTTACAGTCAACCTAACACAAAAGCACGACTACTAATGTGATAACACTCACTCTCTCACACTGTCTCTCTCTCTCTCTCTCTCTCACGCACACGCACACACACACTTACATGAACACAAACACACACACACACACACACACACACGTCATCATCTGTGGCCAACAACTGCACAATTACAAATGTGCGGGAATGGGAATCTCTCTCTTTCTCTCTCTCTCTGTCTCTTATAAACATACACACATATACACCTTCAATATCAGTCAGTACCTTTACATGGTCGAATTATTCCTTTATTCCAGCTAAAATCGAACTTTTAAAATGCACGTATGCACCGTAGTACGACTGAAATCGAACCGAACTGGACTACTCATAATTGCACTCAGGCTCCCAGAAAATTCGGTTAGAAAATTGAATTTCTCTTCATGTATATGACAACCCTGCTTAGCCGAGCTATTGACTGGTCTGGGCCAAAGGGCACTCCCCTTTCAGAAGTGATGGAGACATGGAGGCCCATAACAACAACATGGATCTCATGTGCAAAACAATCAAAAGTAAAATATGTAAGAAATGTACCTACCGTGCTGCAGTGTTGGCCATCTCTTCCCTCATATTTGATCAAATATCCCCACCGTCTTCAACTTCAACTTATGTTGGAAGCTTGTGCATCTAGCATCTGCTATGCTGTACTTAATTTACTTATATTTAGTTTTTCGCCTGTACCGCTAGGTTATTAGAAACGCGAACAGGAGTATATTGCCACTTATTGTCACAGAGTCAAATGCATGGTGGTACATGTATGCTCAGATTACTGGGATACTCGGTTATTGCCAGTAGCTAAGTTATTGCCAATAGCTTGGTTTTAAATGTGCATGTAACCATAGTGAGTGGCAGACATACCACTAATGTGAACAAAAATACACACACACACACACATACACACACACACACATTCAGTTACACAGTCACAGCGGAGCAGATAAAACAGAGCTCTCTTAGAAGTCAGTGGAAACGAGTTGGGTACTCTGAGATACATAGAGCACCAAAGACAGGCATACTAAATCTTGCAATTAAAACCAACAGTCCACCATTTATGTCTGACCTTTTAAGTAACGTCAGCATTATTGAAATTAATTCGGCTGGCGAAGCCTTGAGGCCCGGGGCTGACACACATGACAAAAATTGCCTGGATTAAAAATGCAGCAAATTTCTGAGCACCTTTCTACCGCAACTAATTGGTGCATGTAGCCGAGTGCATTGCATCCCCCCTGCCCACCCAATCCCACTCCACCCACGCACCCTTCTCTCTCCCAGAATAAAAGGGTACACTATAATAAGTTCCTGTTGCCTGTCTGCCATCAAGATCCAGATACAAGTACACACAGCATCTGTGACCGCAGGACTTTTTATCACAAATGAGGTCTTTTCAACATGCTGCTGGGTCACATGCCTCCCCCTGCCTCTCTCTTGCACTCTCCTCGTCTGTCTCTGTCCATTTCCATCTCGGAGTGCCTCGTCCTCTTTACCTTTAATGCCACCTCCGACTGCCTCCACGCCTTCCCCACACCCCACATGAAATGAATAGTATTTCTGCAACACTGGAGGAGACAGTTTGAAATTCTAACGAGGTGGCCGATCTTTAAAGCTTGGAAAGCACCCACCCTGTAATTTGGGCTAAACCCAATGCCGGAGTGTTATCGAGCCCTAGAATCAATGTCAATATACACGTATACAGAACCGGTTTATGGAGCGTTATCTCTCGCATGGCTTCAAAAACTGCCACGCGTGAAACGTCTTTATCTTTCCACAAGTCCACAGTTCCTCTTCACCATGGGGAGGAGAATAGCACTGAGGATGACATTTTGTGCACTGGGCCTCATGTTAACACCTCATTATCCTGATTACCATCGCTCTGTTTACATAGCCACCGATAACATCAGAAAAGGTCAGATTGGACTGACAGTTCCCATTAGTGTGTAATGGAATCATTAGGAATTAGTGTTAAAGCTGTGCTGGCCAGACTTGTGTTGCGTCGAAAACTGGCGGTCAAAACCCAGCTAGCTTCACTGATGAGATGCTACACCACTGTCACACAAACACACTTGGGGAAAGGTTGAGCCTGCCAGGAACGTCACGGATAAATGGTCAGTAGACGACAATTGAACTGAACGGCGCGTAACTAACTGTGAACGTCCATGATTGCACATGGATGGTCTAGACGCAGACAATCTAAAGATCCTTAGAGATGATTGAGCGCTTTATCAGTGGTAGCCAGTCAATATGACTCCAAAAACAGCCTTAACATCTATTTGGCTGCAGCTCTGTCCATCTGAAAAGAAGAACGCTTCACGTCACAGTTGAATCTCCTGGAGATGAATGCTGGAATGAACAAACACATTTTGCGTGAACAGGCCTTTTAAAATAATAATAATAATAATAACAATAGCAACCATAATGACAACAACAACAACAATAATAATAAAGACCATCATCATAAAACACAAGAGGCGTTTTGTGGAAAACAATGTTTTTTTCAGTCACCTCTGGGCATTCCTCTCGTTCCTATTGCTGTGGCTGAGCCAAGAGGAGCGTGGCGAGGAGCTCAGAATGGGAGTGTGTGGTGGGTGCAGTCAGAATGGGCAGAGTGGAATGGTGCAGGATCACACCTGCCAGCCGCATCTTCTCTCCTCCTTTTTTGTTCCTTTGTGTCAGCTTTCCCTTGCTCTCATCTCCGATATTTCATCACCCCTCTCCTTTAACACCTTTTTTTTAACTCCTTTTCTCCTCCTGTGTCTGATGGCCGTGTCTGCTCTCTGTCAGTCCCCTCTCTGAACCGCCCTGGAAACTCCTTTTCTGCTGAAATAATACACGTCATACTGGATCTTTATGGCTATTCACTTTCATGTTAACCACCGCTGAAACTAAAGGCGTTATCTCTGAGGTGAGCCATGACGGGATACAAAACAATAAAAATCGTCCTGACTGTGTTATCAGTTTTTGGATCTCTTGCCAGAGACAAAACGGGAATAACAGAACCAGCTTCAGTATTTAAGTGACAACTGCAGCTGTAAACTAGTGTTCTTTATTTTTTTCTCCTCTCGTTCTATGTAAGGCACAGATGTCATAGGGATGACATTATTATTACTGTTATCAGACAGGCAATGTCATCCCTTGCCATGAAGCTAAACAAAGCTTTTCTCTGTGTTTTCACAAAAAAACATTCATTACAGGGTTTGTGACTCTCTACATTCACACCACAGGACTACGGAAGAGAACCCATACATTTCAACCCCAGTGTCCATAGCACCCTCCTGAGATTAACACTCATGCTGTGCTCTACACGCACACACACTCACACACACACACACACACACATGCACACACAGAAACACACACAGACTGCAGATAAAGACAGCCAGGCTTGACAAGCCAATGTAGGTCTAGGGTTATCATTTCACAGCACAGAAATGAAAGGATTGAATAGAATAAAAACACAATACAAAATAATTGGCCAATGTAACTGAATCATTTTGGTGAAATGGTGTTCTTGCAATTAATGACAGACATAATCTCACACATCTGATAATATCCCAGTGGTAAAATTATGATGGGCTTGAACAGAAGTGTCTTGCCAAGTGGCATTTGATCATGTTGCACCTGGAGTATTCATGGTGTCTCCGCGTTTGTAAAGCACAACACAAAATGAAGCCATATGGCCAATCTCCTCTCATCTGCCAAAGAGAAGCACACAAACAAAATGGCACACAAAGAGCCACCATCACCATCACCCTCACGTCGTGCTGGTGAGAGGCTGTTTATAAAACCCCATAGATGCCTGTATGTTATCATCATCACACAGTCTACTTACAGATGCTGATGGAAAACAGAGAGGAAAAGGGGACTTTTTTTTTGTTCTCCACGGAGAGGCAAGAGGCGTGTTGGAGGAATATATATGTTAAGGGTGTGTGAGGGCATGAGCTGTGTGTGATGGAGAAATGCAGAGAGAAGAGTAGCAGAGTGGAGAGAGGGTTTGGGGAAAGAACAAGTGGAGCTAGTGGAGGGGTAGAGTGGTGTGGCAAGCTGTGGCGGGCGATGCGGAGGGTTAGCCTGCTCTGGGTTGCTGGGGGTTAGCTACCCATGAGGGTGATACACTCCTCACTGCCACAGCTGGGAAGTCCAGCTGGTTGGATTCAGCCAAGTTTTTGTAGTTGAAGTGCTTACGTGGTTGCCCAAAAATCACCCCAGGTTATCACCACCTCTAGACCACCTCCCATGCATGACTCACAATAGGTCCTACTAAAGGTACAGTTGTTTATACCACTTGACAGTTTCAGTGTGAGTGTGGGTAGATGAAAAGCAGATAAAGTTGTGCATTAGCCAGTATAGCATGGGAAACCATCTAGGAGTTGGCGGGCATGATGTGCAATTATGATGTTTATCCTATGTCAATTACTTGCAGATTTCTGCCATGTCTCTGATGCAGCTGATGCTTACTAACACTGTCCACTTTACAAAGGACTGACTGACTGTATTGTCAACAATCATCCGTCAGCATGTTCTGGCAGTACAAATAAGGGACTTGTTTCCCGTCAAATGCCTTTTAGCAAATGCCTTTTAGACTCATCAAATGCCTTTTAGCTTGCAAGCTCACTAGTTTTACACTAAAACTCCTCCGTATTGCTTTAAAAGGATATAGTTTTGCAAGTACAGCTCATTAAAAGGCTAATAAAGTGGCCTAAGGCAAATGAAAAATAGAGTCATCAAATTATCTATAGACCACTTCAGTGATGTAAAAAAAATTCTATTTCGTTCCCAAACTATCTCCGCTATGTTGAGATAGCATATGTTAAATGTTAAAACTAAAGCCCTGTGGGAACAGCTACCAAACTTGAACTGGAAGGGTTAAAATAAAAATAAAATGTGTTTGGTATTTGTGGCTTGCCCAGCTCAAAAAGTGCCTGACTCTTATTGTACCTGACCCCTATTGTACCTGACCCCTATTGTCTCTTGACCTTTGAGAATTGGCCATCCTCTACTACTGCTAACCCTGTCCTGCGCTTTCCCATTCTGTTCCTCAGTTCTCTATGTATACATGGCTTGTCAGTGGCAGTAGTCCCAAGGAAGTTAAAAGTTCTCCCCATAAGCCATAAGCTAAGAAAAAATACACATGCCAACAATAAAGATGGTAATCACAAATTAGACATAAAACATAAATAATGAAACCCAACACGAAGTATTGGTAACACTTTAAAATAACATATGATAATAAGGATCAATAATCATAATAATGTTATTAATAATGCACTATTAACAGTTAGTTAACTGTTATTATCCTTTAATAACATTAGTTAACTGTTAACATGGAGCTTGTAAGTGTTAACAAACAGCTTGAAAGTCACTTACAAACATATTAGTTTACTGTTAACATGCAGCTTGTAAGTGTTAACAACCAGCTTGTAAGTCACTTACAAATACTGTAAATGCTTAATAAACCAATTGTCATCTATTACTAACAAGAAAATAATAACAAATACACTCATAATTAACCTGTTTTGTAGTATGTTTTGCATCCCCTTAACGGGACTTATAAGCTTGGTCCAGCTCTGAGTAATGACTGTCTCCAAATATCATCTTTAAAATACCAAAACAACTGGGAACAACATCTTAGCCTAGATTGATACCAACTGAGCTAAGCTTCAGTCTTGAAAGATTGTGAAACTATTTGTATTCATTCTAAATTCCAATAGTCTTCTACATTTGTTCATATCAGCTGAGGTACAACCTAAGTGTGTTTGAAGAATAGTGGAATGAAACATTGTGTGTCATACTGTAACATAATTTATTATAGAAGGAAAATAAATAAATCTTGGAAAATAGTGGATATAAAAATAAGGCATAAATAATATATTTATTACACCTTTCCTTTCCTTTCCTGCCAGTTTGTCTGAATGGGATAGTCTACTGAAAAATGCATTTGTTTAAAGAATTTCCAAAATCTCATGTGCCAGCCAGGTTTTGAACCCTGGTCTCTCATCAATTTGTGGAATGCCCAACCAGGAAAGCAAGACAATATATCTCATTTTATATGTATGAACCTTGAGAGATGCCTACAATGCCACAACCCTGGACATTGTCCCTGCATTCAAATGACAAGGCCACAATCTAATCCTTCTCTAACCATCTCCACTAAACTATGGAGGCGTATAGAGGTCTGTGGATCCCAGATAGCTCCAGATATTGGTTAGGGTTAGAACGGCAAACAATGGTACTTGTTGAACCCAGCATGGGTTGCCCTTGTCCTTGGAGACAGAGCTCACGTTGAAGCCAGCAGCCATGTTTGTCTGGCTCCACCTAGCCATAGTGCAGCCCTAATTGCCTCAATCAGTGCTGAGCCAAAGCCTGTTTTCGAGAGAGTGGTGTAGTGTAATATCCACACCTTTATGCTTGCTTAAAGGCAGACTAGGCAACGTTTTTAGGTTAATTTGTCAGCTTCATAGTCACTTCGATGATTAAATGGCTCATTGCGGAGTGAATAAAGGCTATCTCAGCCGCCTCTACCGTTGATTTTATGGTTACTAAAGGTAGCTAGGCAGTGAAAACGAAACTGAAACAGAAATCACGTTTATTACTGGCTTATCAGTCAACATAATGGCACAAAAATTATCACTGGTTCCTATTTTTTGGTTTGCAAACAAAGTCATATGGATTGGTGAGAATGTACAATGTAGTTGCCATTTTTTTTTTTTAAATAGGCAACTGTCGGGGGAGCTCTGAAGATGAGAAATCACAGTCTTGCCTGGAATGCCTTTAACGAAATGGCTTTTTTTTTTTTCGACTTCCATGCTTAAAGACAAAATGTTCTGTTTTCTAAATTCTAGTCTTTGCCACTACAGTTGTGAGAGTGGAAATATCTTGACAAATTATATCTTAAAAAGCTTGCTGGTTGGATTCTGCAAAGACAGAGTAATAGAGTCAGCAACAGGCAGCCAGCAGCACCAAGCAAGAGAGTCTAGTTTGCTAGACTATTCTGATAATCTGATATTTTTTTTCTATGGCCATGAATGGCTGTGACATTGAAAGAATCATATAAATGCAGCCCCAGATTGTAGCCTATGTATTCAGCCCGCTTTCTGATCATATAATAATAGCCTATGTGCATTGTTTTGCAAAGTGTTCAACAAAAATGCTGAATGCTAGGATTTAGCCCAGTCTATCAGTCAAGGCCAGATCGGTCAAGGTTATACATTTGTTATAATTTGGCTAGTCAGCCTAGTAGGAATTCTTTTTTTTCTTTTTCTTTTTAAAAAAAAAAAAAACAATCATGAAGGAGATTACCTCCGACTATCTCCTTTTATCCCTTAAAAAAAGTAAAACATTTTTATGTGTTTTTTCAGGTTTTAGGAAGTTTGTAGATGATAACTTAAAATTTGGGCAATGACTTTTATGATGGCTGCCACGTGTACTCACCCAAAGCAGGAAGTCTGTTCGGAAGATTTTGTCATCAAATGTCCAAATACTGCATTTTCTTCATTTATTCAGTTCATTTCTGATGAATCTAAAGAGTGGAGAGCAGAGACACGGGAGACTTAATGGCAATGTGATAAGAGTATATTTGTCTTACAGGTGAGAGAAAAGTGCCAGGGACTGACCTCCAATCATTCATCTGCACTGAAGCTGTCTCTGCTGGACCAAGTGGACCTTTTTTTGCTGTGAGCAACTGGCCTGTGTCCAGAGATGATGTCCACCCATGGCCCCAGTACATAAAGCAAGCTTCATTTTCCTCAAGAGTTCAGTATTGAATCTGCACTGCCTGGATGAATGGGGTAATGAAAACACACACACTATTGCATACACACACACACAGACACATGATCACGCATAAACTTGAGCATGTGTGCGCACACACACACACACACACACACACACGCACCCACGCATTACTGTAAAACACACACCCCTGGAGGTTCAGATATTTCTGCCTCAGCTCTTGAGCAGATGGGAGATTCACCTCTCCTCCCACACACACACATACTCTCTCCCACTCGAACGAACACACATACATATTCTTCCTCTCTCTCTCTCTCTCTCTCTCTTGCTGTCTCTCTCTCTCACACACACACAGATACAGAGACATACCTCTGTTCACATAGCCCACCCCACTCCATAAGGTTATTGATGCTCTTTACACATGTCAGATTCATGGCGCGAAACAGATACAATTTGTAATGTCCCATCGTTACGGCTATGTGTGGAGTGGATGCTGGCTAGCAGCAGAAGCCATAAATCAGGCTTCTGGAAAACCATACAGACCATGAGCCACTCGTGTGCAGTCTCATGGGCTCTTTTCGTGGCATCTCTTTCTGTCACTTCCCCAACACGGACAATATGGCAGACCATGTCATGTGGAACACGCCGATACCCATGCATCAAAGCGCGATGGGACGCGGGACAAACACTTCGTCTCCGGTGCCGAAAAAGCATCTCTCGGCCACGGCGAGACAGATGGAGTGGAACGCAACATGAAAAGGGTTGGATTTGAAAAGGCAGCTCGAGGAAGCCTGGCACAATTAAGCTAACGAGAAAGATGATTCGGGAAATTTAACGTCATTTGTTAATGATGGGGCCTAAATGGCCCTGCACACATTATGTGGCATCTTAAAGAGCTGTCCTCTCTGTGCCAGCTCCAACTGTAATTGAGGCAGAGGAGGCCCTACAGATGAGAATGAGGGTGGTTTGCGCTCTGCCCCCATCGCACCAATTGGCACGTGAATGAGCCACGAAGGCTCTCTCGTGCAGATAGGGATAATAATGATGTTGGTGTCTGAGTGAGCGTCTGTGTTTGCATGTGTGTGCGAGACAGTGTGTAGTGAAACAGATTGCAGAGGGAGTGTGAGAGACTCAGGGACACATAACAGGGAGAGAACTTACTTGACCGTGGCCATCGGCGGAAACAGCTTATTACACATAATAGACAAGGAGTCTGAACAGCTTTTCCACATGCTTGGACAGCACACGAATGCTTTAGAAGTGTGTATGCTCTCAAACAAACAAATAAACATGCCCACACACACACACACACACACACACACACACACACACACACACACCAGCTACCGCCACCACAAATAAACAACGTTCACAAAATTTAGACACATGCACACACATACACACAAACTCCCACCCATCTCCATGTACAAACATACAGACACACACACAGACCTCACAAGCGTCTGCCCTGCCAACACTGCCACCTCCCCCTGCCTCTGCTAAATCCTCTGGGCCCCTGCTGACCACGGACAGAGCGAAGGCTTGTGTGTGTGTGTGTGTGTGTGTGTGTGTGTGTGTTAGTGTGTGAGTGCGTGTGTATGTGTGTGGGCGTGTGTGCATGTATATGTATGTGAGTGTGTATATGTGTGTGTGTGTGTGTGTGTGTGTGTGTGTGTGTCTGTGGACGCAGTAAAACCCTGTCTCTGGTCCACAGCCATCTCCCTCCGTCCCCACCTGTCAGGTGCCCCTCACTGCTCCAATGGTGCCGAGGAAAAGGGGTGGGGGGTGGGGGGGGACTTTGGACAGCAGCCTGCCGGATCCGGGGCCCTGCCTGCCTGCTTGCTTGCTTTGCTTGCCTTGCCAGCCTGTGCCAGCGTCCGTCCATCGCTGCTCATTTCCCAGCTCTGCTCAGCTTCACTTGGAGCCAACTTTCCCAGCAGGTGTCTCCGTGTGCAGAATGGCCTTCTGTCAAAGCCACCGTGGAGGTTCAATGTTTTCTCTCTCTCTCTCTCTCTCTCTCTCCCTTTCTTTCTCTATCTCTCATTCTCTCTCCCACTCCTCTTTTGCTTCTCTTTAAGGAGAAAGAGAGCAGAAACACACAGTCCTTTATGCAAGCCAATCAGTGAGGCTGCTGACGAACTTGCTTGCTTTTATAAGCCTTTTTAAGCGTTTTGTAAGACCTGCAATGTTGTTAAGTGTATATTCTCAGGTTCACTGATTTCATTGTTATTAATTTATTACTGTAAACACTTCCACTTAATGAGAAATCCTAATGTGTTACTAAATTACTGTTTATTTGTTTTGTTTGGTCATCCTATCCCTGTTTTGAGGAGAAGAAAAGAATACTTTTTTTAATATAGGGGAGGGTCTATAGTCTGGAGAGCAGTGCATTTAAACATTATTGTTTAAAAGAGGCTGGTACTTACAAAAGGCTGGTGCTTACATTATGACATTATGTCATGAAGCCAAAGGAATATATAATATTGTGAAAGAACAAGCCTACATTAGCTTAACTGTGTTTTTTTTTTACCATATATAGCAGTCAATCAGTGGCAGTGACTAAGTATATTTACAAGACAGCATCATGAAATAAACGTGCCTTTGAAAAGGAATATATCCAGCCAGCCATACACAGACATAATGCATGGGAATATATCCAGTTAGCCATGCACAGACATAATGCATGGGAATATATCCAGTTAGCCATGTACAGACATAATGCATGTTTTATTAGAATCATGCCTTTGTCTATCACCTTATTTCTGCTTGTCCTGACACTCCCTGTAAACGTGGTTGCCGGGGCAACGTCTCTGGTGGCTGGTGGCGGTTTGGCAGAGTAACATTTGTGCTGATCACAGGGGACAGTGGGGCTCTCTCCAGACCCACAAAGCCCTAATGGAGGACAAGCGGGGAGACATTTTCAATCTGCCTAATATCTCTCTCCTATTTGCCCTGCGTAATGCATTGCCCCACAGAGGATGTCCTCAGGCAGACAGACACGACAGCCTATCCCACCCATTGAGTGGAGGAAATAACATTATTACATTTCAACAAGCTATACATATAAATCAATGTGCATTTCCCATTCAGTGGATGAGATATAGCATCCTGGAAATGAGCTTGGCCATTGCACGCTTTAAATAAAATATTTGAGATATCCCTTTGAAAGGCGTTTGACCTCTGGCTGAGATATTCCCTGAGGCGTCTTTCCTTTCTCTCTCCCTTGGTTGTCAGTGCAAGAACATGGCCAAACGTTCCGTAGGACGGGCATTCCCTGTTAGGAAGAAACAGCCCTTAAACAGCACTGAATGGCACTGAATGTGGCAGGTCTTGGCTGAGAACTGCAGATAAGGCCTCTCTCTCTCTCTCTCTCTCTCTCTCCCTCTCCTTCTCTCTCTCTATCTCTAACTCTCTCCCTCTCCCACTTTAAGCTGGCTGCCTACATTATGCAATATACATGTAAAACAGGTCTGTCATGTTCAGTTGCTTGTTTAAAACATGAGCAAACCACTCACCTGCAGATTCAACACAAGATGTTACGTGAATCAGACTTTGGCTTGCAGGTATTTCTTCACCGTCCCTTTTTTGCCCTGAAAAAATGCTTTATCTAATGGCCAGTTAAACTAACAGAGACCAAACCACACTGTATATCTTATTCAGAAGTCGGACCTGCCTGGAATTGAAAATGCAGGCAAGCTACTCCCACACTGGCTTCTCTACTGACTCCCAATCATCAACATCATTAATTTAAGCCACTTCAGACAGTGATGAAATGCAATGGAGTGGGAGAGAAATAGCTTGACTAGAGGAAGAAGCGACTTTACAAAACACATCAAAGCAGCATTAGGGATTTGTCCCGCTTTTGTTTACTCTGGAAGAGGCTAATTGGACACAGTCGGTGAGTATCCCCTGGAAGACTTCACTGTAAACTTTAGACTTCAGTGTCTTCAAAGTACCATGAAAACTTTAATTACAGTGTGTGATAGAAAAAAGAAAGAGAACAATTAAGCCTACTTGAATTGTTAATATGACAATCTCAGTTTTTTAACAGTGTATTTTAGCTGGTTCAAACCTTTGTGAGAATGAGTGTAATAAAGCTTTGTCATTAGCTTTGTTTCTCACGAGGATGCTCATTTGTGATGCCCAAGACTACAATAGCAACTAATGATTTCTCTAATCATAATCTGCTACAAACCTCTAACAGCCCCTTTTCCTGAAATTCTTGCTCTTTCACAACACACACACATTCACACACACACATCTATCCTGTGACATTCTTTTGATACCCAAAGTATTTTACATACAGAAATCCTTATCTTTTCATTACTAACCCAGATGATTTCCAACTAAACAACACAAGCACAAACATCACATGTATAACAAATTATTAGAGTAATTTGTTAAGATATTCTGACCTCTCTAGGTAAGTAAGGTGCCATAAATGAATCAAATCTCTCTCCATTCTTTTTTCCAACCCGGCATTTTTGCATTATTAATGGGGCACAATGCATCAGTATACTCTTCAAGGTAAGAGAGCTGGCATGGGAAAGAGACTAAATCAAAGTTCGGATGGACACCCTGTCAAACTGAGTGCAGTGATGCTGTCCCTTTAATCGAAGAGGGGCATTGAATATTCTAGTGATGCTCAGGTCTCTTCAGCCAATCAGAGAGTGGGCTGCAGCTGATTGGTGGAGCGGGAGAGGATCGCTGGCGTCTGCAGGGGGGCTACTCTCTCCACTTCTCTCCGCTCACCCATTCAACCCCCATAGTCAGCAGAAACCAGCCTCAGAGTTGCAGGACCGTGCCCAGCGCATCCTGCTGCGGAGACTTCAGAGGCAACACGCCGTGGAGAGACGGAGAGAGAGAAGAGGAGAGGGAGAGAAAGAGCAAAAGAAAGGGAGGGAGAAAAAAAAAGAGAGAAGGGAGAAAGAGAGAGAGAAAGAGAGAGCAGAGCAGAGGCTGTCTGCCTCAGGAGCACTGCAGCAGCACTAAATCTGAAACTGTCACGGAAGCCCAGGGAGCAGAGAGAGAGAGAGAGAGAGATAGAGAAGACCACGATTCACACACACTCACACACATTCACACACACTCACACACATTCACACATACGCACATCACAGGAAGCAAGCAAGAAAGCAACCGTGTTTAACTGGCAGCGGGGGAGACACAGTGATGGGGACCCAACAAGACCACTCGTCTTCAGATAAAACTTGAAAGAGGAGACAAGGAAAAGTGCATCCCGAGGAGGAAGCGAGAGTGTATGTGTGTGTGAAGGAGACCAACAAGGAAGAAGTGGAATCGCATCACTTTGCTCCTGACAAAGGTGAAAATTGAAGGGAATTCTGTGTTTTTTTTTTAACCCCTTCTCCGCTGCACTGCTATTTTCTGCTCTGGCTTGTAAACCCTCCACTTTGCCTGGCTGAACCAGTGTCTTCTCTCACCTCTCTCCTTCACCCCGACCTCAATTCCCGCACACACTCGTTTGTGCGTGAGTGTGTGTGTGTGTGTGCTTTTTTTTTTTTTTTTTCCTCTTCTTCTTCTTCTTCTTCTTGAATGTCTTCTCTGCATGCTCTGGCACTGCTCGGCAGTTGAACAACACTCATGGTGGATGCCAAGGGACGGAACATGAAATGTCTGACCTTCTTCTTGATGCTTCCAGAGTCGGTGAAGAGCCGCTCAAGCAAAAGCTCAAAAAAGGGAAGCCCCAGCACTTCGTCCAAGCTCCCGCCGGTCTGCTATGAGATCATCACCCTGAAGACCAAGAAGAAGAAGAAGATGTCCGCCGAGATCTTCCCCACCAAGAAGCCGGCGACGGCCACCGCCGCCTCCTCCACCACCACCACCACCACCGTCCAGCAATACCAGCAGCAGAACCTAAATAACAACAACACTATTCAGAACTGCAACTGGCAGGGACTCTACTCCACTATCCGCGAGAGGTAGGTGAAGTCAGCCACAACCTCCCCTTGGTCAGGACTACTCTTTCCTCAATCTATAATCATGAGGAGAATTTGAGAAATAGGAAGAAATAAAGAAAAAAACAGCATTAGTGAAAGTGATTTTCATGTGGGGACATTTTTTTCAGCAATGTGCCATTGCTGAAGCAGCTCAAAAAAATGTTCTGCTTTAAAAAAGGGAAGTTGGCCCTTCACCCTGAGACTGAAAAGAAAAACATAGTGCACATTGCTCTTCTACCACATGCAAGATGTGTTGAGTATGTTCTGAAGTGGAGGGGGTAGCAGGATAAGACTTATAGCTTGTTTTTTCTGTCTGATTTATTTGCCTTAGTCAGACAGTACTTGGGTCTCCCCTCTGAGCACGGCAAACTCTTTCATGCTACAATGTGTGGCTCCTGGTCTGTCTGTCTATGTCAGTCATGTCTCCCTGTGCTTATCCTGAGTGAGATTCCAAGACCAAGTATGTGTTTGATATGCTCAACACTGGCCCTGGTGTTACGTGGAAAGAGAGAGCGAGTGAGAGAGAATGTTTGACATGCCCAACACTGGCCCCAGTGTTACCTGGAAAGAGAGTGTTTGACATGCCTGACACCGGTCCCAGTGTTCCCTGGAGAGAGGGAGTGTTTGATATGCACAATACTAGCTCTGGTGTTAACTGGAGATATTTACCTGGTCGTCACCGGGAAGCCCCCATGCTGGCCGGAGCAAATGTGTGCCGGGCTTTGTTGTCGCTCCAGAGCATCATGTCTTGTTTACTCAGACGTCCTCTGTGGCTTGGCACTTAATAATACATGAAGACTGCTTTGCGCTTCCACGCAGTTTGCTGCGTTTGGGCTGTTATTATTTTGGGCTGTTTATTTTATGTCCGCCCTTGTCTGAATGTGTTTTACATCATACTTTAATTGGCAGGTGAGGTACTTAATTAGTTGTCAGACAGGTTGATTAAGACTTTCAGAGCAGGGCAGAATGGAGAGTTGTATGCTGTGATGCTGTGGAATGCTGTTTAATGAACAAGCGCTGAGCAGGGTCAAGGTCAGTGTGTGGGTGTCAGTATTTGAGGATTAATATTTTAACATGCTCCCAACCTTTTGTCAGAGAGTCGCCAGCAGGGAATTAAGAAGCTTGAAGTGCATGCGCTTGGAAAATGAAATTTTCTCATTTTATGCTTCTTTAAACAATATTTACATGATTTTCAAATATCCAACATGAACATGGGAAATAGATGTTAGTTATGGATTGACAAAGAGGTAAAGCAAAACAAAGATTGTAGATGGAGAGGGAAAATGAACACTGGACACCATAACCTTGTAAGAAACACTTGGTGCAATACATTAGTGGGAATATAATGCATTTTGTCCATGGGACAAATTTTCTTTTCTGGCAGGAATGCGGTGATGTTCAACAATGAGCTGATGGCTGACATTCACTTTCTGGTGGGACCATCTGGAGGCATGCAGCGACTGCCCGGGCACAGAGTAAGTCATCCACCTCAAATCACCCAAACCACTCCACTCAATCCATCCTCTAACATGAAACTCACACAAAACACCACACACTGATCGCCAGCCAGGCCACCGACCAAGCCTGGCCTGCTTGACGCACCCTCCACTCACTGACGGTAAAGGAAGCAAGAGCGTGTTTGTGTGCACACCCGCCATCCTGGATGCTACGAGCAGACGCCTCGTCTGTAGACGCCTCTCAATAATTAATGCAAATGAGGCTGGAGGGTGGAGTGGAAGTGGGCAAAGGAGGGAACAGAGAGAGACGAGTGTCATCATTCCATCCTTCCCTCCTCCACCCCCCCCAAAGGAGCCTGTGGGGCTCTTTCATTCACAACTTCACTCATCCACTGCACATCATGTTCCACTCCTCCTGACCTACTTCTAAATATCATTCTGTCACAGTCCTGGTAGCTTAATGTTCCAGCTACTTTGAACATAAATCTTGTGCATCAGGTAAAGCTGACTGTAAAATAACATTCAGTGCGCGTTAACTGTAACTGTGTCATAATCATTGTTTTTCATCATCATTGTCATGGTTTTAGTATCCATGAAACCAAATTTCTAACACCTAGCGATTCTTTAATGCAATTTAATCTGTCAATAAGAATCCGCACGGATCCCAAGGACCTCTTGAACTTGCTGGGCCAACCCAGTTGTCCTCACAAGTTCTGTTTCCATCTGTGCGTGGCACCTCTCTATCGATGATCCCATTCATGAGTTCCGGCTCAGGCGCTTAACAGTGATAACCTTGGGATGTTTTTCCGGTCACCCGCCACGTCTTCACTCACCGCGCTAAAATCCCGGGTGCGTCCTCTGGCCTGACCTCATTGTGTTTACCAGCTGTTCACATGAATTATTACTCTCACTTCATAACGCTTTCATGCGTCTCTGCTGTTCTCTTCTCTTACTCCACTGCAGTGACAGCATCACCCAGCCGCCTCCTTCCCACTGCCCCCCCCCCCCACACTTTCGCCTCCTTCCTGGCCAATGCGCTTGCTGCTTAGATCTTATTAATTGAATTGCCGGCCATATTTATCATAAAACCGCCGGCTCATATGGTGCGGGAGTGAGTCATCTTTTGGGGCCTTTTAAGAGGCTTTGATCCATCCCACACACGCACACACACACACACACACACACACACACACCACTTTGCTAATTTACGGATGTTTATTGTGGACAGTTTTTTCCCCTCTGCAATACATCTGGCCTCAAATCTGCCAGTGGAACCTGATCAGATCTTTTGTCCAATATGACATGCCCCACATACTTTTGAATAGGAAACACATCCCAGAGCCATGTGTTTTTGTGTTTCACATCTGACTCATACCATAAATAGAAATTATAATGTTGTATTGTACAACAATCATAAATAAATCATAATCAAACATAACTGCACTGCAAGGCTGCAGCTGCATCCAGTGCATCTGTGACAGTGTGTGTGCATGCATACGTGTGTGTGTATGCGTGTTGGCCTCTGATTTCATCATTAGCCTAAGTAGTTCATTAGCACTGAAAAGGAAAAACTACCCTTGTCACCCTCCTGTACAGTTTCATTATTAAATATTTTAGTGCCATCCACTGCGCTGAGACACTACACTAGTGTGTCTCCCAAGCCAGATGGAGAAGCACAGCCATAATTAAGCTGCACTGTTTGTGGGTGAATTTTACTGTGCTTCACCAGATTTCATGCTTGCATGACTCAAGGGGAAGTAGTATAAGACAGGAAATTGCAGAATTGGTGAATTACTAGTAGGGCATTATCCCTAATAAAGAGTAAAAGCCCCCTCCAAAATTCAATTCAATTCAAATGTGGGCCATATTTTAGAAGTCGGTCAGTTCTGTGTGAATGAGACGTAATGATAGATAATGTGTCTGATAATATTGATTAATTGATGTTGTTAGGGGAGGGGCTGGATGCCCTCCCCCTTTCCCCCTCTTCCTTGTCCTGAGCCTCATCCTTTGGTAAAAGCCCAGGCAGACAGAGTTGTCAGTTTGGGTGCTGAACAGCCTCAAGTGAAAAAAAAAACAGATGTCAATAGGAAGAAAATGACCACCCCATTTTGAAGCGCGTCTTAGTCACAGTGCCTGAGTTGGGACAAATGGACTGAAGTGTGTGCAACAAAGAACAGAAATGTAGGCTGGCAAAACTGCCTGATTTTTGTTCTACTAAGTTGTGTAAAATTGGCAGGATTAAGGATAATCAGCACACTCTTTGCAGTGGTGGAGAATGCCGAGCGCTCTGAGGGACTGTTTGCCAGACACAAGCTCACGCTGACTTTTTGTAAAGATTCTGAGAGTAAAAAAATGATCAATTCCCTGAAAGATTGCTATCTACCAGACTGCAGACATCACTGTACGTTAAAGCTGCTTAATCCTCACCATTTCCTCTCTCTCTTTGTCTCTCCATCTCTTTTTTTACTCTGTCCTCTTCCTCCCCTTTTCCTTCCACATCCCTCCATCACCCCCCTCTTTTTGTCCTACCCCTCCTTTTGCTCTTTTGCTTTCTCTCTCCTCCACTCTTGTCATCTTGTTTTGTCCTGCCTCTCCTTTTCTCTCTCTTTTCCTTCCACCTCTCTTTCTGTCCATCCATCCATCCCTCCCTCCATCTCTCTATCCTCTCTCTGCAGTATGTTCTAGCAGTGGGGAGCTCTGTTTTCCATGCCATGTTTTATGGGGAGCTGGCAGAGAATAAGGATGAGATCAGGATTCCTGACGTGGAGCCTGCAGCCTTCCTGGCCATGCTGAAGTAAGTCTCTCACTCCCTCTCTCTATTCTTTCTCTCTCTCTCTCTCTCTCTCTCTCTATGCCTCTCTGGACATGCTGAAATAAGCTCACTCCCTCTCTCTACTCTCAAGTAGGTCTCCCGCTCTCTCTTTCTCTCTCTCTCTCCCCATAAATGTCACTTCATGTCTGTTTTGCCTCTATATTAGCTGTGCCCATGCCTTGCCTTCTCCAGAGCACTATGTAGATTGTTCACTTCTTACTGGTTCCAACTGAGTCCAGAATAATAGAAATCACTTGGAACATTTAAAAGCACATTTCATTGGGCCTCCTCCAGGAGGTTAATAGACTAAGCAGAAATTGATTGGATTCACCCCCCCTCTCCCCTTCTCCTCCAAGCCAGCAGTGCACTGCTGCTAAAAATCTGTCTAGCTTTAGGTGGAACTTATGTCCTGTAAGTGAGGTTCACCACAGCAGTTAGTTTAATTCTAACTAATGGAAATGACAAATAACTTCACACAGAGCCTCTTTGAGGAAATCGAATGTTTCCACCTAACATGCTGCCCAGAATGTAAAACACTTTCACTATTTTTCTTGCCGATTAAGAGATGTCTGACATTAGTCAACTGTATGTTTTCTCAGCAATACAGTGACTGTAATCCTCCCATAATGAAGCTTGTTGACCATTTTGAAGACACAATAAAGAATATGTAGCACAGGCAGAAATTTGAATTGTTATGCATCGTAGCACAGCCATTAACATTTAATTAGGTCATGACATTAAACAGCACTGCAGTGTGGTGAGTATCTGTGCAAGTCTAATTGCAAGTGGCATTTCTCATGGGCCTGTGTGGGGTAGAGGAGGAGAGAGGGACATGATCAGAAAGTCTCTCTCCTCTTTAGTGACTCTCCATTTCCCCTTGTGCAGACTTGTCAAAGGTGCTTGATATATCACCACCAACCCCGGTAACTCCTCACCACGCTACCAACACCCCACCCCATGAGAAATGTTGTGATCTCTCTCTATGACACACACACACACTGTGCCTTTCTTTCCCTCTCTCTCCCTCTTCCTTCCCTCCATCACTTCTTTTTCTGCTTTCATTCTCTCTCTCCATCTCTCTCTCTCTCTCGCTCTCATGAATATTGGTTCCTCCTTTGCAGCGGCAGCAGCAGAGTGAGTTGGTGTGTAGGTGGAATATGTAACCATGTTCACCTCTCCCAGTTCTGCCTACTGATAGCTGTTATTGCACTGCAATAATTCAACGTTCCAATCTGAATTCCACCACAGCTGGGGTGGTAAACACACACACACACACACACACAGACACACACACACAGGCAGACATACAGTAGTTGATACTGCGGTGCTGAAGCCTGTCTCCACTGTGTGTGTTATAAGACCCAGAAGCTCCTGTTGGTGCTGTCGTACATGTGTTTGCCACCACTGACTTGTAGTAATCTTGTGGGCAGCAAGCTCATATCGTCGCTTAATAGCCTCACCAGCTGTTCCAAGGGCAAAATTTTGGGTCACTTAAAGAGCTTGTGGAGCTTCCCAAAATACCACAGGCTTTTGCCGCCCCAAATAGAGGCTTTAGCAGCAAGCAACCATATTTAAAATAAGGATTTATTTGACATTGCTGTACTTAGGCTTAAACTGACTGCTAGTTTTATTAATGCCATGAGCGGCATGTAAATATTTCGATATGGCAGGACGTGACCTTAGTGATTAGACTTTGATATTTTGAATGTGGTCTCAGCTTATCTCATCATCTTTAAGCCAAAAAATGCTGCTTCTTGGCACTCTTATCAAGCTGTGAAATGTCCCATGAAATGAACCTGATAGAGAAAGAGATCAGCACGACCAGCCAGCGAATCTAACGATGCCTATCTACACCCACTCCCTTTCCCTTTGCCTTTCTACAGGTACATCTATTGCGACGAGATTGACCTCAGCGCCGACACCGTGCTGGCCACCTTGTATGCCGCCAAGAAGTACATCGTGCCACACCTGGCCCGCGCGTGCGTCAACTTCCTTGAGACGTCGCTGAGCGCCAAGAACGCTTGCGTGCTGCTTTCGCAGAGCTGCCTGTTCGAGGAGCCCGACCTGACGCAACGCTGCTGGGAGGTGATCGACGCGCAGGCCGAGCTGGCGCTAAAGTCCGAGGGCTTCTGTGACATTGACATGACCACGCTGGAGAGCATCCTGCGTCGTGAGACGCTCAACGCCAAGGAGATTGTGGTGTTCGAGGCGGCCCTCAACTGGGCCGAGGCAGAGTGCCAGCGGCAGGACCTGTCCGTGTCCATCGACAACAAGCGTAAGGTGCTGGGCAAGGCCGTCTTCCTGATCCGCGTGCCCACCATGGGCCTGGACGACTTTGCCAACAGTGCGGCGCAGTCCGGCGTGCTGACGCTCACCGAGACCAACGACATCTTCCTGTGGTACACGGCAGCCAAGAAGCCCGAGCTGCAGTTCGCCTGCAAGCCGCGCAAGGGCCTGTCGCCGCAACGCTGCCACCGGTTCCAGTCGTGCGCCTACCGCAGCAACCAGTGGCGCTACCGCGGCCGCTGCGACAGCATCCAGTTTGCCGTGGACAAGCGGATCTTCATCGCCGGCTTCGGCCTGTACGGCTCCAGCTGCGGCTCGGCCGAATACAGCGCCAAGATCGAGCTCAAGCGCCAGGGCGTGCTGCTGGGGCAGAACCTCAGCAAATACTTCTCGGACGGCTCCAGCAACACGTTCCCCGTGTGGTTCGAGTACCCGGTGCAGATCGAGCCGGACACATTCTACACGGCCAGCGTGGTGCTGGACGGGAACGAGCTCAGCTACTTTGGACAGGAGGGCATGACAGAGGTGCAGTGTGGTAAGGTGACGTTCCAGTTCCAGTGCTCTTCGGACAGTACCAACGGGACAGGCGTGCAGGGGGGGCAGATCCCAGAGCTCATCTTCTATGCGTAAAAAAACATACCACACACAAAAGAGAACAGTCAGATGACGGACAGATGATGGAGCTGGCACTGGGCTCTTCTCTCAACAATGACAGTCAGTTCTTTTATGGGTTTCATCATGAATTCTTATCACTGAATGATTTTTTTTGTCTGTTTCTGAAACCACTGACTCCATTTTAAAGCACTGTTACATGGATTTTCTGCTTTTTGTGTTGTTGTTGATGTCCTTAGTACCAATCAATGGATTAACTCATCCATTAAGGAGAAACACCTTTCATCTTCCCACAGAGTTTGAAGATTTGTTGTCAGACCATTTCAGGCGTTTGTGTTTACAAAGACAAAAAACAAGTCTTATTCTTTAGAAAAGTATTATTCTTTAAAAAAAAAAAAACACTGATTTTATTTACCTCTTATTATGAAAAACTAGTATTAGAATCAAGTTGCCAAAACAAAATCAAAACACTGGAAAATACTTCACATTTGTACAAACATGTTGATAATGTAACATAAACATATATACATTATTCTACATGGCGGCTTTATTCTTTCAGTTTCTGAATAACTATGCCATGTTACCTAATGCTTGCACACGATGCACTTGTATATATCAGCAATACTAATTAAATGATGCAAATCCATGGTAGTGATCTGAATTCAGTCATCAAGCCCATCAACAGCTCCGCAAGCGAGTGAAATAGCAACTCGGCACCAAAGCAACGCCTTCAAACACAAAATGACAATTAGTACCTGCACTAGTTTTGGATCTTTGCCTATGACTTTGCCATTGCTTTGCTGTATGAAGTTAGTGAGACTGAGCCTAATTATCTAAGCAGTTGAGATGATGCAGCTGAGATGTTCACTTCTTTGATTTTATTGCTGTTGTACTGAATAACTGAGATTTACATTCTCTGCCACTGTTTATATCTCAGTGGTCGTCTATCAGCAGCATTGTGCGTATAATGTACAGCAACACCTTTGGTCTCTTGATGGTATGAAATACCAGTAGTCAGTAAATACTGTAACGCACCTGCTTTTTTCACGCTGAAACTGCTTAAAGTTTTGTAAGATGTGTGAAATTTTCTCTTGTTGTACGTGTTTAGAGAAACTAGCTAACTCACGCCACCATCTGAAGGGACACCAGGACTATTAAAGTAAAGATGACCTCTGATTTGGAGCCAACCAGTT
The DNA here is from genome assembly GCA_015244755.2 of Tenualosa ilisha. Lineage (NCBI taxonomy): Eukaryota > Metazoa > Chordata > Actinopteri > Clupeiformes > Clupeidae > Tenualosa > Tenualosa ilisha. The sequence goes on along the minus strand of PYXC01000133.1, from coordinate 4,606,362 downwards.
CAGCTGAGAACTTAACTGTAATTTAATATATAATTTAGTCTTTGTGAAAATACTGTGCAGCAGGTCCTGAGTTATGTCAGGGAGAACACATCTCATTTGAAAAACACTGACTAAACATAAATGCTTTTAAGTTACAGTAGCATGGAATATTTGCAAACACTGTGGTTTTTCACGTCTGTTTTTTAAGCAATGAATGGTTCAATCCCAAAGTCATTACTAAAATGTCAGAATTCAGTCCTGGGATGGTTTTTCATTGAGTAACGATGGACCAAATTGTGAGCACTTTTTTTTGAAGGAGTTGCAATCACAGGTTTACAGTAAACTGAGGAAGCAGTCTCGACATTAGATTGCACAGTGTGTGAAAATATCCTGTAAAATTATTATTACGCACTCTGTCACAGAGTGGTAGTGTTGAGCATATCAGTTTGTACAGAGGTGACATTTGCCAGCTGTAAAAAAAAAAAATAATAATGACGCAATGTTGGATTATTTTATTTTTATGATGTAATAGAGTACAGTATTCTTTTGTTTCTGCAACTGATTTATGTTTTGTTTATTGTACACTAGTTGGAGATGGAGGAAGAAAGGTCATGTTCGGCTTGTAGAACAGCACCTCTCTGAATGTTTCTATTCTGTGTTCATGTGCTACAGTGCTGAGAGACCTATGAATGTGTATGTTGGTTGAACATGCAAATAAACCAATCTACTGGTTCTACAAATCTTTGACTACCATGACTACTCGCTGATGCTGCTTCAGTAAGAAAAAAATTTCTAACAAGGTTAATCGACATACAAATAACGTAACAGAAGAGGAAACTCACCGTCAACAAAGGCACAAGACATAGAAAATGTTCTAACGGATTCCAAAGTGACTAATTCCCAGAAGAAGGTACCCATCATCTTGACCTCCAGGGTTTTTTTTTTTTCATGAGAGAGCGTGTCAGCCGAGGAAGCAAACTTCTCTTCCCTCTGGGAGCAAGTCAGATTCTCCCAAAAAAGCAAGAAAAAAGGGGACCTGCTTTAAAAACTGCTTAACATTGGTGCTACTAAAATCTGTCAGATAAAAAGAGGCTGTCTAGAAAGAAGAGAGATGGTTATTTCATCTAGTGGTTCACAAAGGTTCTGAGAACTATTAAACAGTTATGCATGAAAAGGTAAAAAAAACAAAACATAATCAAACATATCTGCATCCACCACAGGAACACACTCTCTCCTGTTGCTGAAGTCAGTTAAATTCATAAAATGAGTTGCCAGTATTTCATAAAATGAATTGTCAATTTCACTTGAAATTATCAGTGGCCGTGGCACACAAGACATGCTAAAAGTGAGTGTGACACAGATTCGGAGGAGGGAGGGGTTGCCTTTGAGTCAATTTAGCCCAGTATGTTTTGGGACCAACCAATTGTGAGTGATTTTTCATTATTCTGCCACTAATGTTCTGTGTAGCATCATTAACTGCCTGAAAGGGTACCAAGGGGGCTCAGCTAGACTGAGAGTCAGCAGCCAGCAAGACAAGAGTGCTTATTTTTCTCACTTGTGTCTGTCCTCTTTTATGTGAATGCAGATGATCTATTGAGGCAGTCATTACAATTCACTCGACTAGCAAAAGGTGTAACCAAAAAAAAAACAGCAACAGAGGGGAAAACAACCATCAGTGGCTTTTTAACCTAAAGCATTTATCTTTGTACAAACATACTGCTGACATTATCACTGTGACAGTAGCGCTCTGCAGTGCTTTTATCAGACCCCCTGTTCTGGGTAAGACTTATTTAATGCAGGACATACATCACATACAACTGAAAATATGCCAGTTATGCCCCTCTCAACCACCCACCACAGACAGATACAGCACACACACATAGGCCCATATATGAAGAGTTCAGTTGCAAAACCCTCAAAGTCCAATGAATTTACAGAAATATATTTATATAATTGTGATAAATGTTATTATCAGTCCACCTCCAATTGGATTGTTTTGGCTTGATTTGTTTTTACTTGATAATAATATTTAAATTGCTTGATTGCTTGGTTTGATTACTTGGAAATTATTATTAAATCAACCTTTCTGCATATTTCTGAAAATGGACTTAGAGGGTTGTCCACTGCACACACATACATAGGCCTACATACCTACATACATACATACATACATACAGTAGGCCTACATACATACATAATGCTAAATGACTCCCATGCAATTAAACATTAAAAACAATGAAACTTTTTCTTACCCTTGATTTTGCACGTCGAACTGGGTAAAAGCTTCCACCAAAACCAATTGTGAAATCTGAGAGACAATGTTCTCAAATCATTTGAGGAGGAAGAACATGCTGGACCACACTACACTGCGAGTTCGCCCTGCCCACTGTCGATTTCATGCTGAGTGAGTCACACCAGCCACCTGCAGTCTAACACTGCTAACAGAGTGTTTTCCCACATACCAGAGACTTGATGTGGCACCCATAGCAGCAAGACGCTAGCTTGAAGTCTTTAATCACAGAGCCCACAGTCTCTCGTTTTCTCTTTCATTCTCTCACAGATCTATTCAATCCCCATGTCCTTGTGTTATTATTGCTAGCCCAATAGCACTTGTTTAGTTATATGGACATGCTAGTGTTGATACATAGCGCTGTGCTAGTTCCCCATTAAAACAGTTTACACTCATCAGTTTGCTATACTAATATCCCATGATGTGTCCAATATGTATGCTTTGACTTTTGATATGATGTATATTAGGATCCATTAATAAACCTGTCATGATGTTACAAGCTTAGAAAGTGTATATCTCAGAGAAGAAACTAAGGCTGACACATAACATAGACATAATTGTGTATGTTCTTGCAATTAGTGATTCATGACTACTGCATTAGATGGGACTTGGTCATTGTACTCCATATGTCGCTGAAATACATTATAGGGAAGAAAGGTATTATCTTTTGAATAGCCTTCTTTTTTTGGTTCAGTTCCATCATTGTAGTCAGATGGGCTATTGCTGAACTGACAATTCACACATTTAAATGGACTGTTGAAGACAGGCTGCAATTGAGCATCTCTCTCTGGGACACAGATTAAATGCTGTCAAAATGTGTGGTGATATTTTGTGCAGGCAATTAAAGCCACTGGGTTTTGCAGTGTGCAGGAAAGCGTAACAGCACCTTGCTCTGCGAATCAAAAGAAGTGGACTTGATACAGATGTTGAGATAAGAGACGTGGCAAAAGACCGCACATCGGCGCCTTTGAAAGAATGCCGATCAGCATGAAGATGGCAACAGACAGGGAGCTGATGAGGTTTTTGCTCGCCACTCGCAACAATTTGTCTTGTTGCAGGAAAATCAATTTTTTGCTTTCAAGCACTGATATAGCTGAAAAAGACTCCCAACACGGTGAGATACGGCTCTACGTATGCTATTTAAAGTATAACTAAATTAATTTTCAACTTTCTGGATACTAAGGGGAAACATCTACAACCGACAAAAGGGTCCATCTCTATGGAGACATTAGTGCAATGCTAGATGTACTGTAAGCAATGTCAGACTCCACAATCCACTATTAGTGGATCATCCGAATGAGTTTGAAGTTATAGGTAAAACTATCCACTAAACTTTTATGTTATTGTAAAATTTCAAGTCTACTGTGTATCGGAGAAGCCTAGAAAAACCACAAGCAGGTTCCTGTTTTTGAAACTTTCAAAAAGCCATGTTTCTGCAGGTTCCTGTCACTATTTATGTCTTTGTTCTCAATTGCAGAGCTCTTTGTAAGTCATTTCTTCAACAATTTTGATTAAATACATGGTTAGTTTCTCTGTAACAGCTAATCAACATGAGATGTGGCCTCGCTGTCAAGGTCTCCATTTACCTGCCAGCAATCAATACCCTGCTTGTCCATTCTCTAACAATTCCCTTAGAAGTATTCCATAAGGCTGTTGTGCAGTAAAGAAGAGCAGCAAGTCATTTTAAATGGGTTGATTGTTCAAGAAACTGACTTTCATTGTACGTTCACAGTGCATCACTTACTGTTCACAGATCAATACCTTCTTCAGTCAGCAACTAGCTTTAGATGGGATTAATTCAGACTGAAATTGGAACTTCAGAAAAGCAAGATGGTAAGCCTTCAAAACCACAAAGACTATGAGTCTGCTGTGTAGTTATTACTCCTCACTGGCTTACAAAGGGCAACATAATCTGTCCTGGCTCTCTCCTCACAGGTTACTCTCCAAAGTGCCCTGTGCTGCTCTATGGAATTTTCTGCTGGTTTGTTCCTCCGTCCATGTTGTGAAGCTGAATTTGTGGTGAAGTCACACTGAAATAAATATGGCTGGTGGAATTGCATCAGAAGAAAAAAAAAAACCCTGTTAGTGTGCAGTGTATAGTAGGATAATCCAATGTCAGATGTGGAAAAATGGTCACTTTAACAAAGCAAGCCACTGACCTTATATTCTTACATTCTTATTTTACCCTATATTCGTGTAGTATGTATGGTATGTAAATGTTACAATTATATACAAGTATTTATGTATGTATATTTCTCTTCCATGAGCTGTAATGCAGGTCCAAGTGCTCAACACAAAACTTAATTTGTTCACAGCAAAAATGTCACAGAAATGTTCCTCAAGCCATTATCCCATGTCTGGGGACTAGGCTTGTTGGTCTGATGGACTTCAGCTGTCAGTGTTCAGCTGTCAGCTGTCTCCTTAAGAGAAATTTCTTGAACAGAAATAGCAAATTCACTCCTAACATTTTTTTTTTGCAAATGTTAACATTTTGGAAAACGATTTAAAATAAATCACATCTCATCTTTTCAATATTACAGCGGATAGAAAACAAGGCATTGCACCTGGAAGACCCTTATGTGCCGTTATGAAGGACCCTTGTACACACACACACATACACACACGCACGCACACACCTTCAATCCCCACAGGATTTTCCCAAAGTACACCCATGCTGTCACACTTCAGACCCTTTCTATTCTATTCTTTGGTTGTCCCTCAGCTTCAGAATTGTCAGCCATTACACTTTTCACAATAACTTTTGTGTTGTATTGCACAAACTGACTAACAAACTGAAATGTGAAGCACTGTCCTACAACTTCTGCTCCCAGCATATTTGCAGCTGAGAAAGTCTGAGAAACTTTGTTCAGAAGAACATCTTTTATTCACCTCTAATATATTTCAGCTCATCCAGGATATGAGTTGTCAGTAAACAACACACCGACTACTGCTTTTGGAACCGAGGCCTCTAATGACAAACTGTGCTGAGCAGCTAATCAAAACATACTCTACACACAAAACAAATGCTCAAAAAACGAAATAATGAGCACACCTTATCTGACTAGGTGCTCCCCATGAGTCTGGTACTTATCTGTCAGGGAGCTACATTAAAATTCTGTTATCTCCTAGGTGATGACTTACTTGTCTGAAAACTGTGTTTTGTTATGCTGCTGACCTATCGACAACATTTTCTACCACAGTGCCTCTCACATTCATTTGGACATTATTGTGATCTTTGTCTAACTCAGCGCATCCTGCTCGACTTGTCAATAGAACAGAGGACAAATAAGACTATAATTATTGCATTTGAAGCAATAGCCCAGTGTACTTTCGACCATAGCCCTGTGCCATAATCCTCGCTATCGGTAGGAAGAAGAATGAGAGAATTTGGTTCGCTGTTTGTCTATGTTGTACCAAATTATCTTGTTCTTCTTCCTGACGACAGCACTCAGTGAGTTTGAACTATGGGGCTATGGTTGAAAGTACTCCATTGAAAGTGGAAGCACTTTAATATTTCTGTTATTATCAAACAAAACTGTATGTGTCTAATAAAGCACAACTGGGTCTCACTTTATGTCAATGGCCCTTGACAGATGACACAGTGTACCATATATTTAATTACATGTCCACTGATAATCACTTAATAACATTGTAATAAGAACACTTAGTTAAAAGAGGCCCTTGTCACTATGATAATCCAAGTTCTGTGTTGTTAATAGGACTCCTCTGAGGACTTCCTGTCACTTCTCCTCTTAGCAGGGATGTAGCAGTGTGACTCAGATGGCTCCATAAGCGCTCCATCTGCCTCTCTTCCCGATGGGGCAACTCTGTGTGTTAGCCTCTGCATGGCTCAGTGCCACTCTTTGCTGTTGATCTTATGAGGGCCTGGACAACACACAATACACAGCCCACCCCACTCATCATTCAAAGCGTTTTAGATGCTATCTCCATGTCCATACTGACTCAGTCAAGCCCTCCTCTTGTGTTCTGGTGAAATGTGACCGAAATCACATTTTTTCCCTTTTAAAAATCTAATTGAATGGTCATGGGACTCCATGACTTTGTTCATACATGCTATCTGAACACATAACACAAATAATTTTTATCACAGTTTGGGTGTTTTATTCAACTTTGTTACACCTGTGGTGTTCTGGTCAAAATTACCGTACTATAAGAAAATGAATGGGTGAAACTACAGTAAATGTACAAAAATTGTTTTCAGGTATATACAGTCTTAGATCAGATTGAAAGTGTAAGTGTGTTTGTGTTCAGTCTCCACCTATTTCCAATAAAGTCTCTCCCTTACTGAGTTACATAGCCTTCATTTAGTGAGGCCTACAGGTTTAGTTCACTAAAGTTTTAAACTTTTAATGTTCAAGACAGCATAAATTGATACAGAGGTCTATAACAAAATTTGATGACAATCATTGATAATATATCTTTTATCTCAAATCAAAAATGCTGTGGTCATTTTAGACCAGAACACCAAAGTTGTGACCGTGAAACAAACACGACAGAAGGGCTATAGGCATTTCTCAATACAAAATATGTTACACAATGGTCTTCCGTCTTTGAGAGGTGAACTTAAGAAGTTAAGATCGGCAGTCCAGATTCCTGAGAATAAGAGGATACCGTATGCTCAGTCTGTGTTTATGGATATGAATGTTTATTAATTAATTATCTATAATTTCTAAATATATAAATAGGTTAATCACCTTCTCTCCCCCACAGATCAACTATATTTGTCATTAAACATGACCTCTGGTAGTATGTCCTATTCTTAGTCATAAAAAACTGTCAACATTAACCATCTGTGTTGAGTCTTTTTCAAATCCATTTAGAGGAAGCAGATGACTTCAAAGAAAGTCAAAGAAAGTGAGTGCTGACTTATTTTAAGCCCCTGTCTACTGCTTACCAATATGCATTTTTGCTTATGTTAGCACACAGCATAAAAGCATTCATTTCACTTTGCTACTTTTTGGTCCCCAGCCAGGATGCTGAGAAGATGGAGGGCACATTTTGGGGGTTTAAGTAATTGGATGGAAATATCTGTCATTTACAGTCACTCCTCAATCTCTGGCTGGGGAAGTGCAGGCTGCAGGGGCACTTCATCAGTCCTGACAGCACTGGGGTTTCTGGGGATGGGGTGGGGGTGGGGGTGGGGGGTGTCGTTGCTGGGTTGTGTGTGAGGTTATGTGCTCCAACATATCAGCGCATGTACAGGCCATGCATCACCAGTGACATGATTCAGGAGATCTTTACAAAAAGTGCCTGTAGAATGCTTCTCTCTCTCTCTCTCTCTCTCTCTCTCTCTCTCTCTCTCTCTCTGTCTCTCTCTCTCACAGATACACACACACACACACATTTACTCGATTTTCTCCAAGTGACTGTCTTTCTACATGCAGCATATTCACATAGATACAAAGCATAGCTAGAAGTTACTCAGTCACGTATCCCACTGTGCTTTGGGGGAAAATGAATAATGTTCCAAGCTTTAAAAAACATGGATTTGGGCCATTCGTTCATTTTAATTGACAACCTTAGTACTTCAGAAAAGTGCTTGTTTTTTGTTTATACCCCATGTTAGGGTTTTGTTAGTGATATGCCAATAAAAATACAAGAATATGTCACCACATAGTCAGTCTTTATTCTCAGTTCACTGCGTATCCGACTCTGTACTGAAAGAGAGGGGCAGAGTGAGGAGGGAAGAGAGAGAGATGGGAAGAGGGAGGGAAGGGAAGGAGAGAAAGTGTGTGTGCGTGTGTGTGTGTGTGTGTGTGCGTGCGCGTGTGTTTTCATGAATATGCTAGATGTGGCACACTTTTCAGAAACGCATCCCTTTTTTACGATTAAAGGCAGATGGGCAATCTGGCCAGATTGTAAGTGTACGAGCAGACTGCTTTTAAAGTAAATTTGTTCAGATTTCAGGGTGAAGGATGGTGTGGAGGAAACTGTCAAATCTGCTTGGGAAATGTATGTGTGGCACTAGCCAAGCATGACAGTGCTGAAATTATTTATCAACATGCCACAGACTCCTGTCAGGGTGTCTATTACCACACAGGGCTGGAGAAATTCACTCAGTTTAAAATGTGTTTGTGAAAGCAAGCATCTCACCACGCTGTTGTGGTTCTCTCTCTCTCTCTCTGTGTGTGTGTGTGTGTTTGTGTGTACGTGTGTGTGTGAGAGAGAGCGAGAGCTGTGATAATAAATTGCAAGCAAATACTTATTTTGAATACACCTCTCAAAGTTGTGCCAAGATGCTGCAGTCTTTGTAAAAAAAAAAAAAACCTTTCAGTCTTAGGCAACAGCCACCACAGGATCTCTACAAAGTCCTTCTCTGAAGCTCATATGTATTTTATATTTTTGATATTACATTCATTTAAAGTGGGTACTACAGAATACTTTTATATTGTAACAGTTAGTTCACTGTAAAAAAAAGTCCAGTTTACTTCAAATTGGTGTAAAATGTTGCTTCAAATGAGTTAAGTAAATGTAACTAGTCTCTTTCATGAACAGCTTACTTGAAAAATTTATTTGGGTAACGAGTTTCCATCAATTTTTCCAGTAAGCTTTACTTTTTCTTTTTTACAGTGTATAGCAATCAAGGATTAAACATTAAACTCTGTTGCAACCCTGTTGTTTGAGGTTGCTTACTATTGCATTATTAAACAGTCACAGGTTGAGTCACAGGTTCACTCTGGATCTCTTTGCTCATATGGATATCATGTCACTCTTGTTGAGAACCTCATTTCAACTATTTTTCCAGAAGTATACCACCACGCATATGTTCCTCAGACTGCCTAATTTTGTCCTGTTGTATGCTGTGCAATTACATAAATGTTTACATGGTGGATATAATGGTTTCCTTAATGATGAGTCCAGTTACATGTCATGCAAAGGTCACAGCCTTGGAGCACTGTAACACCATGCTTCATACAGGACCAAAGGGAACATCACCATACCCATGGCAAAATGTGTGGAGCATCCAGAGGCTTAGTATCAATGCCCCTATGGAGTGATGAGAACACTCTTTGTTGTATAATTATATGAAGTCATATAGCCTAAAGCTTTGAAACATGTGATACCATCTCTTTATGCAAACCTGTGCAGACAAGGTAGCTTACATGCAATTTGAGTTATACAAGAAATCTGTGTGTGTGTGTGCGTGTGTGTGTGTGTGAGAGAGAGAGAGGCAGAGAGAGAAAGAGAATGTAATTTGCGTCCCATGTGAAATCACTTCCTAATGGCTTTTCCCCTTGCGAGGCGTGTGGCCTGGGGGCTTGCATTGTTCTCTCCCCTATTAGTTTATTGGAAGCTGCTAATGACTGATTTGCGGGTACAAAAACAACGGTTGGAAAAGTTCATTTTCCCACATTGATCAAAGGGGCAAAAAACCTTCTGCGCTCTGGTAAGTAAGGCTGAAATCAATACCAATATCAAGTTTACCAGATGCATGCATTTTAAACAGCCCTCTAGAAGCATAATGCATTTTGCATTACATTTGAAATTATTGTTATATTGTAAACGTTCTTACAAGTTGTGAAATGCAATAGCTTGTATTAATTTAGGTAGATGAATAGATGAGAGGATGGATTAATGGCTGCCAAGACTTTTGTGGGGATACCTTGCAGCGTTTTTGAAAGTAAGGAGAGGAAGATGGAGCACATGGCAATACTTTTGTTCCTTTTGTAAAACTCCTAGTTGTGCAATACTGACAATCCCAGGAGGGTGCTTTTCCCTAAATCTGTCTGCAATGGATGATTGACATACTTCAGATAAGAACTCTTCTATCTGTTTTACCTTTGACAGGAAGGGAGAAGGAAATTCAAAAATTAGTGTAAAAAGTATAGTGATGGAAAAAATGCTTATTTTGAAAATTTCCTTCACATTCAAAGCTTGACATTGAATTTGAAAACAAAGGTCATAAAAAGCATGCCTAATGTGCTAAATTAAACATTTTCTTCCAAACACAGCATTAAACACAATAAGTAAAAACTTCTATTCAAATCTGAACCATGCACTAGGGTTATTCAAAACAATAAGCATATCAAGGCAAACCCTCAAGCCAAGATTTAAAAAAATGTTTACGTTTTTAACAATTGCTTGAAAGATACACAAAAACCAAGACCTGACTTGACAGTTCCTCTGTGGTGTATCCCTCTAATGGCAGCCTCAGTGAAATTAAGCATAGTACACTTTCCAGAATGTGATGGAAAACAGAAAAGTGCTCCCCAGCCAACAGACTATGATCACCTCATTTCTATGTGGAAACCTAGTTATCCTTCTCAAGGACATTAAGATGGACCATCACATCTAATTGAAAACAGGTGGACTAGCCATGACAATGATAACAGCTGATTATCTCAATTAACAGACTCAGCATACTGATGCACTGTGAATTAAAGCTGACATACACAGTAGAAAAAAGCAGAGAAGTCAAGAGTTAGCCTAATTAACTAGTTAACCAATCTCTTTCACTTCGTGCAAATAGGCACTGTCAGTGGGCATACGTTTATTTCAGCGAGTGGGCACTTAACTTTAACTTTAAACCTATTGGTTTTGCCTTCAATTTCTGTTTGCTGATTAGTTGCTAGAATTTCTAGATGCAGAATCCGAAGCCTTCGCACACACTTTCAATTATTTACTGTTTTGTAAGTAAGAACAAGAACAACAACAAAAGATCTAGCAATCCCAGATTATATGCAATATGTAGTACAGCAGTAGGCCATATCTGAAATGACAATTGTTTTTTAGCCAGACCATTCAAATAGCCATTTATAGAGACTTGCCAAGTTCAAGCTCATATTCAAATTTATTTATATAGAACATTATCATTCATAATTGTCATTCAATGTGCTTTACACTTAATGTGACATTAGACAAGGACACTACTTAAAATAAGATTTCATTATTTAATTAATTAACTGCGACAGTTTCATTAGTCAGTATGAGAATACTGAGGGGCAATTCCTTCATTATGAATGTGACAGAACATCAGCCTGTCCATTTCAAATGGCATCCAGCATCTGCAGGCACATCAGCACATTTTTGTGTTGTGTATTTTATTCATAATTGCTGCACAGATATTTTTACTTTATGAGTAATCAACCTTTGGCCAACTTATCCTTGGCTGAATGTAAGTCTTGTTAGTGTTTATGCCAGCTACTATAGACTGACTTGTCAATATAATTGGCTTTGATTCAAATGTTGCAATGTTCTCACCTCATTTTATGGCACACTAATTAAGCTGATTTTCTCATGCTTGCCCATTCGTCTTTCAGTTTAAGGACATCCGACATTTACTTTCATAATTAGATGCTATTTAATCGTGCATCGATTAGCAGCCAGCACAAAGCTGCACAGTAACTCTGCGCTCATGGCTTCATGACAATAAATATGGCAACCTGTTTCTGAGAACTGGTAGTGCTCTTTGTGTTTATCATTAATTAAGGCATTTGCCTTGAATAATTGGATAGAAACCTGAAGACCTTTATACTTTATACTGCACATTCCACTGTAAGTTAGGCCCTGTACACACTTAGTACTTTATACTGCACATTCTACTGTAAGTTAGGCCCTGTACACACTTAGTACTTTATACTGCACATTCCACTGTAAGTTAGGCCCTGTATACACTTAGTACTTTATACTGCACATTCCACTGTAAGTTAGGCCCTGTTCACACTTAGTACTTTATACTGCACGTTCCACTGTAAATTAGGCCCTGTACACACTTAGTTGGTTATTCATCTAAACCGCACCTGTTGTCCATATGCAAGTGAAGATTTTAGTCACTGAAACCTACTTTTGAAAACTCCGGTTTCAGTTGTGTGGACAGAGAAAATGAAATTTTTACATTGTGACATGACGCCACAATGCAACCCTCTTTGGTTTACAGATTTCTGGTTGGTTATTTGTTTGACATGTTTTTGACAGCTGAATCTTTTTGAGCATTGTGTGGATGGAATTATGGAGGAGGAAAAATGTTTTTTTTCAGAGATACCCGGCTATGTGAGTATGAGGCCTTAGGCTAAGGTCTTAAATGCAGCTTAAAGGCATACAGGTAAACGTGCAGCTAACATACTGTATACTGTATAAAAAAGAATATGCTTGGTTAGTAAATACATAGTTCTGTTCCCTCAGTTGTTCTCTCACAAAGCACACCCATCACTGACATCCTCTCTGAGTACGGCAATGTCATGTGAGTGCTAGTTATGGCATGCTCATGACAAGACAATGAAGCTTTCTGATACTTCACTCTAAGAGTCATGCATGCATGTCCAATTAATTTTAATAACTGCAGGAAAGCTGGAAACAAATTAACAGTGACAAAACAACAATGTCCATTGCAGAAAACACTGCCATTCTTTATAGTCAGGTTCCCCATTCATAACATAACACCTGTGAGCTCTGAACAGTGGCTCTGTCTGTTCAAACAGAGTACAGCAGGCTAGTAGAGTTACCACATTATGGTCACATTGTATTCATCCTTTTATACAACCACTGATAATTATCAGAGTGTTGCGTGGTGCCCTGAAGGGCCTATTAATCATGCAGTGGGAAAAAGGGCAAAGTGGCTACGGCCAGGGGCAGGAGTGAGGGGCAGGTGGAGAGCCTGAGAGGACAGGGGTGTAAGCGATAACTCCCCTCTCCCCTTCATCATTATACCTCTGTCACACACACACACACACACACACACTCACACACACACACACACAGAGAGAGAGAGTCCCCAGGCGAGTCTACGGCGCATTACTCTGCATAATCTCCTATCTCGCTGCATGGCTTCCTGTATTGAGCGATTAGGACACACTCTCAGATCAGGGCGAGAGCAAACGCTGGCATTTCATTCTGAGTATTTATTTCTTCATTGCTCTGAGGTAGAGATGAAGCCTCTCTCTGCAGGCTGAGGGGGCATCATCTTTAGCTGCTGCCATGCCTGCGCCAGATTAGCACGGTTATTAAGATGCCATTCAGTCTCGAGTGGATCGATAAGAGAGAGAAAAGAGAGAGAGGATTTCAGAGGGCAGGCATTCCCATATAATTCCGGAAGATTAATCATGAGAAATTGCCAATTGTGAATGGAATCCCTGAAATATTTCCTCTGTGTCATCTCAACCCCTTTGTAACTCATGGGCACATAGATTAGCAAAAACAAAAGAAAAAAAAAAAATGAAACTGAGAAACCTATTCTATTCTGACCCAGTTTAGCGTTCTTAAGTCAAAACGTTCTGCTTACCATTATGGCCGCATTCTAAGATATAGAGATGATGAGATAAGAATAGTAGGAGAATATAGCCTTTGGGAGAGGACCTTCTCTTCATGGGGGGATGAATCTGTTATGGATGCATTATGTTAATGATGCCCTTTTTTCCCCCCCCAGAAGCAGGCTCTCTGTATAGCTGTCAGGGGGTTGCTCCAGTGGCGATGCCTGATCAAAACCAAGCGTGTTGGCAGCGCAGGACCAAAAAGAGAGCGGCGATGAGAGCTGCAGCACGCTGCACTTTCTCAAAGTAAGTCAGCCCCCCCCAAGCCTGAGCTGTGCTGTGCTGTGCTGTGCTGCAGCCAAAGCCCCAGCCTCAGCTTCAGCCCTCAACCCTTTAAAACAATCTCATGGCCTTGAAAGCAGCGACTCAAAAAAAGACACAACCAGACCATTTCCCAAGGGCCCAATATAATGATACTGAGCTACACAAAGCCAGTCCATAGGGTATTCAAACAGACTTTCACAAAGACCAGGCAAGGCAGATGCGACAGCAAGATGAGGCAAATGGCAGCCTAAATAACTAAACCACTCTTTTTCCTGCACACTAATTAGATAGTGTATGACAGGGAGGATGTGCACACGCCCTTATAATGTTGCATCACTTCTTTTTAACTCGTCACTGTTTTGGACCGAAAGTGCCTATTAATTATTTTTGCAATGCACAGAATTGATTGATGCAGATTGCATCAGTGTCCAATGCCTCCGATTTAATGATCCGTGAAATGCATTTCTTGCTTGCGTGGGACTCAGAGGTATCTGAGCCGAACAAAAGTATATCTTTGCGCACACCGAAGCTAATTAGCTGGAATGGAAAGGGGCTTTTTTTCACCACCATACAAGCACTTTGAGAAATCCCACAACAGTGCAAGATTACTTATTAGCCTGATTACATTCACTCGTGGTGCTTAGCAGTCGATGGGATGGTTGCGGGATATATGTTGCCAACCGAGTGTTTAAGTATTTCCTTATATTAGAATTTGGCATTTGTTGTCTGTAGAAAAAATTAAACAAGCTGCAAGCTATTTCTCACTCGCTTTGTGTCACTGTGTCTGGGATAGAAAAGTACTTAGACTGAGAGTCAGCAGAATTTTACAATAGTGCTGTAATGTGTTTTTTGGCCTCCCATCTACAGTATCTGACGTGCTGTGAATTCTGATTTCAAGAATGTATGAGCTTTCAGTTTAACCTTGTAGTGATAGGGTACATTGCACATCCACACACACACACACACACACACATATACAAACAAAGGAATACACTTACGTACACACTTTCAGAATATACACATACACCAACACTTGCTGTGGAGTAATTTAATGCCATGTACAATGCCACACATACACACAAACAGGACATACGCATTACTATCGCTAATACACACACGGCGCTACACACACTCCCAAACACACACACACAGACACACACATCATCCTATTTGAGAGAGCTCATTTAATGCCATGTGTTTAGTTGAGCAGTTCCAACCTGGCCTGCTTGCAGAGGTTGCCTTTCAGGAGCAATCTGTTCCTTTCACTGCAAGACTCTGAGGAGCCTTTGTTATTAGTGAAAGCGTACCGGTGCAGTGGACAGTGCAGGTCAGAGCATCTGGGATGTTTCAGGTGGTAACTGCCTGTCAAGTGCTCAGAGACCTGTTTCTTTTTTGCCCTAATTTACTAGATTGTGGCCTGCTCCCTTCCTATTTTCTTGCAGTCCTTTTAGCATTTGTCCCCTCCGGAGCAAAGAATCAGGTTTGGAGCATTGTTGTAGCCTACTTCACCGACGGAGGAAAGAGAAGCCAGTGCACATTGTTCCTCTATTAGCAACATATTAGAGGAGAATGTGACTTTGAACAAAATAGAAACTCTGTCCTTGAGATTTTCATTAAAAAAAAGAACCTGTAAGCCACTAAAATAAGTAAAATTTTGTTCTAGTTAAGACATATTACACAAATGTTGCATCACAGAAATCAGAGTCATTTATTTTCCATTATTTAGTCAGTCAGCCTGGTAAACCCAGTCAAATTAGCTGATTTTATTTTCAAGATGGAACATTCTGTCCTTATACCACTCTGCCCTTACCTTCAAAGACAATACAGGCTTGGAGTGTATGCTGCACAAAATCATCCTGTGTCAGTTTAAGCGCTCAGGCCATTTTTCTTGGGTCTAGGAGCTGACATGAAGTCTATTCCCTCTGTCTGGGTGCAGCCTTATGGCTGAATGTGTGTGTGTGTGTGTGTGTGTGTGTGTGTATGTAGTGAATGTCTGTGTGGTGTGCGGGTATTTGTGTGTGTGTGTGGGGGGGGGGGCTGTGGGGTGTGTGTGTGTGTGTGTGTGTGTGTGTGTTGGGGGGGTGAGGAGGGTTTGCTCAGTGGCCATCACAGATCTGAGAAAAAAAACCCACTGTTTTCCAAAAGATGAAGGGAACACGGAGGGTCACTTAAATGTCAGTGCTGGCATGTTAGCAAAGGGAGCCAAATGTTGGCTTTGCTACTGTCACTGTGTGCCTCGCTTCTCCCCTGCTCTGGGAAACAAGCTCTGCCTGTCCTCTCCTGGAGATGAAGTCAAAGGGAAAAAGTTCCTCACCAAACTTATTCAACGATGTACCAATAAAGCACATGTTCTCCCTCCCTCTAATAGCCAAGAGCAGATGCTTCTTGTTTGCACTGGCCATCAGGCATACAGCCTGGTAGATCTTTCCCTGATACAGCACCTAGTTCAATAGACAGCGCATAGTCCATGTCTGATAGACTGCACAGGCCTAAAATATCCAGGCTAGTGTCTTTTTTCATCCCATCCTGTAGTGCAATTATAGCTTCTGCCAGAAACAAGCATTTATTTGTTTGTTGTTTGTTGTTTGTTGTTTGTTTGTATAATCTTTTATATGTTTGATCATGTGTGCGGTCAATAACAGATCTGTGCTCTGTCAAGGCCCACAAAGAGAGTGCAAAGAGAGTAGCCTGTATTCCCCTCAAGCTCAAGCTTTAGTCATACATATAAAGTATGTTGTAATTCACTGGCAGGTGGGAGTGGATGGCAGATTGCTCAGTGTTGTGCTCTGATCTGAACAACACTGCAATTTCTATGCTAATTATCTTCATTAATTGCCTCAGTGTTATGTGAAGTCTACAATGTGCATCATGACTAACTTCAGAAGAAAAAAAGGCTGAAGCTTAAAAAAGAAATCCTGGAAAAAGTCATGTTCCTGAAAACCTGTGTTGGGCTTTCTGTGGTGTCCAACCACCAATCCAAACTGGATAGTGTAGCATAGCTGTTACCCTCCCCTGTCGCTTAGAGCAGCAGCTGTTTCCCCAGCGACGGTGTGCATCTTGTGCGTAACCCCACAGAGGGCTGCAGCAGAGGCGTTATGAATAACAGTCTAGAGAGGAGAGATGCTCCGGTTGGCCATCCATCACCACTGCCTCATGACAGGAGGCTAAGTGTGCCAGATGAACGATGTGGATGGAGGCAGGAGTGAAGCACTTACCTGAGATTGTCTCTCTCTCTCCCTCTTTCCTTTCTCTCTCACTGTCTTTCCTCTCACTCTCTCCTTCTCTCTCCCTCTCTATCTCTACTCTCTCTCTCGCGCGCGCTCTCTCTACCTTTACTCTCTCTTTCTGCCTGCATCTGTGCCTCAAATGGATAAGAGTGTGCAAATATTGGGAAACATGAGAACCCATTGTCACTTTCTGGACAGTCAAGAAGCACTGCAAAGTGTTCACTAGAATAGCAAAAAGAGACAGCAAGAGATTTGAAATGGCAATTTGGACAGCTGGAGTGGAGTGGTTGTAATCATATTTCCTGATATAGTTTCTCTTTCTTGTGACTTGTGTTTCTGCTGTGGACGGTTCCCATAACTGGTGATGATAAGTGGCTTTTTAGTGATGCTGTGGTATACTATTCCTCATGGGGTTTCTGGGTCTGCCGATAGAAAGAGACTTCATGAATACAGAATTAGCCCACGCATAGGGTTCAAGTGTGTGTGTGTATGTGTGTGTGTGTGTGTGTGCAATAGCATGTGTGTGGACTGGGACCTACTTAGTGTATATTCATGCTGTTGTCGTTTAACAAGAGCTGAGATGATGAGGATGAAATTGGAAGGAAGATGGCCTCCTCTCTCCTGGGTCCACACAAACAGGTCTCTCAGTGAAGACTTGAAGAGTTTGAGACAGAAAGAAGGAAGGAAAGTAGAAGAGAAAGAGAGAAAGATCGAGATAGAGTAGACATATGGGGGGGATGTATAGTAGACAGAGATAGGCCCCATAGGATCTCCAATGCTAATCACTTTTTTGCAAGTGATTCACTGCATCTAGTTGATTCCCTGGCAAAGCTCTTTATTATTAAACAGCAGCCCAAGGCCTCTCTTTGCTCTAGTATGCTGTCTGACGGAGACCAAGGACAAAGAGAAGAGGGAACAGATACACAAACAAGTCTCAAAACAGACGTGGATTTGACCACCAGTCATCTACTATGTGTTTTTTTTTGTAACAGAGGAATTAAAAAAATATTAAAGCCATGGCATAGAGGATCTTGGGTTTGAGTGTTTGTTGATTTTTTTTTCATTGTCATCTGTTTCTGTGCTTCTTAAAAAAAAATGTATATTTCATGTCGTGGCTGGTGCCCTGGCATGGTGCAGCACGGCGTGGCAAGGGTTCACTTTGGTGCTGTTGCCACACTGAGGATATCAAACGGGAAAGCCATGTCAAAGAAGTGGGTGAGAAGGGGAGAGGAGGAGGTGGAGGAGGAGGGGCCTCTTCCCGCTCTTGCCGTTGCCACTGCTACCGCCACCGTCAGCACCTCCAGCATTGTCTCACTGATAAGGAGGAGGAGCACTTCCTGGATGATGAAAACAGTCGCATCACTTGCCACTTAGCATAACAAAGATCCTCTTAATGCATTTGAAATGGCAGAGCATGCAGAACCTAAGCTGCACAATAGAGCGCAAGAGAGCTTTCCAAGGAACTGGCCCATTTTCTTTCTCTCTCACTCTCTTTCTCTCTCCCTCACTCTCTCTCTCTCTATCCCTTTCTTCCATGGACTCATTCGCCTTCCCCTGTCTTCCTTCCAGTGTTGAGGATGATAGCCCTTTCATCCCATGCCCCCCCCCCCCAGTGACGGCAGAGCTATGGTCGGTGGGCTTTATAGTGGGGCTCATGGATATTTGGATTATTCTTGGCCGTGTTTAAATAACCAGTCGAGATTCCAGCGGGTTCATTTGGAGGTGTCTGTCCACAGAATCTAGTTGAGGGCGAGTCGGGGACGGAGGGAGGCTTATTCTCTCGAGTTCGAAAAAGAGAAAGGAAGTGCGAGGGAAAGTACATCTTGATAAGCTGGATTGACTTGACGTTGGTACATAACGACAGTCTCCCAAAGACCGCTCGACAGCGCGCAGGATAAAAAAGGCGCAGGAGACCAGAGAAAGTGAAACAGAAGAGCCATGTGATGTGATGTGATGTGATGTGCGCGCACAGATGCACTTCCCATCAGCCATCAGCGAGCCTCGTGCCGCTGCACACACAGGTACACGAACACACCTCCGTCCTGATGGGTAAATAACAGGCCTTTCCTTCACTGGCATCTATATTTATGAGTAGCATGGCTCAGTGGGCCCCAGGCACACAAAGCACTCCGGGCTGCATGATGCTTCTGAAGTTTTCTGCGGCATGACTTTAATGGGCTCTGCAGCTAAATATATCTTGATGGGAGAATGGTCGACTGATCCCCTGAAATCATGGGCATGCTTGCCAGAATGAATCCCGACACAGGCCGACGCATTACATAAATTATGCTTAAACAGTACCGGTAGCTCGTTCGATATTCAATACAGCACTTCCAGGGCTTGCACAAGATTTGCTGGATTAGAAGGACTACGGCAGGTTATGCGATCAATACATCGATTGGTGCTCCCATGCTGAGAGCCACGTCCCGCATCCCTGCAATTAGATGTGATTGAAGGTTAATATGCATCTTGTTAATCTAGAGGAAGATCTGTGAAACCCTTCCTTTGTCTGATTGCCTTTATTTTCTCACCGATGCCCTTGGTTCTGGTGCAACCCTTTCTCTCTTGTATTTTTCGTGGCTGTTGGTTGGGCTTGTTGGCACGGCTCATTATTTAGACATTATCATCAACCGGTGGCCTGATGGATGGCAGGTGGGACTAGACAGAATGAGACAGAATTGTCCTTTATCCAGTTCACTGAGTGCTATAAAGGTCACACCAGTCATTGGCCGTGTCAACTGTCACTCATGCCCTGCACAGACAAAGGACCCCTCCCACACCCATTGTCCAAAAACAAATGAAAAGACATTTGAGATGGAAATAGGTAATGAGTGTCTTCCTCTTTGACCTTGGAGTCATTGCATGACCACAAGACATTCCTCATACTTTGTGGTTGCATTTGACATTGAATGGAACCATAAAGAGAGTACCCTATATAAATGCCATATATTGTAGTTTTACTACAGAAAATCCAAATAGCTGCGCGTTATTATCCATTACACAGATGATTTAGAGTGTCATTTCTTGGTGGGATCATGGCAGATTTCCCTGGAGTGGCTCGAGAAAGCCAGCGAACATAAAACAACAATAAAACAACCACAATAAAGTGCAGCTGAACAAATTGCATCTCTTCAAATGCCAGTCCTTTTTCATCCGAATGGATGACCAGCCACTAGAACTGTGATGTGAAGTGGAGTGTGTGTTGGGAGAGTCTTGGGTCGATCAAACAAACATTTTCTTGTCACACCACACACACACACACACACACACACATATCGGGGGCCTCTGAAGCCAACACATTATGGCACTAAATGGCAGTGATGCTAAACATCAGTGATGGCATGCCATTGCCCTTTCATAGCAAGCAGAAGAGAGAAATTAAATATGATTGCCATTTAGGCTTTAGGCCCACTGCACATCATATCTGTCTGGCACTTACATATAGACCTAATCTAGAAAGCAGACAGCTGCTTAGAATGGCAATGGTGATTGGATGGGGGAGAAGAGTTCATAGTTTTCAACACATTTTTCCCAAGGTTTCTGGACCTCCCCTCCCCTCCCCTCCTCCCCCCTCCATCCATCCATCATTCCTCATTCTCTCGCTATATTCCATATGTCAATAAGGTCAACTGTGATGTCATTCATTTTCCATCCATAACGCATGCAATTAATAGACAATTCTTATTACTATGCACTATGACTAATGGAACTGTCTTTAAATCCATCAACACAGAGGCAACAATTTTCCACCCAGATTGAAAAAAATAATCTGGAGGTAGACGTCATTCCTGTTCTTGCTCAGACTGGGAAGATGCATCACCATTCACATTTCATACTTTTATTAACAAAAAATCAGCAATATGCTCAGGAATATGCATGTCTGTCTGTGTTTCCATCAACGTTGTAATGCAAATAAAAAATGAACATTGGGCTAATCAAGTGACGTGTTCTGACCAGCTGTATGGATAGAAATGTGGTAAATGTGAATATATGCAAATTAAACTGTTTCCATCGACTTTAATCGCATTTTGCCTTATTTGCATCAAGAGTTAATCCACCCCCCTCAAGTGAATTGAATTTACATTCGCATTAGGGGACTGGTGCGAATTTTCAGTTGTTTCCAGCCAAGGATTTGTTATTCACATAACTTAAACGCACATTAACAAGCTTGATGGGAACCCAGCTACTGTTGTGTCGGGCTGGGCAAACTGCTGATTTGCTGTCACTCAGTTCAACACGGCTACAAGGAAAAAAAGTCACAGCCTTCTAATTAGACCCTTTCAAAACTGGATGATGGAGGATGTCAAGGACTCCAGAATGCGCAGGAGTGTGGAAGTATATAGTTAAGCTCTCTGGGAAGGTTAATGAAGGCCAGGACTACATAATTAACCCCCAATCTTCCCACAAACTGGGTGGTAGCCGGCAAATGTCTCTGTGTGTGTTGGAGTAATTGTTACCGGGCTGCAGCTTTCACCTTCCAAGTCAGCCGTGTCTGGTGCATGACAGGAGTCACCTCTGAGATCGCTGATTTGGCTTGTGTGGTGCTGGGAAATGAACTGGCTTCTGGAAATCTTTCTTTCAGATTACCCGAAATGGCTTGTTGATGTGTCATACACTCTGGAAGTCCTCACAGTCTGTCAAAATCTGCTGTCCTTTCACATGCTATTGGTTAAACAATCTTTCAGCAGCCTGCTAAATCACACATTATTAAGCTTGCTCATGCGATCCTGCTGAACCTAGCAGCAGTTTCACTTCGTCCCTCTCACTGGTGTGTGTGTGTGTGTGTGTGTGTGTGTGGTGGGCAGCATGAGCTCAATCTCAGCATTTTAAAGGATTCGAAGAGTAGGAGAAATGTAGGGCGTAATTCAGCCAGCCACTTTGCGCTCACAGCACTGAGAGGCTGCAAGGCAAACTTATGCATTATGCCCTGTGTAGTGATGCTAATTCTACCCCTCAGTTCCAGGTTCCTGCAGAGAGAGAAAGAGAGAGAGAGAGAGTGTTGCTAATTTAACTCATTAATTTCAACCTACTTTGCCTCCCTCTCCCCCCTCTCTATTCCTCCCTTCCTCCCTCTCTCTTTCTCTCCCCCCACCGCTCTCTGTAAAAAAAAAAAGCCCCCTCTGGTAGCGGAAGCTGCAGCAGTTGGGGGTTTGCTGTACTGGTAATTGGAGGGGCTTCAGAAACATGCAGATGACGTGAAGTGTGGGAGAAGGAATGAAAGTGGAAGAGGAAAGAAGGTCGGATTCATAATTAGCCCTTCATTTGTGGGCTGCTCCGTGCAGCCAGGTCCCATGGGTGCCCTGCTAGCACTGTTAGTCAAGGGGTTCCCCCTCCACTGGCTGTGCAGCAGACACAATTAAATTCACTTTAACCGAATAGGCACAATTCAAGTTCACTTAGATAAGATTCACACGTGCACACACACACGCACACACACACAAACACACACACACACACACACACACACACACACTGACTGTCAGTCTTCCTGCCTGATTCACCTACACATTTTCTCTCTCTGACTGTCTGACTTTTACTCACACACACACTAACACACACACACACACACATACTTTTTTTTCTTATTTTCCTGTGTTCCTGTGTAACATTTCACAGTGATCAGGTGACCCTGATTTCCAGGGACAGTCCCCGATTTTGGTGGTCCATCCTTGGTAAAATACAAGAAAACCCACTTTGTCCTCAATTTTTGAAGCCAAAACATTACTTATTGTAATGATATTGACTGTAGACATGTCACTCCCCAGTATGTTGGCATAGACCCATTACCAACACTTGTCATCTGACTTATCTGGCTACTGAGGGCTACTGAGTTTGACTGTTATGTAGGATAGGCTACTCAAAAATGAGTAAAACATATGGGCCATAATGATTGAGTTTGCTATGTGGCCATTTGGACTACAGAGTTTCTTGATAGACAATGATCATGTAGCCTAATCATTTTTAGGACTCCATGTAGCCTTTTCATTTCTTAAGGGACTAAATGAAGCGTCTCTGACAATTAGCCAACATGAAAAGCCAAGACTGCAAGACAATGTAACTTTATTTGCCAACAAGAGCAATATGGTTTTCTGGTGAATGTTGTAAAGTCAATATCTTTGTGGGATTTAATGGATATTGCTTTTATGGATAACCTCTTGAGTGTTGGATTAATTGGATGGCGATGGTGGAACAGAGATGGTGAACATCACCGAACAACCTCAGGGTGAGTGTTTACAGACTCACAGTGCGTGCGTCTTTTATGTCATATAGCCTAGCGTTAGCCGAAATATCTCCGGTTAATGTAATGCAGTGATGGCTGGTGTTTGCACAAACTGGACAGGAGTTGTTTAGTCTATGCCCAGGTTTGCTGTGCTATGACGCTTCCTATCTCTCTCTTAGTGAACCTATATAAAGTAGCTTGATTATGGCTTCCTTTTAAATAATAATGAAAAAAAGACATTTCACTTTTCATCTTAACCGATATGAATCCTCACACTGTGGTATCGAAATTTCACCGGTTGACGGTGTATCGTTACATTCCTAGTTAGAACAAAAAAATATTGTTCCTGAAAGGTTTAATAACGTTTCATGTCAGCTGTGATTTACTGTTAGTAGTCATTATATTGTCCTTTAGTCTCTATCCTACAGCGAACAGTAGAAAAGACTGGGCCTCTGCTTAACACAAGCTGTACACTGTCCTCTTATAGCCTATATGTGAACTGAATGATTTCCCAGTCAAACAAAAAAATGCTGTCAATTTTTTTACTAAAAGGGTGCCATAGTCTGTCTTGAGATGCCTTCCCATCTAAACACAGTTGTTGAAATGCCAAAAATG